>JANEYF010005500.1:0-67500 GCA_029963845.1 Rhamnusium bicolor
TGTACATTACGTGCTCTATATTTGTTATGGAGAAAAGGTACCCATATTATTGTCATTATCACATGAAGGCCCTATAGTAACTGTGCCCACGGGCCACCACAGTTCTAAATTGTCTCGTGGCTCTGCCTTTAATCAACATATGTTAAGAGCAAATACTTAGTTGACGATGGTTTCTTAAGTATTGTCTTACTGCGACATAGGTGTTCGAAGTTAAACTCTACCGCTATGCACCTCACATATCACTGCACACTTAGGATCATATATGCTACATAATAGTTTTGTTGTTTCGCACATTGACACTTCGAATGCCCGCTTTATAGATTTAACTCTTCGGTACTATTTTTATATCATCATATAACAGTCTTTTCTGTTTGCAAAATTACCTGGAGAATAATGTTCCCAGAAAAACTTTAACTTAGAAAAGTGTTCCCCGAATATTGGAAATCTGTTAATTTTTTATTTTATAACAAAATATTGTGTCAAAAATAGTATTCAGTGTGTTTCACAAATACACCGAAATAGTGGAGTGATTCTTGAGACCAAAGTAACGAAAAATTTTCTTACGAACATGGGGTTCGGAAGGCTCGTTACGACATATTATCACCTAAATAAATAATTTAAACTTTTTTGTTTGCTAATAAGTGTTCGAAATAACGTACACGTTCAAAGATTCCAAGATTGTTACGAATTTTCCCTAAACTATTCACTGTTGTAAAATATCAATGCTTCGCTAGTTGGTTTCCATAAACCATTGATTTTAAATATTCCTGCGATACACCACTTTGTTTTTATAGGTATCTGTAGAAAAACATCTCCAGTCAGCGTTAATTGCAAGAAAATAGGTTCAATCTAGCTGAAAAATGTATCCAGCTGTCTATTATTTGTTACATTCCTAATTAATCTTAAAATTGCTAATATCTATTTTATTGTTGTTCTCAAACGCATGTTGGGGCTACACAAGACTTGTCTTATTTACCATATTTGAGATCGTTTATATGTTTTTTGAATCTAGTTTGAATTGATCGTCTAGTCTGTCCAACATATTTTTGATTACAGTTCTTACAGCTAATTTCGTAAATCCCCGACTTTTCGATTGTTTCGATTGCCTAAAAGTTGTTGTATTTCCCGATTAAAAAACCACGGTCATACCTACATCTTTTAAAATCTTACCAATACCACGGGTTTTCGAAGATCGAATGGAACGGATGCTAATTACTGATTTCTCTTTCTATTTTGAAAGGTTGAGAAAATTTTCGAAGCGACTGTTTAAACTTTCGTTTCTAATTAGTTTATCAACTGAACTTACAGAATATCCATTATTTTCAGCTACATCCTTAATCAATACCTTTTATTTTCAGTCCTCTTCCTTATTGAGAAAAAGGCTTAATAGACGATGGACTAGGAAATTAAAAACCGCCATTTTGTGTTGAGCACAATGGTGAGAGTCCTTAGGGATATAATTCAGGGTTCTGGTATCTTTTCTGTATATGTCAAATTCTAACTTATTTTCACTATTTCTAATTATTAATACAGCTAAAAATGGTGGCTGTCCAGAGTTTACAGTTTCATATGTGAATTTAACTGACGTGGAAACGACTGTATAATTTATATACAAAGTTATCAACATCAGCGACTTTTGTATCGAACACTGCAAAAATATCATCCACATACCTAAGCTAAACCCTGAGGAAATACTCGAGTTCTTTCTTTGCTTCCGTCTTGAATCTGTTCATGAAGACTGGCAATGAATGGTGACAAAGAGTTACCCATTGTTGTTCCTTCATGTTGTTCGAAGAAATTATGGTTGAATCGAAAACAATTTTATTCTTTATGCAAAGTTTAGTGAGTTTAAGATATTCTTTTACTACATCTTGACTGAGATTGAGATCCTTAAGGTAGTTCATGTTATATCGTATCGGAACATTTGGAAACAATGAACAAACGTCGAAGCGAGAGCAAATTTCACTTTCTTGCAATTGGAATATTTTTTACCTTATTAATGAAATCGTTGGAATTGATCACAGAGAAACTAGGTGGTGCAATAGGTAAATTTTCGAACTCTTCTGTTAACTATTTTTGATAGGTGGTAAGTCGGCGATCCGATTGCTGAAACAATAGGACGTACCGACTTTCCTGGTTTATTTATCTACAGTCGTTTCGCGTCATTTAAATTCACATATGAAACTGCAAACTCTGACAACTACCATTTTTAGATGTATTAATAATTAGAAACAGTGAAAATAATTTAGAATTTGACATATATAGAAAGGTACCCTGCGCTCTAAGATATATCCCTAACGACTCTCACCATTGTGCTCAACACAAAATGGCGAGTTTTAATTTTCTAGTCCATCGTCTATTAAGCTTCCCCTCAATAAGCGAGAGGTGCTCTGAAAAGAAAAATGCATTGATTAAGGATATAGCTGCGAGTAATGGATATTCTGTAAGTTTAATTGATAAAATAATTAGGAAACGAAAGTTTAAAGAGTCGCCCTGAAATTCCCTCGATCCTCAAAAATGAAAGAGAAAAAATCCGAAATTTGTATCGATTCCATTCGGATCTTCGGTTCACCCGTGTATTGGTAAGATTTTTAAAGATGTAGGCATGACAGTGGTTCATTCTATCGGGAAACAAACTACAACAACTTTTACGCAATCCAAAGACAAAATTGTAATAAAACGAAAAAGTCGGGGATTTACGAAATTAGCTGTAAGGACTGTAATCAAAAATATGTTGACAGACTAGACGATTAGTTCAAACTAGATTCTAAAAGATCATACGGCCCATCTCAAATATGCGAGAACAGATAAGTTCAGTGTAGCCCAACATGCGTTTGAGAACAACCATAAAATGATATTAGCAATTTAAGACTAATTAGAATGTAACAAATACTAGACAGCTAGAAGCGTTTGAAAGTTTTGGAAATCATAAAGTGTTAAAAATAGTGGAAATAGTGACAGATAGCCCACTTTATTGGTTATGTTTTCTTCACATCAAAGGTTCCAACCCACTCTAGGACTTTTAATTGTAATAACCAAAAATAGTCAATACGTGGCAGGTCTAAATTGAATCGCTGCTAATTCCACACCTTGGATGATTGCTTCTCCTCGTAAATAGTTTTTATAAAAATGAAGATTTCATCTCTGTCAAAACCAGTTTCATCCTTGAACAGAACAGTATTTTAAATATTTTGCATATCTACACCCTTTCTCAGCAATTATCGATAAAAACTTCTATGAGCACAAATATTCTTCGCTGAAAAATGCACGAATACAGTATCTGTCGTTCATTTTTAATATAAAAATGGTGGAAATATGACACGATACATACATATATCAAAAAGGTCATACTGTATAATAATTATTGAGTTTATAATTATCGTAAATTTAATTGAGTTTATTATTTGTTTTCATTTTCTTGTTGTTTGTTGTTTTATGTTAGATATTATATGAATATATAATCATGACTCCATTGGAGATCATATTTTTTCTATGTCAAAAAGTATGTTACTTTTGACATCTCTATAAAAATGGTTTTGTAAATCTAATTTTTCACCAAGTTGCTTTTTACAACTGTCCCTCGAGTATCGCTCTCTGGCATTTTTAAAGCAATCTGGTCACGAATATTTAAAAAAAAATTACGAAAAAATATCAATAGCACAGGCAAGAAATAATCACTACTTACGATATAACTACTGAAAATACCATTAAATATTTAAAAAAACGTCAGTTGTTAAAACCTTTTTCGTTCATCCATTACATTGAGTAGATTGTACACATAAATAAATTCAGGTATAGATATCCGCAATTACGCATTTAAATAAAATATCACCCATTTTGCTACATAATTCAATAGTAGTTGCCAGAAATTGGCGTATTCATTGCTATTTTGTTCTGTCAAAAAATAAAATGAATAATTAAAAGGCATAAAACATGGTTATAACTGCGACTCTTGTAAATTATTTAATGTAATTTCAAAAACAAATAAAGTTGTACCTAACTTTAATTATAAAAACTCCATACAAAAAATGAATTTAACAAAACGCATTTTCATCAAATGAAAAAGTAATTTTATGGTCAAAAAGTTTCAAATTTAATTAACTAACTGAGTTACTCCATTCGAAAATAAACTACAGCCGCACATTTTTGTTATAATATAAACGTTTTATACGTTTGCAAAAGTACGTAATTTACAAGGTGTCCAATTTGCCCAGACGTATTTCAGTGGAAAACTAGATGTAGATAAAAAATACAATCGAAACATATGCCATAGTTGATTGATAGTTTAAAATTCCTCTTTTAAATATGCATTAATTTAAAATCAATATGAAAGAAGTTAGGAAAACATATGGAAATATGAATTATCACTCAAACTAAACCATAAACGCAGATCCAAGAGGGGTTGGGGGTCCAATTACCTTTTGCTTTCAAAAAATCCGATTGAAGATGGTGCTGGTGTTATTTTTAAAAAAGTGACTATTCATTCACATAGGTTTCGAAAATATAAATACTTATAATAATGCTTCGATTGATAGCCCATATAGGTTAGGTTATTTTTAGTGGGTCCTTGTGGACTCCTCCACTGCGGCTTTCAGCAGGCCCATAGCTCATATAACGCAGGATATTCATACGGTATCCATTTTTGGACATTTCATGTCCGTATGTTCATGTATATGTGATGATATCCACTGGACATCCACTCGACATCCATTTACGTATCTGTACCTGTCCATAAAGGATGTCCACTGGACATCCGTTTTTTATGCGTTTGTGATAGTACACCATACAACTGATGGATATCGACTGGACATCCATATAATGTATAGGTTATATTGTTTGTTTTAGTTCTTTCTCTTAAGTCTTTATCAAGCACGCATCGCACAACGACGCGTCGGCACTTTCCATAAAGCGTTAAAGAATGACTGTAATCTACACGTTAAAAATTCAGTCTTAAGACAACGTTTCAGCAACGTCAATAATAAACCTAAGACACCAACATCCACACTCCATACATTGTAGTCGGCTGTTAAAACGTATTCGTTTTACTTTGGTCACTAACGACGCCGCGCCAGATGTCGTAGATGACGTGATGACAATTTACACTCTACACCTAATGCCACGTTAATTTCTATACAAATGAGGTTGCAAGTCGTAAAATTGTTGCTTGAGTTACTTCTTATATCACTTCTAAATACACCATTGCTGCGTTCCCCTGGACAAATCCTAAATCCACCACTGTATTATAGCCTGTGCTTCTCACACGCGACCCATCGGGGTTCTCATCCAACTCTTGAAATTTTTTTGTTTTTTTGTAAGTTTTTAGTAATTCATTTATTTCTTTAATATTATTTATTATTATCAATTTATAATTAAATTTAATATACAAATTTCTTTATAATGTGAATAAGTATCGGAATTAATTATTTGATCTGCAAAATAATTTTCTGATCGGCAAAATTGAACAGAAAATTATAAATTATAATTTTTACTGGTGAATTCTGAATTTGCTAAACCAAATTTTTGCTGTTAAATTTCGCAATTTGCTGGGAAAAATATTTTAGAGATTAAAGAATTACTAGTAATCGAATAATTCATTAATCGGTTAATGAATTACCTATATTAGAACTATTTTAATATTGCAATTTTTGATACGAATTTATTGCGTATG
Organism: Rhamnusium bicolor; assembly: GCA_029963845.1. Classification (NCBI taxonomy): domain Eukaryota; kingdom Metazoa; phylum Arthropoda; class Insecta; order Coleoptera; family Cerambycidae; genus Rhamnusium; species Rhamnusium bicolor. The sequence continues at coordinate 5,669 of JANEYF010005500.1, forward strand.
TAACGTTGTTTTGGTGATGATGTCAATAGCTCAGTGGTTAGCATCAGGGAGAGGTCCCCGGTTCAGCACGCAGGCAAGGTGAGTTTTTAATTTAATACAACGCAATAATACTAGTCTCTATACCTTAAAATTAAACAGACAGATGGCATGACCCGACCACCAATAAGCTTTCATGTCCTATGTATATTGTAGGTAAAAACAATAATCCATTTTTGGGCTTTAGACGTCCGTGAATGGATATCCACAGGATGTACAATTTTATGATAAACGACTGTCCACTGGATGTCCAGTGGATTGCTTTTGGTATCCAGATGGATATCCGTCGTATGTCCATCAGATACATGACGTACATTCAGTGGATTTCCGCTGGACGTCTTTGTGGTGTAGTGGGAGATCAGGTTATCGATCATAATAGAGTGTAAAGTAAAGCTCAGTTCATAGTTTGTATTCCACATTTCAGATTCTTAAGTATTTTTCAATATTTGTGTCAAGTGCTATCCCCATTAGACAGCTCCTGAATCGGCCCTTGCTAGACTATCCATCAATTCTTAATCATAATTTTAATCCGTCCCATTGTTAGAGCTTGGAATTAATTTTTCTTTCCGATAAAATGGCGGTCACAGGTCGATCCCAGAAGTTGTGGTCGAGAGTTAAGTCACTTGTCTGTCAACTAACACATTTTGTAGGGCATTTTTTAACATAAGAATTATGACTAAAGCTGCAAATGGTTTCGTGTATCATGGTCGTAGAGTACAGATGTACTTACTGTCGCCAGCATTCACCTTGACCGCGAAACTCTTTCTCCAGTCCAGTCTATTATTAGCTTTCGAGTTATGTACACGTTAATTCACTTGGGCGTATTGCATATTGTTTTTGTGTTTTTGTTTTATTTGTTGTACTATATTGTTGATATTAATTTAATAATAAAGCATGGCAGACGTACGCAGGGGTAGAAAACGGCCATTTGCTGACAAAGTGAATTCCCGGATTTATTCTATGATGGTGCTAAAATAATTTGTAAAGTGTGCGAGAAAGATTTAATGTGCTGGGATAAGCGTGATTGTGGACTTCATGTAAATAGTGTACACCATAAAAATCAAAAAAAATGACGTGCCTTCGACAACATAATTTATGTTTGATTTACTATTAATGCTGATTGCCTGTGATGTTCCGCTGCACATACTCGATAAACAACCATTTCGAGAGTTCTGGAATAAATATAATTCCCAGGTGAAGTTACCAAGTCGCACAACTTTATGTAACTATCTACCAACTGTACACGTAGACATGGTAAATAAGATGAAATGTGAATTAAAAAATAAGAAATTGTAAAAAAAATTGTATTTTATATGTTATAGTAGGAGTACTGGATCCTCTTAAACAGTTCCACTGTTACTAGCTAGCAAAAGACTAACTAAGTCAGTGTACTAGCGAAACAATTACCAAGGTGGTGCTGAAGACGCTAGAAAAATTTGAACTGTCAAGAAGTCAAGTGTTGACGTTTGTGACTGATAGCGCCGTGACAATGCGTTTGATAGGCCGTTCTTTGCAATAACAAGGTTGCACGTTTATACATGTTACGTGTAAAGTGCATGCTTTACGTCTTGTTGCAGAAACTATTCGAAAAGGTTTTCCAGAGGTGGATGCATTAATAGCAAGTACAAAGAAAGTGTTTCTTAAATCTCCTAAACGTCTCCGTGCATTTCATAGCAAGTGTCCCGGTATTCCTGAACCACCACAGCCGATTCTTACACGTTGGGGAACATGGTTGCAGGCAGCTTTTTTATTATGCTGAATATTTCCAACAAATAAAAGCTGTGATACTACAATTCAATCCAGATGAGGCTGCAGCTATTAAGGAAAACCAGACAAAATTCGAAGTATTTCCGTTGAAACAGCTTTAAAAAAATATTGCGAAGAACTATAAACCATTATATGAAAGCATCAAAAAATTAGAAAACAGTGCGTTGTCGTTAGCGGAGTCACTGCAAATAGTGGACGAAGTAAATCTACTGCTACAAGACATAGGTGACGCAACAAATGAGCGCGTTAAAGAAAAGTTCGCAAGTGTGTTAAATAAAGACACCGGTTTTACCTAATTAAGACAAATATGTGATGGTGCAGTCCCAGATCGGTTAAGTGCGTTCAAAGACTATTTTACATATGCGTGTAATACATCAGTAGATGTCGAACGGTCGTTTTCAAAATATAAGAATATATTTTCACAAAAGCGAACATCACTCAAGGAGACAACCATAGAAACATACCTGATGCTGCAAAATGGCTACACATCTCCAGTTTGTGATAAGCAAGCTAGTTCATCAAGCTAGTTAAGAGGGTAAGTTTTACATACATTGTTATAAATTGTAACAGTTTATTGTTTCTCGTAGTAGTTAATTTCGCGTACGCCACTGTCCCACGGAACATTTTTGACAGCCCTAATTACGACATTCCTAAGTTTGATTTATTTTTTACGTAATTTTAAAATACTGATTATAATAATGTGACTATTGTCATACGAGTAGTAATCAGAATCAAATTTTATTTCTGTAAGAATTATAGATACATACAATTCATTGCAGAGATATAAGACATATTAAAAAAGCTATCAAATCTCCAATTAAGCCTTAAGGATTGTCTTTTTTTATACTGTACTGATTCTGCGGTTGGCGTGAGTAAAAATATAATTTTGAAACATTTAAAAGCAATTTATCTTTTTTTGTAAATACAACTTTTCTCACCATGATGAAGAAAGGTAAAAACACTGTTTTCATCAGTCACACATCTAACTGTAAATTTTTGCTTAAATGTCAGATTTTTAGAAATTGTTGTAAAAAAAAACTAATGGAAAAAAATTATTTCATCATAACATAAAAAAGATAAATCCTCAAAATCTCTTATATATTCGTAATATAGCTGTTGGAATAAAATCTAACTTTTCGAGAGCAACAACAATGCTGAAGGTGGAAAGTATCATGAATTATGTAGTATAGTAGAATGTTATAGTTGACAAGTTTCATTCAAGTGCCGCCAAGTTTATTCATAAAGCACTTTGTACATTTTAAAGGAGCACTATATTTATTTCATTGTTACCAACTTCTTAAAGAACCGGCAGAGTATATTGATCACTTTTAACAAACTTACAATGTAATACATAAATCATGTTTTATTGTAAACCATTCGGGGGTTATGTTTTCTAAGTATTTTTTTATTATTGTTTAAAATAATGCCATTGTAAAAGAAAGTTTTAATATAAAATTTATAACTATAGCGACGTTTCGCCCAGGAACTTTTTCAAGGGAAAAATTGTTACATTATAAAAATTTGTAAGAACATTTATTTAAATTAAATTACAAAAATTGGATATTTTATTTATATATATTTTAATACTCAAAAAATAATTTAAAATTAACAAAGAGAATAAATAATTATTATAAGAACATCGATTTAATAAAAATGCTTGTCATCTACAAAATTTCAAATGGGAAGTTGTTGAGTGATACCTCATTTTGAAAATCATTACATCATCTGTGCCGTTTTTGAAATTTTGTCAATTTGATTGTATAGTACAATTGAACCAGATTCATTCCCCATGATCAATTCTTGCCTATCATTTTAATAAGCATGAGAAAAGTGAGGAACATAAAACTCAAATGCTAAGCTTTCAAAAACTAGGAATTCAGTAATTTGGTTGTTAGGTGTTAGAGGTTGCATTTATTTTGGTTTATTTTTGAAGAGCGTCATTCAAATTTTACTCTGAATTCTATTCTAACTACCACGAGGCAGTTAGGCTTTTTACCCAAAATCGCATAACTTATGTGAAGATTGTGAGGAGTCCAAGGAAGCGACTGTATAAACCGTTACTGTTTTCAATCCAATTAACTGGTTGTTTCGGTTAATGCCGGAAGTCTAAATTATGAAATTTTAAATCGATAGCTTAAACAATTTGGATGTTAGAACATGGGCGGACATACATATAGACGAACAGGTATCATCGCAAAAACCTGTTTTTTTTTTATCGAACGGCACCCCACGAAGGATTTGTCTATTGCACCACAGGGATGCCATGAGCTTGTGAGGATAGGAGGAGGTACCTATAAACCCTGATCCAAAATGCCATTCAAAATTCATAAGTCGAAATTTTACATCATTACTATATTTTCTTTACATAGTAAAAGAAAGTGTACCTAATGCATACAAAAATTAAACCATGGAAATAGATTTATTCACACTAATATTATTTTATTTGTAATTTTTTTCTACTTCAACATATTTTATTTGATTTCTTGTGCACACAAGAGTTCTGAAGCCCATAGGTTATTCCGGCTATGAATGGTACATCAATCGGCATAACCTTCCCTATCGAAACTTTCAGTTTTGTGAAATAATACCTGAAAGATTAATATAGCGATCAATTTTATACAAAATATTTTATCTATCATCAGAATGTTTGATAGTAGTGGTTCAACAAATACATATAATTTATAAAATCTATAGGTAAAATACCCGTATATCTACATGGTTCTTTATTATTAGAAAGCTAGTGTCTAGAAAAATTCAAATAAAGGTGAACATCAAAATGAAATGTACTACGAGCCAAAACTATGTATATACGTATTTAAAATATAAATGGTTATTATTAGTTAACGATGATAAAATTATATAAAACACAACAGACAGTTTTTATTTTATTGCAAAATAGTCCATTTACGGATGTAGAAAAAATTTATTGTATTATTTTTAAAAATTAATTAGGTACCTTTGAAAATAATGTAAAATTAGTACCTATTTCTAATCTAATCCTGAATAGATCATATTAGTGTGACGTCACATAATTACTAATTATACAGTGCGTTCCATAGGTATGGATTAAATTCATTTTAAACGCAATTATGAACTTTTAGCAAAAATCCTTAAACAGGTCGATTTTTAATATGAAATTGCCGTTTTTTAGTATCAGAATTATAACCCCCACGTTTACCCCCTCTGTAGGGAAAACTGTGTTTAAGTAATTTTTCACTCTACATGGATAATGCGGTGGAGCTCCATCTTGTGGTACTAAATAGACCTGTCTATTTTATTTGGATAATTAACATCAGGAAAAAGTATTTTTAATGTCGGCACTAAACAGTTAATCAAAAATCTGGATAAACATCACCGTTAACTGTGCCTTCAAAAAAATAAGGGCCAAATTTGATTATTAATGATACCAGCCCAAACGTTCACCTTTTGAGGACATTGTATATTAGCCTCCATCGGCCAATGAAGATTTCTTCTGTTCCAATATCGACAGTTCTAGAGGTTTGCCGTTCCATTTAGGATGAAATTACAGCAAGTCTACAGCTACTCAATGCAGCTGCAATTGTTTGCAACAACAGTTTGCAGATGCAAGTGTCAAGATTGGTATTCCAGAACATATATTTCACTTTTAGCATCTGCAAATTGTCGGCAACTTTGCAGGTGGTTGAAACGTCATGCAAATTTGTAGATTGACCAAGAACTAACCTAAAAAGTTTGAGGGGGTGATGAACTGAAAGTGTTAAAGGTAAAAAAGTATGGATTTGGGTTACTTACTGTTGATTAGACGTCCTAGGCACAGAAGACGACCTCCTCTGTACCGTAGAATACTGGCTATAAGGAGTAATAAATTTGATATGGATAATGAGATATTTATAAGCCTTTTTCGTATTTCAAAAGCCATGACTAGTGATATTATACTTTTGCTAAATAATGCCTTAGTTAGACCCGCTAGAAGGCATAATGCCTTACCTGTAGGAATTCAAGTAAGTAAGTACCTACAAGTATAATTTAAAAATATATATCATTTACATGGTTTCAGTGCTAACTTCACTGCGGGTTCTGGCTAGCGGGAGTTTTCAGAATGTGGTAGGAGAAAGTATCTTTCACAAAGTAAGGCAGCCTACAGTGAGCAAAATGTTTTCATATTTTTTGGACGCATTTGTTCAGTATACCAGAGAGTATATTAACTTCTCTATAACGGAAAAAGACATTCAACACACAAAAAGAGGTTTTCAAGAGAAATACCAATTTTCAGGTTGTTTTGGTTGTATTGGTAAGTGCACCTCTTGAGTAAATTTAAAAAGTAAGAAGTGCTCCCACTGCTAGGCACCACTAGAAATCAAAATTATATTACCCATATATATCTTAACAGACTAATTGATTTTTAGATTGTACCCATGTTTACATTCAAAAGCCACATGATGAGCATTGGAATGCCTATTTAAATCGAAAAGGGAGATATTCGTTAAACATTCAAATGGTTAGTTGATCTGTAGAATGAAGAAAGCTAGATTCGTAAAGATTTATTGTTTACTATTTTAATTCTTTTATATGTAGGTCTGTGATAGCAATAGAAAAATTATAGATGTGGTAGCATAATACCCTGGAAGTGTGCACGATTCCTTTATTTATAATAACTGTGGTCTCCGAAGATTTCTGCACTCTGCCGAATTACCTCGTAACTCATGGCTGGTTGGCGATAATGGTTATCCTGTAGAACACTGTTTGCTAACACCTTTTAGAAATCCAAATAATGATATTGAAGAAAGATACAATATTGCTCACAGACACACTCGAAATTTTATTGAACGTGTATTTGGAATATTAAAGTTAGTTTGGAGGATTTTGCATGACTCTGGGGGCAATTTTCTTTATAAGCCCTCAAAAGTAATTAAAATTATTATTTGTTGTTTAATGTTGCACAACATAAGAATAGCTCACAACTTTCCTGAGGAGTACAATGAATATGACATTCAAGATGTTGGGAATATAAATCCAGAACAAATAAATGATAATGTTGAAGACATAAATTTCAGAAGAGGAGAAGCAGTTCGCCAACAGTTAGTGCATAACAGATGGTATTAGCATAATATCTGACTAATGTGCAGCTGTGAAAAGAAATTGTATCTAAATAAATAAATTTAAAATTTGATCTTAGTTGTTTATTTTTTAACAATGCTACAATCTACAATAGCTAACATAACTGACAAATAATAATAAACACAACTTAAATTCAACGAATATAAAACTACCTACTAGCAACTAGGTATTGTACTTTTATAATAGTTGTAACAGTATATTATTACACAGACATAACGGAACAATATACTGGCTACTCTAGATAGGTAGTTGAATTAAGTAGGAAATCAATTTCTTGTTTTCTTAATATGTGGCTTCGTCAAAAAAAAAATTTTGTTTATAAACTGCAAATCTGCTAGCATTTTCTTCATGATTAATTCACATAATTCTTGCCTTCGATCAGATCATCCTCATTGAACTCGTGAACCAACTTAGCTTTATAAGGATAGTATTTTTCTTTCTTTAATCCTCGCAGAATCGACGATTTACTTACATCATTGTCGGCAGCAAGTTGTCTAGTTGACTTATGTGGCTTTTCTTCTATCTCTACTAGTGCATATAATTGTTTTTCCTCATCAAATCGATGAGTTTACCTGTTTTTTGAGCATTTCTTACATGTCCAGTTTCACGAAATTTGTTTTCTATTTTACTGACTGTAGACTGTGGTAATTGCTGACCAGGATATTTATTATTAAACATTTCACGAACCTATTTTTGAGTTCTTGTTTTATTATCGCATCGAATCATAATTTGAATATCCATTCTCCGAGTTTCGGATAAATGAGCTATAATAAAGTTGAATAAATAAAGAAACCTTATTTAATACACTGATGCGTGTGAGTAACTTAGAATCAAATGACAGTAATTGGAAACAAAAATATTCCATGGCCCACTTGATAGTTTTTTAAGGCACAGTTAATGGTTTTAGACTAATTTTTTAGTGTGTGTACTATAAAAAACTTTCTGGTAGGTACAATTTTGTATTAAGAACTTTAAAAACTACAACAGATTAGTTTTAATTTTTCTTCAAAACCAATAATTTAGCAAAAAATACCTCAACTAAGTTTACAAAACATTCACAAAATTTTACATTTTCAAAATTAATTTTCTCAGTAATTAATGCCCCCAATTTAAAAAACTTTATACTGCTGAATAGAGAATCAAAATCCCTTTCGCACGAACTCCTTCCTAATTTAAAATTTTTAAAGAGGTACTCATAATTTAGAGGCGGTGATCGCGAGGGTATTATTTTCATGCTAAAAAATGACAATTTCAAATTAAAAATTGACCTGTTTCAGAATTTTTACTAAAAGTTCATAATTACGCTTAAAATGAATTTATTTCGTATATATATGGACCGCACTGTATACAATACGGTGCTCTATAGAAATTTTGTTAATAATAATAAAAATAATTTTACTGTAATGCACTATACTTGTATGTACTCTAACATTTTGTTGTATGATGGATGGTAAGTAAAAGTTCTTAAATATTTCTTTCCAAGGGAGAAAAAAATAAAATTCTGTGCTGTGTTCTGACCGTCAAAAATGTCGCTTATGTTCATGAACATAAAGGTCACGTTCCAGTATTTACATAGAGGCAACCCGTATGGCATGACTTTCACAATTATTATTAATTATTATGTCACAACTAATGTGTCCATTCAGAATTATTAATACCATTGTCCATTGAGCCCACGGAAGTTAAATTCAAATCCAAATTACTACAAAAACTTACGGCATCTTTGGTACAACTTGCGCCATCTTTGATGCACTGTCTATCTTATGACATGACTTATCGACTTCAACAGGCTTATCTATTGAAACAGTTTCACGTACCTCTCCATCTATGATGAAGTAGCAAACTATCATCATTCATAGTTTTTCGAAAAAAATTTTTTAAAACGTGCACAGATCAGATTTTGTTCGTTTATTATGTAACTATTACATTTTTCACAAAAGAACACAGTAACTCTTTGGTGGAAGAGGCAATTAAACTCTAATAAAAAAATTACTTACAGTATTTTCTGCACCTACTTATTCATCAAAGGTAACGAAAAAGAGATAAATACATTTTATTAAAATAAAAAAAATTAAACCAGACAATTTTGGTTGGACTATGCGTTACTAGGTTGGTAAAATGAAGATTTTTGTTATTATAAACTTTGCTATTTATTCCTGTAATTAATTGATGTAGGATGTATTATACTATATTTATTGTTAATTTGAACTAGTTTAATTGTCACTTCCGCTAATGGACCATCAGGGTCGGACTGACCTAATTTGGCCCCTACGCCCTAACCCCTCCCATTAATAAACAGCAATAATTTTCAGGACATAAATAAATCACGTATACCTAAAATAAACTAGAAATAAAAATTAGTGTTTTTGTTGTTTATATCCTTTATTAATAGTATCGAAAGAAACAATAACTCAAAAATAAAAAAAATATTTGCTTTTGTTCGTTGTAAGTACAAGATACAAAAATAAAACACAAATAATGTATCTTAGAGCTAAAACAATACGTTGTACGTTAGTACGAATGACGTACCATAACAAACAACATAGTATAAGTAAATGAATAAATTATAAGTCACAAACAAAACAACGAACATTAACAAAAACACTCTTGTTGGATAGGAGGATAAGTAGTTACTTTTATAGTATTTATACATAATCATCTGGCAGGACTTACAGCTGCAATGCATACGAGCCGAGGCCCTATGATACACCGTACACATAGGATACATCAGCTGATCAAAATTGACAAATAGTTATTGCACTAATAAAAAAATTGCTTAGATCATAGTGTAACGCCTGGGACAGCGCGAGATCTACTTTACTTAACAGAACTGAAAAGCACGCGACCGGTAACCTCGCTAATTGGGATGGATAGCGCTACAAGTGGTGATTTTTACAGCTTCCAGCGCATTTTACGAAATGCTGGTTACACTAGTAAAAAAGTAAACCACTTGAGCTAGCTACCATCCGAGGCGCACACGGAAAGATGCACAATTTAGATTGACAATAATTTATTTTTAACTTGTTATTAATTCGTAAACATATTTAATAATAACCCAAAATTCCATACCCAGACAATATTTCTGTTGTGTTGGTACTAAAAAATATCCGAAGCGATTTCGAAACTGCCTGATGCCATCCGAAATAAAACGACTCGCCACAGACGTGCGCACATTGATGGATTAAACGTGTTCCGTTTTCTTGTTAGTGCTTCATGGAAACAACTTTCTAATATGGATTCCATAGCTATAGATATGCACTATTATTTACAATTAATTTTCGTCGATTTAATCAAGACTTTATAAAGTGTCGTAATTACATAAAGATTTCATCAAACAATTATTTTGAAGAGGTCTACAAAAAAGTTCCGCGAAGTACCACATTACTTTTTTGCTTGAATATTAATCTTAATCATCGGGGCCACAATATGAAAGATTCAAATATCCCAAATGATCACTTTGTTAAATAGAGCATTCTATTCGTAGATAACCGTGCGTACACTGGTACCATTAATTCTAAAAACACGAGAAGTGTTACTAGAAATGAACATTTTTAGTGTAGTGTTGAACAGGGCAAATTCTTTAGGTTAACATATTCAGAGTGTAATGCAAGATTATTACATGTATTATTTTACCGTTTAATGGATAAATTTAGTGTTCGTGATTGCTCTAATAGATATTGAAAATGGACCATTTTCATGTAGACAGTTCCTTCTGCACCTAATACGTATCATATCAACTAATATCAAGCAGTACATTTTTAATGAAAATGGATTTTTGTCAATATAATATTTTGTTAACGAAAAATAATAATAATAAATTAAAGAATATTATTTTAGTTTGCGGTTTGGTCCCCATAAGTGTCTGGCCCTGTAGGTACATGTCGATCTGTCGACTTGGCCAGTTCGACCCTGGGAATCATCGATGTATGTGTACATTTCGGTAAATGAAACGATTTCGTTTTATCTGCACTATTGTGAAATGTGTACGTATACACGTATAACAAAACTAAACTCAAATTTCGTACAGCATGCGACATCTTTGATTCAGTAGATAAACTAATATTGAACTTGTTTACAGAAACAATTTTTACATTTTGTAGCATCTATGTTCAGCAGATATAGCTCAATATTCCTGAAGTATATTAAGCAATAGATGCCGTAACCTACACTAAATTGATTTCTTGACAGAAATTCAGTGTTGCCAAATAAATGGTAATTACCAGAATTTACGAAAATTTGGAATTTTATCTGGTAGTTCGTAATGGAGCCTCTGATAATGGCATAATTTACGATAATTTTTTCTGTAAAATTATGTACACCTTGAAAAATAACTAATTCGTTTTATATAAAATGCATAAAATGCACTAAATACTGTTCCATTTTACAAACCGTGATGAACATTTGGCAAGATATCGTTAACAGTAGGCGGCAATATTTGGTATTGTTTAGCCAGCTAGAACGTTGTTGTGTGGAAAAACACGGCTAGTCACTGTCTATCTCTTGAGTTTGCGAGCGAGCGTGCGTGCGTGCGTGCGTCCGGGCGCGTGTGTGCATACGTGCGTGCGTGTGTGTGTATACATGTATACATATATACATGCATGTATACATATAATATTTATTAAACACATTGGGCGGTCAAATAATTTTAAAACCTAAGATCATCCTTTAAAGAAATAAAAACGTCCGCTTGCAAAATTTTACAATCATAGGCAGAAGCTATAACGTTTATAATAGTGTCAAATTTATAATGTGACACCACATACCATCTACGTGATACCCACGTGTATACGTATGTATATTTTAAAATTTAATAAAAATAATTTTTACAAATGAAACAAGCATAAAATTTTTATCGAAAAAAAAATATTTAGAGAATATTTATGGAGAATATAAAAATAGACCGGATAAAGTAAATGAAAACACACTGTAACTGTTTAACTTGTTTTTAATTAAAATTTCGTCCAGTTTTACAGTCTTTACAAAAAATGCTGTTAAGCAAGAAGTAAAAAATAATGTTATGCTAGGGTTTATATATTATTATATTATAATCATACGTATGTGAAACAACCTATTTAAATATATAAACAAGCCCTATATCACTTTTATATAATGCCAGCCAACAGATCTGTCGTTTCTGTCGCATGTAGCTCCATTTATGCGTAGACGGCCCCCATATACATCCGCCCAGAAGTATTTTCAATAATAAATATCTGATGTGGCCAAAACATAACTTTCTTATACCGTCGTGATCTAAAAAATCATCCTATTTAATTCTTGACTTACCTGAATTAAATTTTAAAAGCGTACCTTGAAATGTCTCATTAAAATTTTTTAATGATTAATTATCAGCCGTCGATACTGTTAATAATAATTCATGTCGTATTTTTTAAAAATTTCTTCCCATTGACATTGACATTTTTGTAACTAAATTAAACTTTTCAAATATCAAACTGCCACATTTATCCTAACCCCATTTTATCAAGTCAAACTTAATTTAAAATGTTTCTAATTGTAAATATAGACACTTGTTTTACATTTTTTTGTTGTTTTTTTATAATAAAGTTTTGGATATTGGAGTATTGTTTGAAGTATCAGATATTTCCTAAATTCTAGTAACTAGATATTTACTGATAATCTCACTTCAACAATCTGGCAACACTGTAGAAATTGCACTAATATGCAGTTGTCAAAAATCACACGTGCCGTTTGGACGTTCTTTTTTGACAGGTTGTTAAATAAAATATTGATATGTAAACAATAGGTAAATCTGCAGTGATTGTAGTTTTCTTTTTAATAAAATAAAACGAGTTATTTATACTGTTTTTTTTTCCAGACAATTATGACTGAAAAAGAGTCCTATGGATATTCAGGAGGGCTCAGGTAAGTTTTTTTATTATTAGTATCCTAATACATATCACATTTTAAATCTAAGTATATTATTAAGCCTTACCGCAAAATATATCAGAAATACATATATTTTTCTTAAAACCGAGCCTAAAACTAACAGCATATTTTATTAATAATGAACCCAAAATATCATGCTGTCACACATTAAAAGTTTCTAAACAAAAACCATGTGACTAGGGCATATTCTTTTCACAGCTCTACATGAGTCTGGTCAGTTATTCTCATTTGTGATTGGTGTAAGCAGTTCATAGGAACTTACTAAACCAATCACAAATGAGAATATCTGAGATAACTCATTTAGAGCTGTGAAAAGAATGCACTTTATAACTCAGTGACAGTGAGAGAAATACTGGTTGGTGTACCTCCAGCTGGTAAACGGTACATGGACACTGCTAATAATAAAGGCAATTCATAAATAAAGAAGAAACATCAAATCAAATGAAGAAACACCAAATTTTAATGATAATTATTTCACTAATCCATTTTATTTATTTTTTTTAGTAGTACTCAATAATCAAGGAAACTTAGTTAAATGTTTATTTGAAAACTTTTCAGTGTTACCAACAGTTAATTGACTGTTAATTATGACATCACATTTTTCGGGTCCATTATTAATATTGTTATGAAATTTGTTCAGGAATATTGGCGAGAATTATTACGATATGGGTAAGGAGTACAATAATGAATAATGAGTTTTGAGCTTACCATTTCCAAAGAAATTTCGTGGGTAGCTATAGACAAAACACGTAGTTGTTCTTGTCTCTCTCTCTTCTTTTTGGTACAATTGTGACACCCTCTTCTAGTACCTCCCTCGATGGGTAAGTCATCATCTACATTCAACAACTTGGAGCCGAAAGATGGTCTGCCATATTGCCTTTTACAAACAATTTTAGCATGCTGTCTACCATAACTTATTAGCGACTCAGCAAGGGGAACGAGAAAATCCAAAAAACTTTTTTTTATCTTTCTCCCTTTCTTTTAGTTCGGAGTAAATAATCCAGGAGTTTATTGCTGCTGTCATAAGTAAACGGTAAAGAAACTCTCTTCCACCATTTAGTGGTTTTTCTGTCTATATCATATAACCCCACCAGTTGATCCGATAAATCAACCCCTCCCATGTATCTATTGTAATACTCAACCATTTTTGGACAGGGAATTTCAGCTTTACTGCCATATCTTGCTTTTCTATTCGCTATGGTCATTTCAGGCCCATGAGCATTAGATAGCATTGTGAAATCTTTGGTGTCTTTCCATGAAACGGCGCAAGTTCCATACTGATTGCACATAAACTGGGCTTCTCCCCTTTTACGCTTCTTATCGATTCCAAATGGCATATTTTTTTCTATTAGAAAAAAGTTCCCATTGCAGCAAAGGGCAAGTTATTTATTATTTTAATGCTAATAAAAAATCTGTCAAAGCATAAACTAACGTTGGACCTTCTAATAGTACCTGCAAGCTTCTCCAAGAGTTGAATCTTTAGTTCTGTCTTCATCTTTTCCACAATAAATATTCAAATCATATGTGTACCCGGTTTTCGAGTCACATCTGACCCACAATTTGACTCCTCTTTTTATTGACTTGAGAAGAAGGTACTGCTTTAGGCAACTTCGCCCTTTGAATTTTGCCATAGCTTCGTCAATACTTTGAAAAGTACTTTCACCTCTTGTCTGGGAAAAAGTATGTTTCAAGCAAGAAAGCACCTCCTCCATATAATATAGCTTGTGGACATTATCTGGTTATTGTTGAAATACAATGTAGATGAAAGCATTTGAAATCTGTTCAGTGAAATTGCGTGTTTTTTCACCTTATTACCAAGAGAAGAATTAGTAAATCTGTAATGACGCTGAGCAGGAACCTTGTTGTAAGACTTTACAAAAAAGCACTCAAGAACTACCATGATTTCGTACTGATCGGTAGAGTGTACAGTTTTTTTCTTCGCCTGCTCTAAAATTCTCTATCGTTCATTGGTTTTTTCGGCGATGTAGGTAAAAAGACTTTTGGGAAACAGCTTGAAAAAAACGTCGAGTTCAGATGATGATCGATTGAGGTTTGCGAGAATATTACAAGGTCTTTCTATTAGAATACATATCCTTGGTTGAAAATTATGGTCTACTGGCATCCATTTGTCAAGAATAATTTTCGGCACATCTTCATCTGCTGTTTCTAGAGTTCCACTTTCTTCTGAAGACGAAACTTCTGTCGAATTTTCATGACTTTCTGTGTTATTTAGCTTCATTTTATTTCCGCCTAGGCCACGTTTTCATTGCTTTTCAGCTTCCTTACTTGTTGATGGTCGCATGTTATCATCACTGAAAGTATCTGTGGTTGATTGGATATATTGTGAACCGCTATCTATAAATGGTTCTTCCATTTCTTCATCTAGATCAGAAATACTATTGGCTAATTCCAATATTTCTTTCTCGGACAGTGGTTTTCTCCTGCAACAAAAATAACGATAAGAGTACCAGTGGGAAATATAGATCCCAGCAATAATACATTCTCTTGAATTAGTTGAAAAAACACTCATTTTTAATCTTTATTGCTGGATTTTGCAGTTATTGTTCAATAAATTGAAAATGGTCCCAAACAGCCACAGTAATGTGCGTACAAAAAATGTTCGTTTTTCAATCCTATATCACATCCTCTAAAAAATATACAGGGTAGGGTGTTCCATTGGCAAAATTTGAGAAAATTCAGTTCAAAAAGTTGTAAATTTAAGTGAAAATGGCTGAGTATCATCACACAGATCTCTCATAACTGATACTAACATATTTTTTCTTAAAATCGACAGTTGCGATTATAGTGATATTTTTAATACACACGTGTAAATGGTATAATTTCAACAAAAAAAAAATCATACATCCAAGTTGTTGGGAGAAAGTCAATAATAATACAGGAGTGAGAGGAAGCCACAAAGAGGTTTCAATAAATCTTCTGATATACATGGCATTTAAAAAAATTTTACTTGGCCCTGTAGAATCGTCTTGGCTCACCCTGTATATTCGAAAACAATTTCCGGTTACAGGCTATTTTGTCTAGTTTACTCGTGTTTTTAAATCAAGTTTCTAGCTATCATAGAATTCGAGATATCGAAGTCGGACGCATTATTGCCCCACCATGTGTAATAAATATAATAAATTGTAATTAGATATGCTCATATTATGCACCTTTCATATTGTTAAAAAAGTTACTAAAAATTATCTATTCTTATTATTATGTTATTATGAATTTAAATGTGTAAAAATATAAATGTCATTCACTGCAACTTTTACGAAACAAAGCAAATATACAGAGTGGTCCGCAGTTTACCTGACAAAGTTCGGGAGCTGATAGAATGGCTTAAAATATATAAGTAGAAAAGTTCCTACCAACCTGCATCCTTAGGTGATTGCTAACAAAGATACAGGATGTTGAAGTTTTGTGAAAAAACTCTCAAACTACGAAAGCTATTGACTTGAAGTTTTAGGGGCGGTAATAATTTTTAAGCCTCTATCATTTTGAAAAATCTTAACCTTTGTAATGCCTCCAGTGGCGTCATCAAAGGTTGGCGAGTAAAGTTGTTTGCCGAAACAATGTAACACCACTGCTTTGTGCAGTTGATTTTGAGACTGTTCAAATCTACAGATTCGATTCAATTTGAAAGAAAAAAAGTATCTCAATTTTTTCTTACAATGCTTACTTTTCAAGTAAAACAGTTGTTTTTACTTTTAAAATGTCAATAACACATGGCCTGGGCGGCTAAATCTTGTCTCTCTTGTCTCCTATTTGGATGCTGCCACATGTATTCTCGAACTGCTATTTATTAAGCATTACACCATGGACCTAGGTACATAACTGTTATTGGACTACTTTACAAAAAGCTTATAATATATTTATAACAGCTATGATTGTGTTTTATAAATACTTGGTAACAGAAAAGTAACAAACTTACGAAGATAGCATGTAGCAAGAAGTGTTTTTAGTGCAGACATTAGTCAGAGGTGGTACACTACATGAATTTTACATTTGACATAATTGTTACTTACTGGGGAACGTGTATTATCTAATGATTATACAGGGTGACTTTTAAATGCGTAGTTATATTTTAACCCTCAATATATTTCGTCGTGTACAATTGATTGGCACTGTTAAAAGAATTTTTTGAACAAAAAAAAAATTTCAATTTCTGATAATTTTTTCGTCCTCCAGACACTGACATTTTGATAGTCACTGGATAACTTTGTAAACGCCGTTCACAGATATGACGTAACTGAAGGCAGTGTTGCTACTGCGAGAGTTCGTCATCACAATTATCCTATAATTGCATGCATGGCATGAATTGCAAATTTTGAATTTTTACAAAAATTATTACCCTTTTGTCACGGACATTTTGTGAGACGATATTAGACTTATTTAATATCAGTGTAGACGCCGCACCAAAACAAATTTAATAGTTTATAAAACATTGAGCTCTTTTTAAGAAAGCATGATATCTGTACACACTGGCCGAAAATAAGAAATAAACTTCAAGGCCGCCAAGGCGCGAGTAAATGGCCCTTTGTGGAAAGCGACACTTGTCACTTGTAGGTTGCTCTTAAAATAAAAGGTGTTAAAAGTATCTGTTTATCTATTTTTCCTTGTAAAATTAGGTAATCCTGACATTTTTTTTTAAATAAACAGAACCCGTAAGCACCAAATATTAAAAATATGCAATACTTTTTCTGTGTATTTTAAATTATTATTATTGTCTCTAATTTATAATTTAAGTTTAATATGGTTCATTTCTAAAAACGAATCAAAGTTGAAAATAATCATTTTAAAAAGATGCATTTACTTTAAAAGAATGAAAAAGCAGATTTGTTTACTTAGCTAATACAACAGTTACTACATGAATATATCATATGGGCTTGATGTTTGGATAGCATTCCGTAGCCGTTTTACTTGTCTAGCATTTTCATCTACTTAAAAATATGCCTTTAACATATCCAGATTAAAATAATAAAATTAGTCACTAGTTTTCAAAATAACCAAAAAAATAAAAAAAAAAGGAGTACGTTACGATAATTGGAGCAATGTATACCGTATGTGCTGATATATTAGCCTACCAGTGAGATAAGGAGAGACAGAATGAGTACCGGTATATACCGATCCAAATTTCGAAAACATAATAACTTAAAACTTCGAATCACAAATTTAATCACAAAAAACTATAAATAACGGTATTAAACACATTTTTGTAAATTCTAATGCAGACAAGTACGCGAACTACAATAACACTGGTTTTTACATGGGGTGTAGTGTTGCCAGATGTGTGAGATTTTCACATAGGTTATAAATTTCATTATAAATAAATCATGATGCTTTTCAAAAAAATTCCTATTGACCTAACTGACGGCTAATTTAGCTAACTGAGCATTGAAAAAACGGGTCTTACCATCGCAAGAAAAACAACAGAAAACAGTAAAAGACTATTATTTATTTGGGCTTGCACAACTAGCGCTGTTTACGCGAGGTTCCGATTTATAAAGATCCTACGTACACGGTATAAAATTTAATTCAGTTTACTCTTTTTTAATGGAAGAACTGACCGAGGTCGGGGCTAACGATCTAAATCTAACTTTTTTATCAACTTTTGCTAATATTGGTGTAAAATGGTAGAAATTTTTAAATAATAGTTTTATTACTTAAAAAAAGTACAGGCACACAAGAAAAATAATGGTATATCTGGCAACACTGATTAGGTGCGTGGTTAGATGTGTGAAGATCATAAGGTTACATATACGACGCTAATATCGCAGTTCACATTATGGCGTGGTTGAATTTTTATCATGTAATGGCCTATCCCGAGTAAAGTGCTGTTTTCTCAAGAAAAAATTGATCTTTTTTTATAAAAAATGACATATACTATCCTCCTAACCGTCCAGAGTATTATGGAGGAATAAAATGCAAACTGTTGGGTACGACCAGTGTAAAAAGTGACAGAAGTGTGTGAAAATTCTGCAAATTATTTTTCATCACTTGATATTGTGTTGCACCTTCAGTGGTTTACTATTAGAGGCCAATTAAAATAGTAGAGAGCTGATTTATTCCTTGAACACCTACACATTTCAAATTATTGTAATAGCAGAGGGTAAATACCAACTTCTTAAAAATAATAATCCTTTTATAAACTTTGAAAAAATGAGATGGGAACATTAAATTCCTCTCGAGATTCCCTAAAAAGTTTACTGTTCATCGGAAAATTTAGTTTTAGTTGTACATTCCATATGAAACGCTTAAAAAGAAATGTTGATTGGTGCAAGAAAAAGTCAAAATTGTACATTTCTCACATTGAAAGATATTTCAAAATGTTTAAAAATTATTTCAAGTGGAGCAATTAATCGTTTAAGTAGCTAATTATTTCATCCAATGTTATTATAAATTCGGAGAACTTAATGCTAGAGCTCGGTTTTTCAATCGTGGGATAGCTAAAGTCACACTTTTAGAATTCGAATTTTTTAAATTTTACATTTGTTTTGGAAGTGGTTATAGCAACAAATATTTTATGCTAAAGTAACTAACTTTTAGTTGAAGTGGTTTGTATTAGAATCTCATCGATTTTTGTGAAAATATAATGCTAGGTAACATTCAACTTATGTTAACTCGATTGTAAAATCGCGCCTAGTGGAGAGAATTGCATAATATATGCGGCAACGTTGCTTCAGTCCATTACATCATTTTTGCTAAGATATAGAATGTATCCAGTAACCAGCAGTTCCAAAACAATTTCATCATATTTTTTTGAAAGTCGATAACTCAGTTACACGTGGGAATTAAAAAAAAATGTGACAGAGGGTTTCTACAGATATCAAGAATCGGTGGTTTAAATATAACTACACACTTAAGACTCACCCTGTATAAAAGATACAAGGTTTGATTGATTGGGTTCATATGGATAAAGAAATAACTCACTAAAAAATGTGTTAAAAATATTTTTTCGTCACGTAAACATTTGATCTGATACAACTGTGTGGCATGGAACATTTTATTTGACCGATATAATTTATATTATAATTTATATTAAGTTGAATTATTTATTATGTATCTACCGCCGAGAAAGAGTTTCTTCCGTAATTTCCAAAGAATCAGGAATTTTAATCATCACCATATGATGCCAACTTGGTTGGCGAAATGCGCGTCGAGTGCAGTATATAGTGCTCAAGTGTTTCTTGGAAAACTACGTCAGTGGTATCTTCACATCAAAGGTTCCAACCCACTCCAGGAATCCAAAGAATCACTTTTTTCAGAAAATACATAATTTATTAACGCATCGACTATCACTAATTTTAAGATTACAAAATTGCAACATAAGCCCATAAATTCCTCACATTTTAAAGAAGTTGCTTTTATTTTATTGTAACCGTGTATTCGGGTCGAGGTAGGTCTGATCACGTTAAGTGTACCTACCTATAGTACTTATGTATGTTGTTTAAAACCGTGATCTTGTTTACTTTTCTCCGTGTCCAAATGTAGCAATATCTGTTTTACTTTAAATAAATCAAGTAGGTTGTGTTGTGGACAACGTCTTAAAGAAGATAAATACTTCTTTATATAAAATATTCATTTATAGCATTTCTCAGCAATACAATATTTTATTTACATATTTCACACAGAATTCTTGCTAACTTAGAGCAATGACATTCTTGTCAGCAGTGTGTTTCGTAACTGTGTTAACTCGATCTGTGTATTATTTTTGTAAATGGTGAGTTGGTTATCGATGTCATTATGAAGAGAAAAAAGTTTCCCCGGTTCATTTACAAGGTAAGAAAAAATTACATTTTATAATTATAATTTTTTGTTTTATTCTCTTTTCTTCAAAAAAAAAAAAATGTATATAAATTTTACGCCGCAATACAGTGCGAACGCTCCTAATAAAATAAGCCTTCATAGTAATAAACAACTTACAGATTGTATCACTGTTAAAAATTAATAGTAAACATGGCATATTCGTTAGAAGAGCGACGAAAATATTTGAAACTTTTATTGGGTGGGGAATATCACAGAAAGTACCCATTACCAGTACTTTCTAACACGACAATTTTTAAAAATGTTATCAACAAATTTTTTCAAACAAATTCTTTGGCAAATATAAAAAAAACAGAACAAGACGTGATGTTACAGAAGACATTGAATTGAATATTCTGTTATATTTGCAAGAAAATCCTAATACATCTCTTCAATGTGCTGCCAATCATTTTAATTCATCAGTAAAAACCATTCATAATGTGTATAAAGGAACATAAGTATAAATAAACCTTTTAAATTGTATCCGTCTCAAAAGTTATATCCGGAAAACCATTTAAGGTGAAGGACATTTTGCGAAACCATGTTAAGATATAACAGAAATGACCCTAATTTTTTACAAACAATTATTTGGACGGACGAGTCTCCATTTTCAACAGCTAGAATTTTCAATCGTTCGGTCTGTCACATATGATGATGTACTATAAAACCAAATACTGTATTTTAAATAAAAGAAACAAGGACGTAGGTCTGTGAACGTATGGTATGATATTGTTTGTAGGAGACAAAATTATTGGCCCAGTGTTTATTGACGATAGATGTAACGGAGCAAATTATTAGAAAATTCTGAAATATAAGTATTGAAGATCTATTTAATTAATTACCAATACATCATAGACTTAAACTCATTTGGCAACAATATGGCGCTCCACCTCACAATATTCGTGAGGTGGTTAATTTTTAACTCAAAAGTATCCTACATTGATTGGGAATACCGTAGTTATTCACAGACCTCCAAGAAGTCCCGACTTGAATCCGTTGGATTTTTCCTTTAGGGTGCTTTGAAGAATAAAATTTATGTAAATACTATATAATTCAAAAATGCAAATACGCGACAACATGCATGTATTAATAATGATTTATTCATCTTTACTTTTATGAGAATAAATTTTATTAAGCAATGTAATATTATAAAAATAATAATGGAGGATTCATAGAGAATATTCTGCGAATTGTTTTTTTAAATTTGTTACAAGTCTGTTTGTTTTTTACTTTTTCATAATATGTTGTCTTTGATTTATTCATTTATTATTACAATGATATTAAAAAGTGTTTGCATCTCTAATAAATTACATTTTCCGTTATTTTTGTGTTTTATTGGATTTTTTTTGTGGGATTAACTTAGTAGGTAGGGTCTACTTTAACAGACTAAATTCCATTTAAGGCTTAAAAGAAGAATCGGAAATGAAATCCAAAGTAAACGATAAAAAAACAAAAAAATGAAAGGTATGAATAAGGTAATTTGTGGATATTATGACGTCATTTTGAAATGTATATCATTGTTGCCTCAAAAGATAAGAGGTCAAAATCATTATTTTTTTAATGGTAATAGGGGTAATTTTTGGTATATTCTGAATCCAAAAATATATTATAAGTGTGGGGTTGCAAGTTTGGGAAAATAAAAGGAAAATAAATGAATACAAAAATAATATTTAAAAAATTCGTTAATAATATCGTTTGTCCAGAATTCAATATATATCATAAACGACTATCAAACGTGGAATTTATTGATGAAATGTCGTGTTTAGCTTTCAAAAGAGATAATGTAAGTAACAAAATGATATACTGTACTGATTTTTTTCACAATCTACACCAAGAATGTAGTACAAGGTATTTCAATATAATTCCAATATCCGATTTCAAATGATCATAATTCCTTACCTATATTAACTTGGCAAGCACTACATGAAAGAGGAAATCTCCCAGTTTTAGAAGTTTTAGGAGTTTTAAATCTATGTAGAATCGATTAAATAAAACAAAGTAAAACAATTTAAGTTGCATAATTCAAATAAATTATAAAAAAATGTTGTACACCTTCTACAATTCTGTTGTACACCTCCAATTCGGATTTGTGATCTTGACGAGCGTCAATGTGATGCTTGGTTATTATTTACTGGGCTTAGAATGTATTCGAGCTATACTTGGCAAAATTTAGTAATGCAACTAACTGCCCATGAGTATACTCAATGACTGCGGTTGTATTTAAAGTTTGGGAAATGTTTTCTTTTATATTTCGTCAGATTAAAAAAAATATTTTTAGAAGAGATATTTATTTACGTTTATACTTAGTCGGTCATTCTAACTAGATATATCACGTCTTTAAAATGTAGTGTATCAATTAATATTATGTAAGTTAATTGATTAGTGGCATTTATTCAGTCAAATTACTAAGTGGACATTAACCAACGACTAAATTTACTTGGATATCGCCCATACACTTAGATGTCTCTAATGAAGGGGGTATTAACCTTAGAAAAGAAATCAGCAACAGTTACACAAATATTTTCTGATAATCAAATTATACAAACTTAATTGATAAAATACAATATTCTTTGCATTAAATATGAACTTTGTTTATAATTTCCAAAAACTAAAAAAAATAAAAAAATTATTTCATATAATTTCATGTGCGTAATTATACTTAAGAAAAGTTCATGTCTACTCGTACATAGTGGAGAGTGCAATGCTTTTTATAGACAAAATGTGTCGGTTAACATTGAACAATATTATGCAAATGTACACGGTGTATTTTTTAGCAGAGAAAAATCGTTTTTCTCACAAACGGCTAAAGGAAACTATATTCTGTAATAATATTATATTCTTACTGATTCTCACTAATTAAGATAGAACAGAGATAGGATAAAAAATAAATATGCACGGAGCTGCAAAGATTTTATTTCTAACAACATACCACACTTTTATTACATTATTGAATTTCAAATATTTTTTCTAAATTTTATTTTTGATGTAATATTTGTGATTACTAAATATATACTTAATTTTTTGAATATTATTAATAACGCTAATAGCTAGTAAACAATACATTTCACAAAAACTAGTAAGTTGGTTCTGAACGATTGAAGGATAATTTTTTTTTGTACTTATTGACAATACCTAAAGTTCGTGATGCAATATTGGAGTGCGTGGAATGAAATACAGGGGTATCAACATCGTAGGGGTATAGAGTCAGTTGAAAGTACCATTGAACATGAAGAAAGCCTTTTGAGAATCTTAGTAATGGGAAACTTTTTGATTATAACCAGGTACGTGACAAATAAATGAGTATTTAGCTGCTATGGAACAACGACTAAACACCAAATTCATTTATCGAAAAATAGGTTCCTTTGGCCTTCGATCACACCGACCTTTGCCTTATCCTATCACTATTTTGCCAATAAAAACGACTACAAATAAATTTTAATGATTTAGTATGAGCAAACATTATTTTGAGTTTAAGGCTTTTTGATTATAGATGAACAGTTTTTACTGCTAAAGTAAAATAGTTCGTCAAACATTTAACACCCTGTATCTCAGGTAACAAAACGTTTCCGGACTCATGTCTCTAAGAAACATTTTCAGTTATTTTTGGATTATGAATCTCCAACTGAGCGTTGCTGCATGTTTTTGAAACACCCTGTATAAGTGCCCTTAATCATCTCGCTACGGTCATATTAACGCAGAAAATCCAAACTAACGGTATCTTGTGAATTGGAGTGAGGCTCTCAAGCATTGTCTTCATTCTAAATCTTACATTAGCAGAGCAACTTTAAAAAGTCATATATTTTTAACCATAAATGTGTAAGATATTTTCACAGTATTTAACATGTAAATATGTTAGAGTTAAAGAATAGAAGTAAAATTAGGAGCCTCAATACTGGACCCTGTGGAACTCCCACTAACTGCTATAGTTTTTATATTGTTATAGATTGCTGTAAACCTAGATGTATATACTTATTAAATAACTTACTTCATATCCATTAAAAAGTTTATATTGTTTGAATATTAAATTAAATTTAAAAAAAGCATATTATTTTTTAAGAGTTCATTTAAAAACGGAATATTTTTTTATTAAACATAGTTAAAAATATTAGTTTTTACATCTTTTTACTGAATAACCTTTATTTTCATTGGTAAATTTAAGACAAAAACTAATATTGTTATGCAAACCATATCAAAGTAACTCTCACTTGAAGCTATAGGCCAATAAAAGTGGGTCATTGTCACTTTCGATTTCATTTCGGTTATTCATGAACAAATTATTAGTTTTATTATTAAACAGATGGAAAAAAATTGTTTTCTAGTTTAAACTGTATTAGTGTATTTACACGGTTTAATTGTTAGTGTACTTAAGCCATTTTTTTATAGAAAATTACATATGGCCACATAAAAATGTTATACGATATTATTTGTCTTTGCAATTTATTAAATAATGATATTTACTTGTTTGAAATTGTTTACAGAAACTGAGGTAATAATGGTGTTACAGAAATTGTTGTTTTTTACCATTGCACTAAATTACGGCATAAAGACAGAGAAAGTGTCGCATCAAATACGCTTTTCGTTTAATTAGAAATTTGTAATTATTGAAATTTTTAGTTACTGGTTAATTTTTTGATGTATCAGTATTGTTAGACCCAAAAAAAAATCGAGAATAAATTGGTTGTTTATTTTGGTATGTTCTGTTTACACGTGACAACTTTCAATGCCTTTATTTTATATGGGACACTATACAGAGTGTGTTCTATTTTCACTTTCCTAAAAGCTTATCATAAGATCTTTGACTTTGTTTATATCAGAGAAAATTGCGTTGCTTTTCTACCAAAATTTATTTTAAATAGAAATTAATTATATTGTAGGTTTTTAGATATCTGAAAAAAATTAAACATTGTTTTTATTTGAATTGCTGTTTTTAAGATTAAGGTTAGTACTGATTTGTCCTCTTCGAATCACATACTTCCTTTCTCCAGTTGAAATGGGTCTGCTATGTTTTCCAGGTTGTTTTCATTTTCGGACCATTTTTTCATTTTCATCTGTCATTCCTTCTTGTCTCAATTGTGCTGTGAAATACCCACCATTTTTTGAGTTTCGCGACGCTGGGCAGTTTTCCCATGGCCCCATTCCCGTTCACATGAAAGTCGCCCCAGCAAATTATCTACAGCCACTCCCCACATCCCGCAGGATTAGTGGCTGTAGATCCTAGAGTCATGTGCTCTAAGCAGCTTTATCCGTCCGAGTATCCGAGTTATTAGGACGACCATCTTGACTGTATGTAAACCGAAATCGCGTATATGTGGCATATAGAAAGTAAATGCATAAGTGATTCCGATATAGTAGGAGAAATCGCTTTATTGACGGGACGTGCGGGGTAAGACGATACAGAACGCAAAGCCGGAGTTATCTGTATTGCTCGCTCGTTTACTTTTTCAATGTAGATTTTTGTATTCAGTGTAGCTAGCAATAATTTAACAAATGTAGAAAAAAAGTATCAACTTGAAATAAATTTATTGAATTTAAAGTATTGACTACACATACAGTAATTGCAGTATTCAAGTTCGCTTAATACAAATTGTTACTCCCCAGCAAGAACCGCGAGGAGGTATGAGCATTTGTTGCCAGGAAAGGATAGGTATGAAATATTAGCATAGAATAAAGAAATTATTTAAAAAGTAACAAGAAACCTTTAAAAACAAAATAAAAACAAAAGTATACTCTCAAAATAGTAACAGAACCAAATATTTTTCTCAATAAATAAACTAAAAATAAATTCTACTTGTGAAGTTATTACTATAATAAAAACAAAAAGACGTATTTTTGTCAAAATAAAAAAATATATATTAATAAATAATAACATCCTGAAAATAATATATTGTTCAATGAGTGAGAAAGTTGGCCATTTCCATGAGGATGAAATTTTTGCGACACAAGCCGAAGGCGCGTGGAGCAATTCATCCAAGTAGAAATGGCCAATTCTCACTATATTTTTTCCAATCGGATTAAATAAAATGGAAAATTATTGCAATTATCTATTTATTTTTTTTTATAATATTAATATTAATAGTTCCATAATTGATAATACTGAGAGGTGGAGAATTTACATCAACATTGAGATTCATATTAGTCATCACATTTGTGTTATTTGCACTTGTATTGTGGTGGGATTATTATTGTTAATAGCACTAAGAATTTTATTTGCAGTATCCATTTTGTTTTTCATCGAATCTTCTATGTAGCCCTCGGCTACAGTAGATGATTTCCAGCCTCCGTGTCTCTTTAAAGCTGTTATATCTGCTCCTGCGTCTATAAGTATTGTCGCAGATGATCTGTGGAAGCTAAGTCCGGTATATAGATGTGGATCTGGAAGTTTCAAAAACGTTGCTACCTGCTTGCCCATTCCACTCAATTTATTAATTCCAATTTCCTGCATAGTGTACTTGCCCTTTTGATAATTTAAAAAGAGATCCTGTGTTGCATTCGGTGGTCTGAGACTTATATAGTTTTTGTAAATTTGATAATACCCGCCAGTTACAGAAAATTTTCGAACAGTTTTAGTTTTTGTTATTGGAACTGTCACAATCAGAGAATTATTTAAATGTTCCAAGTCGTCAATTTTCATCGCCTTCAATTCACATGATCGACATGCTCCCATTACTCCCATGATGAGGGAAACCTAAAATCAAATTTACCACAATTTGCCTGTCAGGAACTACATAGGTATACATTCTTACCTTCATAGCAAGATACACTTTGTCTGGTGCATTATTTATAAAATTATCAATCTCTTGATCTGTGAAGGTTTTGGACTTTTTAGCTTGGTAGCCCTCCGATTTGCGTTTCAAAAGGGCCCTCAATTTTGAATATTGTTCAATGTTCACTCCATTGTTTAAATTTAAAGTACTCCGTAACATCGAATATATTGACCACAAAGTTGAGGACTTGTATTTAGTTTGTAGCTCACCGAAATAAGCCATTAAAACATTTTCGGAAAAGGAATTTATCTTCTTTTTGCGCCAGTCCTTAAAAGTGGAATAAGTTTGCTCATATTTTTTCCTGGATCTTTCAGGACGGAGGTTAAGTAAGCTTTGTTTCGCAGCGTTCATAATTTCTGGTGGCGTACTATCAATAATTTCCTCATCGGACGAAACATCCATTATTCCCTTCTATTTAAACGATTTTTGTAGAAATTTTCGCACTATTTCGCAACAACACCATTGAAAATCACTAAAACTCAATCACAAATGAAAAGTTTTGACAAATAGCGTCAGATTGTTGACAGATGAGTCCATTTTTAAAGGGATGGTCTAACAACAGGATGTGTTGAGAAAGTGGAAATGCCGGCTTCTCATTGGTCGCGAAGTGTTGAAAAAGTAAACTTTTCCACACAGGTTGAAAAAATTTGAATTTTCTAAATCGAAAACAATTGGATAATGGTCAGTTTATTTAATATGATTGGAAAAAAGAATATTTCTCAAGCACAAGCACACGAAAGCACAAAAGTTCCTCAAGTTCTTTTGGTATATTTTAGATGATAATTCATTTCTTTTAGTTTTCTGTCTACCACGTCAGTAGTTGGAATTTCATTTTTCTGATACGTGTCGTAAACGAAGGTTCTTAAATGTTTTGCTAACGATGGGTTCAGAGTTTTCGATTGACCGATGTCGGATCGTTGTTTTCCTAGAAGGGCAACTTCTTTCACCAGTTTGTGTATTGTGGGACGGGGAACGTTATTTAGAGATACTGTTTCACCTAGTACATCTGAATCATACAAATTAGGGTCATTAGCTCGTCGCTTAAAAAAATTATTGTAAATATTAAAGCATGCTCGTTCAAATGTAGCCGATTTTTTTCGTACTGAAAAGACTGATGAACTTTGATTTTCTTTATCACTATAATTACTATCACTTTCATTTTCACAAACACAATAAGATGTAGACATAGAGACCGAAACAATGTGACCCACGTTTTACGCTAAAGGAATAAAACTGAACAAGCACTATTTTCACGGCCTTCACCTTTAAAGTTCGTAAATATATAAAACTGATGCACATTTCACTATTGTTTCATTATGTAACAGTTAAATATCAAAGTTGTTATTCTACATATAAATTAAATTTTATTTATTTATGCTAAAGCCATGAAATATGTACACCATAAAATTTCTGATTTTGAAAACTTGCAAATATATGTATTTATTTACGTAATATAAATTTAATTAAGAATTCCTTTGGAAATTTCATTTTGTTTTTAATATTTTTATTTGTTGGGTTTAACTTATCTTAATTTATTCTTTTCAATTATAGTTCTAGTATGCAATTAGATCATAATATGTTTGTTCTAAAATGCCTGTATCAACTAATTATTCCTACTCTTTCTGAAATATTATATTATTGCAATTTATTGAGTACAGTTTACCAACTTAATTTGGATACAGGCAGGGAACGGTTGCTACTCTTGCAATCTATGAAATGTATTAATTTAATTTAAAAACTTTATAAGGGCGTAAATTACACACAGCTAAATTTTAAGTGCAAGGCGCTCTATAATGTTCATCAATATCAGTGACTTTTGTATCAAACACTGGAAAAATATCCACAAACCTAAGCCAAATCCTGGGAAAATACTCGATTTCTTCTTTTGCTTATGTTTCGAAACTGTTCACAAAGAGACTAGTAACAAATAAAAACGTGTTCTTCATTAAACGTAATATAGGAACAGTTCCGTTGTAAAAACTTAAAATTAAATAGATTTATTGTAAAATTTATCACAAAAACTAAGTGTTTTTGTTAATAAATTAAATAGTTACATTCCTGGTACAGTCAGTTTGTTAAATATATAAGCAAAACTAAAACAAACAGTTTAAATAAAATGAAATTAGTAACGAAATCATAAAAATAATTAATAACAAATCTATTTGTAAAAATCTAATCTTTATTAATACTCATAATAAAAATAATGATAACGTAGAAACTGAGGAAAGTAACCAAAAGGAAAATGAAAGAGGAAAAAATACCTGTGATAATTGTGAGAAAACAACTGAAAATGCCAAGAACACTAATAATGAAATTCTTAACAACAGTTCTGTTTTTATTAACAATAGCTTAAGTAGTGAAACTAACCTAGTGAGTGATAATACACAGGGTGATTTTTTATATCCAAGACTGTCTCAGATGTCGTTTCAGATGTAACTGGACACCAAATTACAGACAACAAAGAAGGTACTAAGCCCACCACTGGAATATTTGAAAAAGAACAATACCTGGAGCATCTTTCACACTAACATCAATGTTCATAAAATAAGGTTAATCTAATTGAGCTTTTTGTGAGTAAATATAACCCTAGTCTACTTTGCTTCAGTGGCCGTTGGCTCTGTGATACAAAAGTTGACTATATTAATAATTATAAATTAATTAATAAATTTTGTCGTTCTGACTGAGGATTTGTCAGAGCTTTGTAAACCAGTACAAATCATAAACAATTTTTCAGTAGAAATGGTCATAGAATGTTCAGCAATAACAAAGAAAATTGCGTAATAAACATTTACAGACCACGTAGTGGTAATATTGATGTATTTTTTCTACAGCTTTCTCACATCTGATCGAAAGCCTTTAATCTATTTAAGTTTGTTATATTAGTTGGAGATTTAAACAGATGCACTAAATAATTCGCGTAAATTTAAATCTTCAAAAGATATCTTTGTCTCTTTCAATTTGACATCAATGATATCAGAACCAACAAGAGTTTTCACTACCTCCACGCATACCACCTCTTCTGCCATTGACTATGCTGTATCAAGTGCTCCAGGCAATACGAAATGTTTAAATTTTGATACGGGCCTGACCGACCACTATGGCCAATTAGTACACCTCAACCCACCTTCTAATGTCATTAAAGATAAGTATAAACCAAATAAATATAAAAAATTAATGAAAAACTATCAGCGAGTTTAGATTCTTTCTAAACAATATGGATGATAGCTTCCTAAATGACAACGATTTTGATAGTGCCTTTACAAACTTCTTAAAACAATTTACCGGGGCTTACGATGCAGTCTTTCTTAAAAATATCTCAAAAAAAAAAAAATAACACCTTAATACCTGGTAATAACAACGCAATTCGCTTTTCTGACCAGCTTCGGGAAAATTTAACTAGGCTAAAACATATGAACTGGCTTAGAAAAACTTTAGATGATGCACAGCTTAATAAACAATATAAAGTCTTAAAAAAAAACGTGACTAGCGGTATAAAAAATGAGAAGAGAAACTTTTACAAAAAAATAATTGAAAATTCACAAAACAAATCTAAAACTATATGGAGTATTGTAAACAAAGTAAAAGGAAAACCAAGAAGGTCAAGTAAATATGAAATATCTCATAATGGCGATATCATAACTAATCTAAATGACGTAGTAGACTTATTTGGAAATTTCTTATCAACAACGGTCGATGAAAAAATGATCTCTCATTTTGGTCAACATATATCTGATCAATGTACCGTAGGATCGAATAACAATACGTCTATGTTTTTCAGCCCTGTATGTGAAGAAGAGGTTAACGACGTCATTATGAAACTATCAAACAAAAAATCTACTGGTCTTGACAGCATTCCAGTAGATCTAATTAAAAAATCCAGCAAAGTAATATCTCTTATTCTAGCTGAACTAATTAATAAATCGGTTGGCCTTGGCACTTTCCCTTCATGTCTAAAAATAGCAGCCATTCTTCCAATTTTAAAAAAAGGAGACGCTTCCAATATCGAAAATTATAGGCCAATAGCGTTACTCAGTATTTTCTCAAAAAATCATAGAAAAAGTCATTGCAAAAAAAGTATTCTTTTCTAAATAAGCACAATGCCTTAACACATTGCCAACATGGCTTCCGACCTGGATAATCTACGGAGACCGGAACAATAGAACTTACCCAACATGTTAATGATAGGATGGACATTGGTAAATACGTGTTAGCTCTGTCTTTTGACTTGACTCGAGCATAGTAAATTTGTATCTGAGAAAGTGGATAAACTGGAACTGCGTGGTTTCATAAATGATTGGTTAACTTCCTACCTTGAGGATAGAAAAATGGTGGTAAAAATTGATGATTTCATCTCAAATGAATATAGTATAGACATCGGAACTCCTCAGGGGAGTATCTTAGGACCTTTAATTTTTCTACTTTACATTACAGACATTGCAAACTTTATTAGTCATGGTAGAATTTTTATGTATGCCGATGATGTAATAATTGTCCTTTCTGACACAAACATAATACAATTGTAGGAAAAAATTGAAGTATCCATGAATAATTTCAGCGAATGGTGTGCAAAAAATAGACTAATAGTAAATAACAGTAAAACAGTACTTATAGAATTTAAAAATAGTCACAGACCATCACAAAATTTCAACCTCACATTTAATGATATAATAATAAAGTCATCTAAATCAATAAAATTCTTAGGCACTATCCTAGACATAAATCTGATGTGGACCAAACACAGAATATAAAGTGTTTCCCACCTCCCCTCCCTCCCTCCGAAACCTTTTTCCGGGGGTTTCCCCCCCCCAACCCCCCAAAAAAAAAAAAAAAAAAAAACCCCGGGGAGATTATGTATGCAACAAACTCAACAAAAGCTTTTATATAATTTATTCATTGAAGAGTTATCTAGAAATAGAGTCACTTTTAAACACTATGCTTTCGTCTACTCAGCAATATCCTACAATATCACAGTATGGGGACAGTCCTCAGTTTTACAACGCGTTTTTGTCTCTCAAAAAAAGAATAATAAGATTAATATTTAACCTGCCCTATCGCACGTCCTGTCGTGATACTTTTAAAAAATATGCAATTCTCACATTACCATCAGTTTACATACTAAAGTTATTATGTTACATTTACAATAATAAGCATAAATTTCCAGTAAATCGTGATCACCATAGTTACAATACTAGACATAAAAACAGTATCTACAATAATAAACATAAACACACATTTTATTAAATATCTCCCATTTTTGCTGGCTGTCAATTATTTAATAAATTACCACACAATAAAAGAAGAAAAAACACTCAACAAATTCAAAACATCACTTAAAAAATTACTAGTTAAAGAAGGTTTCTATAATGTTAGCGAATTTTTAATTTACCTGAATGTCACCAACTTTCCTCGTATGAGATAGCTGGAGAAAACGTCACCCCTAAGTTATGTCTATTATTGTATGTTTGGCATATTATATTAGCTGCATACATATTATGTGGTGTATTATATAGTATATTAGGTTATATATGATGTATTGTATAATATATATTATATCTGTTACGTTTTTGTTCGTTTTTTTCTATTTTTCTCGTTTGTTCATATACACTAGTTTTTTAAGATATTAGATGATATATTGTATAATATGTATGTATTATATCTGTTACGTTTTTGTTCGTTATTTTCTATTTTCTCGTTTGTTAATAGACACTAGTTTTTTAAGATATCTATTATTTGACAATTTCTATACTTATGTACATAAATCGGTAAGAAATAAATATTATTATCTAAATAAATGGTGACATGTTATACGGTGAAATTATCATTGAATCGAAATCAATTTTGTTGTATGCAAAGTTTAGTGAGTTGAAGATATTCCTTTAGTACATATTAACTGAGATTGTTTGATTCGAGTAGATCCTCAAGGTAGTCCAAGGTCTGAAGTATCGGAACACTTGGAAACAATGAACAAACGTCAAAGGAGATCAAAATTTCACCTTCTTGCAATTGGATATTTTTCACCTTATTAATGAAATTATTCGAATTAATTACATAAGAACTAGGTGGTGCAATGGATAAACATTCAAATTCCTTTGTTAACCATTTTGATAGGCGGTAAGTCGGCGATCCAATTGCTGAAACAATAGAACGTACAGACTTTCCTGATTCATGTATCTTAGGTAAGCAGTACAATCTATACACTTGGAACCTCCAATTTAAAGCTGGAATAATAATAATAATCAAGGATTTAAGTACATTTCTTACTTCCATATTCATTTTCATAATGGGTTGCTAGAAAGTTTTTTTATAAGGACCAACCGAATAATAAGGTTGTGTACACTTTCATATTTTAATAAGTTTTGTTGAAAATCACATCATTGTTAGCTTCACATCGAAGGTTCCAACCCCCTTCAAGATTTTAGTAAACTACCTATTTTCTTAAATCGTAAAATGTATCGCCATTGTTTTAAAATATGCTGTCAATGAGATATTTGTAACTTAGGTTGTAATTCGAAATTTGTATTTATAGATAATTTTAAATTCTTTACAATATACACAGATATTACAAAATATATTTTTTTAATTCAAGTTTTTTTTTGTCAGATATGCGTGATACTCTGATATTGGAAAAACTGAACCTCACGACAATAATTAATAGTAGAACATCCGTAATATATGCAGACAAACAAATTTCCCAATCATAACTATATGACATGCGCTCTCCTACACTCTAATCTGTTACTAATGTTGATAGTATTATTTATGTTTATGCTATAAATGTAATCGTAGTGTTGTTAATCGTTCATGATTTTTGCCTATTATTTACGTATATCGATTTTAATTGAAATAATTAGTACAAGGTAGTTTCATGAAGGAAAAACTTTTTATGAAACAGATTTGTGATTTACTGATTTATTAATTATTTGAGCTTAAGTGAAATGTAGCGGTAAAGGTGCCTGTTTACTTGGTATGTAATTTTTATTATTTTAAGGCATAATAGGTATATTGTAATATTAACAATAGGCACAATGCAAACTAATTATAGATATTTAAAAATGTTATTATCCGACCGAAGTTCATTAGTAAGTAAAAGTCAAGGTAGTTGGCAATTACAATTTTCTATTTTTTTCATGACACACAGTAAATGCTCTTCCTAGTATAATTTTCTTATATAATTACTAATTAATACGGCGTCTTTAATTTGCTTTCACAACACTAAACCAGTCACTAAAGTCTACTTTGATTTTATTCCAATAAAATCAAACCTTTTAAATTGATACAAGAGTGTTATAATAAATAAATAACACAACAGAAATTAGACAGCCCCTGAATCCAAAGCTGAAGCGGTGGAAAAGGGGGTTACATTAAAAAACCATTCCTATCGACATTGCCAGTGCCGATAGCGGCATTCTAACCCGTAGCTACGACAAAAGATTACACATTTCCCATCGCGTGCTGTATCCAACCACACCACTGGTTAATCTACTAACAATGACGGTGTTTCCGGAAACACCAAAATAATGGGTACTATATTCGACTCGTATTTCGCCAATTAAGTTGACATCATCTGGAGTTGATTAAAATTAGCGCGTCGAAAATAGTGCCAGTCTTGTGGCATTTGTAAAAATTTCGGAGTTAAGTGAAAAATAACAGATTCGATCCCGCTTAGGATTGTTATAATTTGTCAATAATCTAGATTTGCAAACCAGTTAGAGATCCGAAAGATGTCGATGTATTAAAATCCTTTTCATTTAAATTTTTTTCATTCTTAGCCCAGACCATATTTTAGTCATGTTTACAATTTTGTTTTGTAATTAAAAAAAAGCTGTTTCCTTAATCGTTTTAGAATTATAGTTAACAAACATTGAAAGAAGATCCGGTACGTGTTATTGATTTGGCTTAAATTCAGTAACTGACTCTGTGCCTTGTCGATTTCTTCGTCTCACGTAATTATTGTTTCTATTTTTCTTCTACCAGACGGTTTCCGTCTGCAGGATTAGTAGTTTGACCCCAAAATCATGGAGACAGAAACTCCGCATTTCTGTTTGTTAATTTTTAGCAGTTCAATACGTTTTTATTTTTGACAGTAGTCCAGTTTTAATACTTCCGACCACACATCATTTCTGAGAACAATTTTAATATTTGATTTGAACCATTTGTATCTAACTTTCAGAATATAAAGTGTTACCGGCATTCTATCATTCTATCGAAATCTTTTTACGGTGATATCTTTCCAAATTATTCTAAGAAAATTACAAATTAAAATCCTGCGTGTGTAACTCGACAAAGGTGAATGATACATCATATAATCTTCTCGCTTTGTCCCTTTAAGAGGTTAGAGGTATAGAAGAGAAGGGTAATTATTTGGTTTCAAAGCTGTAAAAGTGTACCTTTGTACAAATAGTGCAACGTGCTAGAGATACGGATCCATTACAAACGCATCCTGGATGTGAAAGGAGTATAGAATACGAGTTTAGAGGCAGAAGTGTTGATGTTGGAACGTATTGATGATGATTCCCCAAATGCACAAGCAGTTGCCGTTTATGTTCATGTTTCAAATCAGTTTGGCGAACATTTCACGGAGCTCAATATTATCCATTTCACATCCAACGTGTACATCGCAGTAATTTTTAGCAGAGATTTTCTCTAAATCTTTGGGCTGGAATTGTCAATGGTGCCTTGATTGGCCCATTCATTCTACCAAATTGACTTAACTGCAATGACTATTTAATTGTCTTGCTAAATAATTTGGAATATTTGCTGGAGGATGTGAACTTGCATGTGCGTCAAAGAATGTGTTTCATGCATAATGCTGTACCCCCGACGGGAAGTTCACGAGTTCCTAAATAATAAGTTTCAAAATTTGTGGACAGACCGAAATGGACCTATTAGTTAGCCACCTTGCTCATCTGATCTAAATCCTTTCGATTGTTTCTTTTGGGGATATCTAAAAACGTTAGTACACACAAGAGAGATTGAAACACTGGAATAACTTCACCAACGAGTGGATACAGCTGTTGATACGATCCGGCAACAGGGCACGTTTCGACAGGTCAGCAACTCTCTTATACGCCGAAATTATGTTTACGACTGAACTGAAAAAGGTAATTTTTTATGTTGAAGTTATATTTACCTTCTTATAGTTCAGTTATTTTTAACCATTTAGTTAATATAACCTGCCATTTAATTTAATATCGTAAACATGATGATGGTGATCATAGTGCAAGTGCAAGTACAATATTTCGTTAAATTGTGTCATTGAAAATATTCAATATATTTCGAAATCAGAGTTATACCAGTGGTTCATGATCCAGCTTTTACAGATTCAGTGAATCTTTGGAAAATATTGGCAATTTCGATCTAAGTTACTATCGATGATGTAAATACTTCACTCTTCTACTCCTATTTTAAAGGGAATCATATAAAGTTTCGAACTAGCGTTGGTTGTTATATGGACTAAACCTGTGTTTTCTGGCTTACCACAAGGGTTCATGGTTCATATTTTTTATATATACTTCGGATATTTATGACATATCAACTCATACAGAGGATACCCAGTTAAAGTACAGTTTTCTACCTCATCAATACCAGCAAGCAATAAACTGATTAAGGATCATGTTTTAAAAGTAAATCTATAAGAGTCAAAATCTGCATTATTGTGTTTTAAGGTAACTTCTTAAAACAGTTATATTCTAGAAGTCAAGAATACGCAAATATGTTTGTTACCGAAGCAAAAATGATGCAAATTTCAAATTAATATTTTAATACGTTCATCAAGCGGTCTTATATGAGTTAAAATTTAGTGTATGGTATTAAAACCCTCTTTTTATTTAAAAATCAGAAAAACTCCTGATTCCTTTCTATTTTGTATTATTGTAATAGTTTTATTCTTGTCTGGTTTTGCCATAGTTGGCTGAGTAATTAGTCTGTCGTATCAAGAATATATGTTACAATGTTCTGCAATTTCTATTGGGTTTCCATGGCGCCTCTATTTCAAAACTACGCTCTTATACTTACCGCGTTAGCTGTTGTTACTATGAATGCCTTATTGGAAACTTTTGTCAAAAGCTTGGTTACTGTATTGGTGTAACTAGATTTGTCGAAAGCTTTTGTGACAATAAATCGGAATCCGATATGATTAAAATATCGTTAATAATTTTGTTAAACGTAGTTGGCTTTGAAAATAAAATAAGGATGCAGTTTACCTGCCAAAGAAATATATCTCAAAAATCAATATCTGTCATGGTTAATTCTTCTTCTTTTCAAAGGCAACTACGTTTAACAAAATCATTAACGATATTTTAATATCAAAATCTCAAAAACTTTTTGAGATGACATAACAGAGGTTGGTGTTTTCGAAATCAGAAAAATGAGGAAATTCGAATTTTTTTAAAATATGCAGGATGTTTTCTTAAAAAAAACAAGATCATATTTTTTAAACGTGATGGGCAATTGTTTTCTTGATTTGAACTTAGATTTTTGCAAAAAGAAATAGTTACACATTTTTGATAACCAAGTTATTTCGAAAATGCCCATTTTCGCGTGATGACCCTGTACATGCAATATCGGTAATAAAAAAAATTATTTACCATATATTTATTTCTTATTTAGAAATTGTTGTCCTCATTAGGACTGAATACAAGTTAAACTTTGGTATAAGCAAAAATGATATATCATTTTTAGTACGAGTAGCTGTAAGTTAGACTTCGCCAGTATATGGTGGTATTACTTTTCTGTAATTTTTTTCTTTCTGTTTAAAATTTATTTCTAGTTAAATTACGTTATTTTTTGTAAATGATTTCATAATAATCAATAAAAAAAACCTACAATATTAATTAATTTCACTCTAACCATTTTTGCTGCAAAAATAACATATAATCATAATAAATCATTTAATTTGCAAACTTGTTATCTAGCTGGATGATTGCAGATGCAATAGTGTTTTCATTTATATGTACGTTATAGTAACCTTTGTTGTTTCTTTCAAGGTATATTTGGTCGATCTCTGTGTTTAGTTTTTAAACTTTCCTGTTTTTAATTTTTCGTCTTAAATACTTTAAATGAATCAGATTAGCGACAGTAATTAAACTCCGCCCAATATTACAAATGTATACAGGATGAGTCAATAGTGTGTTCTCCTTCGATAACCTTTGAACCATTAGTGATACAACAATTTATTAAATACAAAAGTTTTTTGTGTCGATAAGATCTATCATTTAAAATTATTGTGAAATCAATAGGGTGCTTAAATTTTCTGTTACACACAAAAAATACTTTTTTTAGATGGAAGATCCGGTATATTTTGTCACCATTTTATTAAATGAAAAGAGTATTAACAGCGATATTTTATTTTTTGGATTTGCATGCAACGTTGCCAAGTTATTTAACATTTTCTGGAAATTTAAGGATTTATAAGAGTCCGTTTAATAATTTTTATTTACCTATGAAAACAAGCTGGGTAAGCAAATATTATACTATTCTTAGTTCATACTACACGCTAAGTATTAGTACCCTTTTTACATTATTCTATTTTACAAGGTGACTTGACGGCATGTCAATTAATGCGAAATTCAAATGGGAAAAACTCTGTTTTCTTAAATGGAACACCCTGTATTTTTTACGTGGTTGGATTCCTCCTTCAAATTGCTTTCATTTTTCACTTTTTCACTTCACTTTCTATACCTAACTGTTGTAGTTTTGGATATAATTAAGGTTTTCTCTTTAACCTCACAATCATACTAAAAATTAATACAATTTTATCAAGAATGGCTTTGGAAAAACAAAAATTTCGGTCAGGGAAAAATTATTTTCTATAAAATCGTAAAAAAAACAGTAAAAGTAGCAAATTTATTGAACTTTAATGACAAAATTTACACCTCACCTTAGATATGTACATAACAAAATAAAAGTGTAATTTTAAACGTAAATAGTAAATAGAAGAGAAAAAATAAAACAAGGTACAAAATATGCTCAACGTGACCTCCTAGTTGTAAATTACAAATTCTGACTCTATGAAGAAATGAGTCACTTACATTTTGCAACATGTTAGGCGTGATGGTGTCGAACGCTAGTCGAATTCTTTGCTCTTGTAGTTTTTTGATGTTTTGTACACTAATCCTTTAATGTACCCACATAAAAATAGTCTAATTTATGTCAAATCTGGTGACCTTGGTGGCCATTGAACTGGTCCTCCTCGATCTATCCAATTGTCACCAAATGTAACATTAAAAAAGTTTCTTACGGCAATACTATAATTGGGTGGAGCTCCGTCGTGCTGGAACCACAGTCTCTGTAAGACATTTTGAGGACACCCGTTTAACAATCCTCCCAGTATATTTTGTAGAAAATCGAGGTACATATTCCCAGTCAAGTGACCATTAAAGAAATGCGGTCCAATTACATATTCACCTACTATCCCTGCCCACACATTGAGTGACCATCGGTGTTGATTATCTACAGTTCTCGTAAAATGAGGATTCATGGTATCATAGTAGTGTAAGTTATGTCTATTAACACAACCATTTTTATGAAATGTGGCCTCAACAGTGAATAGCACGAAATCAAAAAATTGCGGCTGTTGGTGAATCTTATTGAGTGTCCACTCACAAAATGTTACCCTACGTTCGAAATCATTTGACTCTAGTTCCTGAAGCAGTTGAATATGATAAGGATGAAAGTTTTGTGTCCTCAATATTCTTGTTACAGAGGATTGACTTATATCAAGTTGTTATTAATTTCTCTTGTACTTTTATGCGGATCTTCAACGACACTTAATGTAACTTGAAACACTTTTTCTTCATTTGTTGCTAGTTTTATACATTCATGTTTTTCATAATTTACATGTCCAGTTCGTTCAAACCTTTCTCGCAACCTTTCAATTGCAGAATGGTGAGGATGTCTTCGTTCTGGATAACGCTGAATATAAATTCTTGATGCAAATAGCGGATTTCTCTCCCCTTCTCCCATTGCATAAACCATGTCGATCAACTCTTCGTGTAAAAAAATTCATAATTTATTTAACAAAAAATAATTAACTCAGCTAGGAAATATAGAAAAGTCACCACCAAGTAAAATTACAGCACAATTTTTGTTTTTCCAAAGCCATTTTTGATAAAATTGTATTAATTTTTACTATGATCGCAAGGTTAAAGAGAAAACCTTAATTTCCTCGAAAACTTCAACAGTTAGGTA
Source organism: Rhamnusium bicolor (assembly GCA_029963845.1). NCBI lineage: Eukaryota > Metazoa > Arthropoda > Insecta > Coleoptera > Cerambycidae > Rhamnusium > Rhamnusium bicolor. The sequence continues at coordinate 46,231 of JANEYF010005500.1, forward strand.
TAGGAAGTGTTATACAAAAAAAGAAAGCAATTTGAAGGAGGAATCCAACCACGTAAAAAAATACAGGGTGTTCCATTTAAAAAAAACAGTTTTTCCCATTTGAATTTCGCATTAATTGAGATGCCGTCATGGACACCCTGTAAAATAGAATAATGTAAAAAAAGGTACTAATACTTAGCGTGTAGTATGAACTAAGAATATTATAATATTTGCTTACTCAGCTTGTTTTCATAGGTAAATAAAAGTTATTAAACGAACCCTTATAAATCCTTAAATTTCCAGAAAATGTTAAATAACGTTACATGCAAATCCAAAAAACAAAATATTGCTGTTAATACTCTTTTCATTTAATAAAATGGTGACAAAATATACAGGGTGTTCCATTTACAAAAAAGGATTTTTTGTATGTAACAGAAAATTTAAGCACCTTGTAGATTTCACAATAATTTTAAATGAAAGATCTTATCGACCCAAAAAAACTTTTGTATTTAATAAATTGTTGTGTCACTAACGGTTTAAAGGTTATCGAAGGAGAACACACTATTGACTCACCCTGTATATGCATTTATAAAATAAAAATGTTTATTATTATTGTTGCACCATGTTTGATTTTTTTACCATGCAGCATATAAGGCAGCCCATGTTACTATTCTATATTTAATTGTCATAATTGTCATTGTCACAGAAGTGAAATTATAATTAATGGCCTAAACCCTTTGTAGAGTGAAATTCACACACCAAACCCATTAGCCGAACTCCTTATAAAATATAATTGATATAACACCTAGTACATATTATGACATTACATTAACATTACCGTAACAAACAAATGCATGTATGAATGCCAGGGAAAGTGAGCGTGTTTCAGATATAGCTTTTGGCTTATCTGATACTGTGGTTTGTCCCCTTCGTTACGCCAGATACAGAATTAATATACCATACACCTGCCTCTATCAAGGGGAGCTAGCTGCCGAAGTGGTCAATAATATTATTTCAGTCCACATTCTACATTCAGTCTTTCTAGTGTAACCAGACCAGCTTGCTTGCTCGGTTCTTACGCAAATAATAACTGTGTTAATATCGTCTACTAATTCCACGGTGTTTTAAGTGCGGCTAATCGGTGAAAATAACGTTTTCAACAGCGAGACGACGATGTGCCCATGAGAGGTGCGTATACACAACAGATCTTATTCTGTGTTGAAAAATATGTTATATGCATGTTACTTACGAACGATCTTGAAGCAGTGTTATGATGTATAATGCGTATGTAGATAACAACTACAACGTGAGTAAACACGTTCTTGGTAAGTTAATGTAGAATATATCAAATTCATCATGAACTTTAAAATTATGAAGGAGTGAAACACCTATTTTATTGTGTGAAGCATATAATTAATTACAAGTAAATAATCGAACTATGTTGATTCTCTGTTACATAAAACAATATGTCATGTAATGAAATGTTTCATGAGATGGACAAAATTGATAGGTTCCTTCGCTCTTTCCTCGTACTAAGATCAATAAGATAATTAATTCAAGATGGTTTTCATTATTAACTGTACTAACGGGATAAAATCATTTATATTGTATGGGATGCCCTAGCCAGGAGTTTTAAGATCAATATCCCAATTTGGTCGGTCGAATATGTTTGTTGATATAAAAATACCAAGGGAAAAATTAATACAATTCTTACAACTTTTAAAGGATGGATTTAAGAGTTAAGAAATATTTTAATTTTTTCATTTTATTATTTTGCTTCAAAAAGCTATGAATTATATAAATCAATTTTTCTTAAAATTGGTTATAAAACAAAAAAAAAAATAGAAATAATAATTATTATTCACACATTCTCTTAATATGTATTTTAAAATTTTGCTTACCTCGATTTTTATATTGTGTATAATAGGCAACCACCCAAGTAACAACTCTCAGATACTTTTGATTTATTTAGGTTTTAAAAGTGCTTTAACATGTTCAATAAAATGATAGTGGTTTTAAAATTACCTTAAGATAAACTAAAAGTTCTTAAAGACCACTGATTCTTATGCAAAGGATTTAATGCACTCTTTAAATTAAAATAAAAAAACTGTTTGCTCCTAATGCCCTATTGATCTTATACTAGGTTTATAATACTCTTGACATTGGCTATTTTAAAACCAATTTGCCTTTTTAAAGAATTAAATAGCAAGTTGGTTTTAAAACAATCCATTTTGGAACAAATGGTTTTAATGTAGTTTTATGGAGTATCCTTGATGTAGTCATTAAAACCCATTAAGAAAACTATTTTATCTTAAGCCTATATGCTCAATGAAATTCCACATTAAATCCTAAAACATAGTTTTTACTTTTTAAAGAGTAAATTAAGAATATTTTAAAGTTCAAAGGTTTTAATTTAGTCAATTTGATTAAAAGAAATGCCTGTTGGATTTTTTATGACTTTATTAAAACTAATTCTACCCCCTCCATAATCGGAGAAAACACGCCATCTGCTCAATAAACTGATTGCTGATTTAGTGAACCAGTGCAGTCCGTGTACCTACTTTATGCATCAATGAAAACTAGAAGACATATTTAAAATGGAAAATATTAGTAACAAGTATTTTAAATTAAAACGAAGTCATTAAATCCAGCAATCACAAACCGGCACAATTTTAAGGTTAGGATTTCATACGCGCGCCAGATCCCTTTAAATCAATAAGGCCACGAGTTTGAACATATTAAAGCAACTCAGTTTTAAAAGGAAGAGTAAATAAATGTCTGGGAGAGTAATTGTACTTAAAGTGGTAAATAAAACGCTATTTTAAGTCTTATAAGATTTAAAATGTTCTATTAACTTGCAATCAGTTTTTATCTAGACCACGCCATTTTTTATATAAGATACAGACCCGCCATGATGAATATTTTCAATAGCCAAAGAAAAAAATATTATTGAAATATATGCGCTTTACATCCTCTTAAATAACTGAAGGAGGGTGTGTCCAAACATGCAATTTAATAAAAAAAATGCATTTGGATGTTTAGATGCAAAATAAAAATTGACGATATTTTTAAAAAATTTTTTAGATAATAAAAAAAAAACATTATATTGGTGGCGCTCGAGTTATGTAGAAGTATTTTATTATATTTTGTCAGAAAAGTGCCATCCGTTGGTAATTTTTGCCAGAATAGTTTGCATTTGAATATTATTTTTGATCAGCTTTATATGCGTTACGTTTAAAATATTACCACTCTGCCCCATTAGAGACTTGCCGTTGTTTTAACTATTTCACGCATAAAGTTGTCCGACTTTAAAACAAAATAAAACCCTTTTAGGATTAATTATAATGATTCTCAAGGTAATTTAGTCTGCTGCAATTTTATTTTAAATGCAAAACGTTTTAATACATAAGTTTAAGGTTGCCTTGAAGAACTCTTTAAGAATATGAAATTAAAACTAAATGGTTTTTAATATGGTTTTAAAATTTAGTCTTCAAGACCCTTTTAGGATGGGCCCTTTTTGGCTAGAAGCTGCTTTATGGTGATCCTAAGCTTGTCTTGAAGATCATTTGGTTTTATTCGAAGTTTTATTGTATAATTTTAAAGCGACCTTGGAGATCTTAATAAGAGCATTAGTGTTACCTGGGCATATACATAATATATCTGCATATTTATTGTTTCGTACGAGTTTTTGGAAAAAAGATGATAGCATTGCTGAAAAGAAAACCTTTTTACTATAATGTGAAAAAAAAAACAAAAAATTATAGTACCGAATTTTACATTTGTCTGTTTTTGGTATAATGTAGAAAATGTTGTTTTCGAGGAAAGAATCATAACCTCAGATTTCCTCGAATGTATCTATTATTGCATAAATTTGCATAATGCGTGCCTCCAGGAATTTTTAACTGTAGATTGTCACGTTCACGACGAATTGCTGAAAATTCATTGGGAATTTTAATCTCCGGATTCCATATATTTGAAAAACCAATTGCTCTTTATCCAAACAAAATTGATAAGATTGTATTTTGCATAACTGGTTCCGAATAACATCCAATAATTACATTGTTCGTGGAAATTTAGATATAAAGGATCTTGAAAATAGAGCTGGGTTCTTGGAAACAATTAGTGATGGACACATCTTTGCGTCTACCAATGAATCGCGAAATTACTCAAGGGCAGCGCGACAGATTCGAAATAAATTAGCAGACTGGTTTGTAGGTGATGGTGCTGTGCTATGGCAGTAAAATGATAAATGGAAATTATGATAACCGTAATGAGAACTGATTGTATTAAAAATACAAAAAAAATAGGTACTTCGATTTCTATGGATTATGATTCTCTGGCTTGAACTACTTTATTTAATATTCTGTCTGCCATAGAAAACTTTTTGGTGTATGTATCTCCCCTTTTTCCAGATGTTTCTCTTTTAATAATTTCCGAACGCTCCAAGACATAAGCATTCTTTATAGAGCGAATGTTTGCTTTTACTGCAATTTTACTTGTTTATTTATAGTCTTCGAAATGTTTCTACAAGCAATTTATTGCAAACCCCCTATTTTTTTAATCATTAGAAGACACATTTTAGAGACAAGGATTTGCCTAGTACTCTTTTAGGGCTTAATTATCACATCTGAACTCAACTTCTTAGTCATTTTTAACACGCTTTTATTAGCTTCACCTGTATGTATGTTTGTTTGTTTGTTTGTTTGTTTGTTTGTTTGTTTGTTTGTAACCGACTCTTTGGACTCGATTTTGACCCACTTTAAAGGACAGATTTAATTGAAACTTTATACACTTACGAAGAACCGGTAACAATACAATAATTTGATAAGTTTATATCATTATCCTGATCAGGATCGCCAGTCCTTTCCTCACGTATCCTCTGCGTGAGAGCAAGAGGCTTAATATTGTAAGTATATTCCGTGGTTCTCAGCTCGGTCGTTGGTCGAGCGGGCAAGTCTTAGTCGACGCGAAATGACGGACTCCTCGGGCGTGAGTTCAAATCCCATGGCTGAAATAAAGAAAAATTTTTTTTTCAGAAATATCTGTTGGATCGTAATATGTTATAATATCAGCATCAATAAGCAATATAAATATAGTTTAAAAAAAACTACAAAACACGATTTCATAGCACATCAAACTAAAAAGTGAAAAATAAATATAGTTTAAAAAAAACTAAAAAACACGCTTTTTTAAAGCATATCAAACTAAAAAAGTGAAAAATAATTATTAATATAAACTGAAAACAATAATGAACGAAAAATACTAGTATTATTGTGAAAAAACCGTGGGGCGCTTTGTGCCATATTTTTCGTATATCGAGCAACCCACGCTTTTTTCACAATAATACTAGTATTTTTCGTTCATTATTGTTTTCAGTTTATATTAATAATTATTTTTCACTTTTTAGTTTGATATGCTTTTAAAAGCGTGTTTTTTAGTTTTTTTAAACTATATTTATCTACTAAGCAAGTCGTTAATTAAACAATGGAGTGGTAGGCTCCATTTCAAGTTTATACACGCAATTTTTGATTTTACTTGCATAAAAAAAAACAACTGGCGCAATGAAAAGTATACATTTGAAATTACTGGCGTGCTGGGCGTAAATGGGTTAGTTTCCTTTTTCATGGATATTTTACCTCAAAAAGGGAAAAAGGAAATTTTGCCATCATTACGCCTTTTTCATGGGAAAAATGGAAAATTGATAGTATTTGTACATTGACATTTTTGCATAAGTAGCATTTATAACATACTTTAATAGATCCAATAATTTCTCCCCTCATGTTACTAGTTTGGTACTTTTATTTTTATACATTGGCAACATTTCCAATTGCGACATTCTGTTTGTATTTGGTCAGTTTTTAATCACACAAAAAGATAATGAAATATCATGTTCTTCTGTGATACCAGTATCAGATATACAACCTGGACTCTAAATCGAAGAGATGTGCAACAAGCCAATAAGGAAACATAAGAGTGCTGACATCTAATAACAAGGCTGAAAATCAATTACAGTTTTCTATCCATCGTTTTAAGGGTATTTGCGATGGTTGTCAATATAAAACAAAATAAAATTCGACGCAACTAGCAGCAAAAAAATTTGGTTAATTCATGGCGGAAAGGGAAAATTTACTACCACGAATATATGAATTCAGATGTTTTTGGGATTATTTTGTACAAATGTTGGAATTTATTTCGCACAATTCCGTAATAGGAATCGACTGACCACTCGTGGAAAAACAACAAGACAGAACTATGACGTGTAGTAAATATTTTTGTTAAAATATCTGAATTTACAGAAAAAATGTGACACCCGACTATATTAAGTTTGTCACCAAGCGTGATTCCTCGACTAATTGTTATTTTTCACATATTTGTTGCACGTTTTTAAACATTTACTGATGCATATTTTGCAAACGGAAACAAATTCAATTATGCGTTCAATTAGTTCCGAATTCCGATTGAAGTCGTGATTGAAATATGAATTATTAGTAATATTAAGCAACATTTTTATTTTGCAATGGTAAGTAATATGCTTATTAAGACCTGAATAATACATTGTTTTTATTTATAATTAATTGACCATATAAATATTGTTACGCCACTGGACTGTGCAGACTGGTTAGATTAGGCTGGAATTGTACACGAACGGCCGGGAATATTCTGGAGTGCTCTAGACCGGGAGAATGGATGTATAAATAAGACGCACGGTGGGCCGAGATTGAATCTTAAGTTGAACGTGAACGAGTAAAGAAGCAATAAGAAAGAGACTTATAAGTGTTCTAGTGTGATTATAGTAATTAATCTGTTGTTATTAATTGTTAATTAGTAAATAAAGTAGTGAATAAGTGTTACCTGGACTTTCAATCAACGAATCTACGGGAAGAGGTGTTTGTGTGGATAGCAAACACGTAACAATTTGGTGTCAGAAGTGGGATTGGAAGAGAAATTTCTGGAATATTCGAAAAGGTTCTACAGTGTTCTTCTCAGAAATTAGTGGTAACACGAAGAATTGAACTACTGGACAGTGTTTGAGGACTATTTCTGGACTGAATAGTGACTTTAAAGTGGATTTTCGAGAAGTTCTAGAACATTCGATTTAGAAATAGTTGCAAATACGCGAGTGCCGTTAGTAATAACGCGTTGTAGACTGAGAAAAAGGACTACTAGTGCAATTTCGGGAAAATTCTGGAACATTCTATTTGGAAACTACAGGAGATACGTGAATAGTGTTAACGGAAACGTGTTATAGACTCAAAACAAGACTTATTAGTGATATTTCGTGAAAATTCTCGAACATTCCATTGGACAATTAGTGGAGATAAGTGAACTTTGTCAACACAAAAGAAGTATAGACTCTAAATAAGACTTCCTAGTACTGTTTCGAGATTTTTTCTGGAACATTCCATTATTAAAACAAACGTGATAGCAACATTTTACGGACTTTATAGTGTAATAAACTTTATTCTGAAGTTGATTTACGTGTCGTGAGTTAATGCCAACAACAAGAAGTATGGCGGAGAAGCAAACACAGGACATGCTTGCAGCATTGTTACAACGGATGGAAGAACAAGAAAGAAAAAGACAGGAAGAAAAAGATGACTTAAGAAAGATTATGGAAGATCAAGAGAGAAGACGACAGGAAGAAAAAGAAGAACAAAGGAAAATTATGGAAGATCAAGAAAGAAAAAGACAGGAAGATCAAGAAAGAAAAAGACAGGAAGAAAAGGAAGAACAAGAGAGAAGACGACAAGAAGAAAAAGAAAAACAAAGGAAAATTATGGAAGATCAAGAAAGAAGAAGACAGGACGAAAAGGAAGAACAAGAGAGAAGACGCCAGGAAGAAAAAGAAGACTTAAGAAAAATGATGGAGGGCCTGGAAATAAGACGATTGGAGGAAAACGAAGATATAAAAAAGAAGCCTAGAGGAACAGCAGGCAGCCATTTTCTCTCTCACTGAAAAATTTAAAGTCGATGTTATTGAAAAAGTCGGTGAAGTGGAAGAACAAGTCAGTGAAGTTAAAGAAAAAGTCGGTCAAGTTGAGGGAAAAGTCGGTCAAGTTGAGGGAAAAGTCAGTGTTGTTGAAGGAGAAGTAGCCCGGCTCAAGCAACAATTAAGGGAGAGGAGTGGCCAATAGGCAGGTCTCATGATTTTTGTTGCAGTGATAATTCGATACAATATGGACTCAAGATTATCGTATCACTCATTAAAAAAAATTAGAAAAAAAAAATTAACCCTTATAATACGCAATACAAATTTGTTGTGCGAGCGAGGCTAGAAAACGTACCTTTCAGCGAGGCTAGCGTCTGTGACGTCACCTACTTGCTCGGCGGTTCAGCGTAATGCTAGCCTGTATACGCACTTAGTGGTTTGCGAGAGTTTCTTACGATAAGTGATTCAAGCATGCCTGCATGTAAGTGGTGCTTTATACCAAGGTGTAAAAATACAACGTACAAAACACCGGATAAGACATTTATCACAGTCCCAAGAGATGCAAAAAAGAAGAGAAAAGTGGTTTGCGGCAGCACGACGCGACATCAAGGAAGTTTCCGAGAAATCTACATTATATTGTTGTGAAGACCACTTTAAGGTAAAATTTTGTACATATGACTGTGTTCAAATAAAATGTTACTTAAATATTATAGCTAGAAGAGGACATGGAAAATTACGTGGAGTATAAATTAAGCAAAGTAAGCGCAAGATTAAAACCAAACGTAGTTCCTCATTTATTCGCATGCCAGCCAGACAAGAGTTCTTCGAAAAAAAGGGTTCGTGAAAGCAGTGAGAAACGATCAAGGAAAAAATTGATAGTAGATCTCATGAAACAATCTGTACAGAAAATGGAAACGGAAATAACTGAAGAATCTATACCGGAGGAAACAAGTCAACTTGTACAAAATCTTCCATCAACATCTGGAATTGTACAACGGCGCAAAGTGACATGTCAAACGAAAAAGTTTCATTTTAAAAGTAGAGGGATACAAGTACATTGGAAAATGAAAGATGCAGTGACCTCGCCCTTGAAAACTGTAGTATCGGATTTAATAGTAATGGTAATGGTGGGGGAGGCTGACGCCTGGCAAGTAGGCCAGAGACGGGCCCTTTTTACTAACCCCCAGCTATCCCCTCAGCCATGTGCCTCTCTTGGTCCCTCATTGAATCTTTCCGACCGTCTGATGAAGATCAGGATGTCACTCATTGCGAGGGAGCTCATCTCCTCCCTTAGAAGCGCCTCAGAACCGAAGATACTGTGTCTCAGGCGCCCAAACGCTTCACATTGTCCCAGGAAGTGGTAAGATGTCTCTTCATCACTCCTGCATCTTGGACATGTAGGGTCTTCCTCAATACCTATCAATGATAGATGCCTCCTAAGTGTGCAGTGGCCTGTCAGAACACCGATTAAGAGATTCAGAGTTTTAAGACTCCGTCCCAGCAACCAGGCCGATCGGATTTAAGGAAATCTGCAGTAAAAAGAGTTTTACAGTTTAATAAAGGACCCGTGGAACCTAAACTGACAAGTCAACCTGTAGTCACTTCTGATTCATCTGATATTTACCAACCTACAGAAAGTACAGGTAGTGATGAGTCACAGTTAAAATCACCGACCGAAGAAAAACAAATTGCAAAACTCTTTACGAATATAATCGAAGCAAAGTTAAGTATGTATACTGGAATTTCGATCAATTTCGTGGCATTTATTGAAAGACTGGAATGTAACTCAAATTTGAAAAAGAGAGATATATACTTTGTACTATTTAAAATCAAGTCAAACGACTCATTTGCTAAAATTGGTGATTTATTCGGAATATCAAAAGCAAGCAGTAGTCGGATATTTTCTCAGGGTGTGATTACAATGGCAGAATATATGAAGAAACTAATATTTTGACCCCTGAAATCGTCAAATCAAAGAAATTAACTATAAGGAAATACTTACCGTACAGCTTTTATTCCAGAGAAATTAGTTGTTGCGGCCATAAAATCACACAACATTTGAATGTCTACATTCGGTAGATTGTGCGAATCGGCTTTTTGAAACCCTGGTTCCATTATCAAATCATAGGTATAAACCATAACACCGAACAGTAAACATGCACTGACTGCCTTGAATATTCATAAGGCAAGCGGGGTGGGCGGAGCGTCAAAGCAAGTAGTTGACGTCAAGCGAATCAGAAATCGTTTTCTCCCGCGCCGTAATTATTCGAACTTATTTGCGCTATTTAGAGATTAATTATTGTTTGTTTACAATTATTTTTGCACCACTAGGTTTCTCAAAGGTTTAGTTCTGATTTTAATGTGTGAAATGGGTATGTTACATTTTTTGAGACCTCCCTATTGGTACTGTCGTCTGGTACTAGGTTACAACCACCTTCCTTCGACGGTCAAAGTTCATGGTCAACATATAAGAGACAATTTGAGGCAGCTGCACGTTCAAATAACTGGAACGATGAGGAAAAAGCAACAGCATTGGTATTAGCACTAAGGGGCCAAGCATTAGACCTGCTCCAAACAATTCCTGCCGCACAGCAACAAAACTTTAGCATTTTGGAGGCAGCGTTAGAACTAAGATATGGCGACCAACATCTCGCCCAAGTATATCAGGCTCAGCTCAAATCACGTAGACAACGAGGTGGAGAAAGCCTCCAGGAGTTTGAAGCTGCGGTAGAAAGATTAGCCCATCTAGCCTATCCTGATGCACCAATGGAATTTCAACAACAGTTAGCAGTTAGTATATTTATTGATGGAGTAAGGGACCAGGAAGTTAAGCGAATTCTTAAGTTGGCCAGGCATAAGCTTTGTAGTGAGGCTTTAGTACATGCACTGGAGATTGAGGCTGCCTATGAGGATACCACACAACCAAATCAGAGAGTACGAGCTGTGAGTGTGGAGGAAGACAAGCCAGACAACACAACACAAAACCTGATATCTGATCTACACAAGATGTTGACCCAACTACTGACAAAATCGAACTCCCAGCAGAGACAAGACCAACAACGAAGTAGTGGGAGGCCGACTGGAGACATCCGTTGCTATATGTGTGGCAAATTGGGCCATATTAAGAGGAAGTGTCATGAGCTCAGCATTAAAGATCCGAGACAAACCCAACAACAAAGTAGTGGGAGACAGAGTGGAGGACGTATGCGCTGTTATAAGTGTGGCAGAGTGGGCCATATTCAGAGTAACTGTCGTCAGCGCATCCCTGAGAGAGTCGCAGTAATGGAGAAGCCGCAGGAAAACTGGCGAGCTGGTACTTCGCGGAATATAGCAGATGGCCTTTCCAAAAGACCGTGTCAGAAAGACTGCAAGCCTTGCTACCGTAAGGAAGAACAACAGAATGTACAAATAATGAAGACCGTTAAGATTGATGTTCCGGATTATTGGACAAAAGAGTCGTTAAGGAGAGCGCAGTTAAACGATAACGAGACTGGTCCTATTCTGAAATGGAAAGAAAGAGGGACCCGACCCGATTGGAAGGACATTTCAAATAAATCAGTGGGGCTGAAGGCTTTATGGGCACAATGGGATTCCCTTATAGTAGAGGATGGACTGCTGAAGAGAGCGTGGGAGAGTCCAGATGGGAGGAAAGTTACTTTGAAATTGTTAATCCCCAGGTGTCACGTAGCAGATGTACTTCAGCAAGTGCATAATGAAACGTCTGGCGGACATTTTGGCGTCAACAAAACCCTGACAAAAGTAAGACAACGTTTCTACTGGGTAAACAGTCGTCAAGATGTGGAGGCTTGGTGCCGCCAATGTGAGGTTTGCGCGGCAAGAATGGGGCCACAAATAAGAAATAAGCAATATAACACCAGGGCTCCTTTTGAGCGAATTACCATAGCAAGTGACCGTATGAAGGCTCGTTATGATCTTAAGGCTAATTCAGGAGGGTACCAGGTGGGAGAGTTGGTTTGGCTATATAACCCACAACGAAAGAAGGGCAGGTCCCCGAAGCTTCACCCGCCCTGGGAAGGTCCTTACACTGTCGTCACCAGACTAAACGACGTTGTATATAGAATTCAGCAAAGCCCAAAATCCAAGATGAAGGTGGTGCATATAGAGAGACTAGCCAAGTATGCAGGGAACAATGAATTGCCTGATCGGGACGTTCAGGCTTAAGGAGGGGGCAGTGTTACGCCACTGGACTGTGCAGACTGGTTAGATTAGGCTGTAATTGTACACGAACGGCCGGGAATATTCTGGAGTGCTCTAGACCGGGAGAATGGATGTATAAATAAGACGCACGGTGGGCCGAGATTGAATCTTAAGTTGAACGTGAACGAGTAAAGAAGCAATAAGAAAGAGACTTATAAGTCTTCTAGTGTGATTATAGTAATTAATCTGTTGTTATTAATTGTTAATTAGTAAATAAAGTAGTGAATAAGTGTTACCTGGACTTTCAATCAACGAATCTACGGGAAGAGGTGTTTGTGTGGATAGCAAACACGTAACAATATGTATAATTATAATTATTTTAGATTTATCTAGAAAAAACGTAATTAATTTCTCAAAATTATAAATTTTTTTATTTTTTTTACATTGTACCTACTGATTCTGTGGTTGGCTCCTTGTGAAACATTATTAAATATTTTAAATAAACAAAGAAAATTTGCTTTTAAATGTTTCAAAATTGTATTTTCACTCTACACGTGTTCCGGCTTTTTAGGCCCTTTTCAAGAGTACAGATGAGAGGTACTAAATTATAATTTGTGTACCTTGCTTATATGTATATTGAATGTTACATCTGGCAACTTATGCTAATAAAAATGGTTTGTAAGATTTGGAATTTTTTAGACAAGCCAAAATGTGGTGACCTGCTAATATTTGTTGTTCATTTGTAATCGTTTTTTTTATTTTTGGAAGATTTTTTAATTTCTAATATTTCTAGTAAGTCTAATTTTTTGCCTTTCTTTTCGGAATGAAGTAATTCTACATTATCCATATTTATAAAGTGATTGTTTTCTATACAGTGTGTTGACATGCCGGTGCTATATACGTTGTTTACAATAGACTTTTTTATGCTCTTCAAGTCGCTTTTTTTATGTTACGTCCAGTCTGGCCAATGTATATATCGTCGCAGTCACTACATTTTAGTTCATACACTCCTGTCTTTTGTAATTTTTCTATTTTATCCTTATTGTTTATTAACATTTTTCCTAGGTTATTTTTATTTTCAGATATTGTTTTGCAACCTAATTTACTTAATTTATTGCTGACTTTATCACTAATTCCAGGTCTATAATTAATACATTTGTGGATGATATTGGCGTCTTGTACAGAACCCGCATAAAACTCCTTATACATATTTTTCTTTTGTTTTGTTTTTATTAAATTATCTATGATACTTTCTTTGTATCCATTATTCCTTTCTATTTGTTTTATTGTGTTGACTTCTTTTTCAAAATTGTTTGGACTTAAAGGAAAGGTTAGCAGACGGTGAACAAAACTATGAAACGATGATATTTTTATTTGGAAAGACTGGTTAGAACTATTGTGTATTACTGTATCTGTACAGGTAGGTTTACGGTAGAAATCGAATTCTAAACAACAATTATGATTTTTTATGTTGACGTCTAAAAAGTTTAAATCGTTTTCATTTTCTTTTTCTAATATGAACTGAATTTTTTCATTAAAGGAGTTAAGTAAATTTAGAAATTGTTTTAACTGTCTTTTCGTACCTTTCCAAATGCAAAATACATCATCTACATAGCGTATCCAAAAGAACACATTTTCTATTAAAATGTTTTTAGTGTTGAATAATTTATTTTCAAAATCTGACATGAAAATTTCGGCTAATAAAGGAGAGATTGGTGAACCCATCGGTAATCCGTCTAACAACTTATAAATTTTTAATATAAATTATAAATATAATTATAATTATAAATATTATAAATGTAAATTTTTAAAATAAATTTTTTATTGTCAAATTTAATTTGAAAAAATTATGAAACATCATAAACAGATTTCTACTTCCTTATTTTCATTTAGAAATTATCATTCGAATAACAAATTCAATTATTATTGGGCAACAAATTAGTGGAACGCACTGTGGCGACAACGTCAGATTTCAACCTTGGGTAAACTTGTATTACTATAAGATAATCTAGATCACTAATGTAGAAAATATCTCTTGTACTTGATTTCTGTAATATGTACCTACTTAAAAAATAATAATAGTTTATTTTATGTAATAAATCTTTCAACACACAAAGTAATCCCGTAATTCGATGCGTCGCTCTATTAAATTATTTATTAGACCATGTGGAAATATCTCCCATAATTAAAAAATTATTGTAATAGTACTTAAAATTTGATCTCGAAGATGTTTCATCTCCGAAATATTCTCTAAAATATGTCATTATAATTGTTGACGTCCTTCTTCAATGCTCTAACATGTATATTTAACTAACAAGAAGAATTTTTATAAAAGGAATTTCAGAACATAAAACAAATTTTGTCAATTAGAAACTAAATCCTCAAATGTCAAACATTTAAAAGATGAGAACTATTATTCTAACGATAATTTTGTAATTTTACAGTGAAAAATTAAATGACTGAAATAATTATTGTTTTTAATACCTATCATCTGGGGCCGGAAATGTTTTCCATTTTTCAGAGCCGGCACTTATAAAACTAATATAAGTATTAATAAACACAAAATATAAAAAATCATGTGGTGTGTTTATTTATATACCTGTAATATATGCAGCTAGTATAATCAGTATCGAGGAAAAAAGATACAAGGACTCTGTGGACATCCGGGACTCTCCAATGTACAATTATAGGCAGTTCAGTTATCTTAGCAACTTGAAAGCGTACGGATGCGTAGTGGTTGTCGCATAAAACACTCTTAGCAATAGCGCCGTCAGTACCATTTGTGCATAAACTACAAGCAATGATTGAAAACTACGATGAATTTACAACAGATGGTTCACATATTCTGTGTACCGACGTTATGTATTTCATACATGCCGTGATTGTGAAAGACATTTAAATTCGGCTATTGTCACTGTGTAGGCGACTCTCAGAGGGTGGATTGCTGGTAGAGCGTTATAATACTGTTCGCGCACTTATTTTTCACTGAGGGCAAAAGTTTTTGTTTTATATTAAGATGTCCTTAAGCACTGAGAGAATGATACCTACGCAGTGGCCCTATCTACCTAACACTAATAAGTAATTTTCTAACTGTAATGTTGCTATACTGGACGTTTGGCGCGTTTTTGAATATTTTTTATTTGTTTGTGGTGAATATTGTATTCTTCGGTAAGATATGCGGTTCTATAACACTATCCATTGACAAAATATTGCCAGTACAGTTAAAAAAAGGTATTTTTTTATGATCTGTGTGTCATGTTCTGTGCATATAGTTTTCCTTTACCTAGTAGCCATACATTGTGTAAAACATATCTACAAAGTGCGCATAAAATTGTTTTAGGCAATATTATAGAGGATGTACGAAATACATTTTTGTGGGTGAAACAACTGACTTACGGTTCAAAAGGCTTTATCTCTATCAGGCGGCAAAAGTCGGGTTATAAACAATAAATTAAAAAATGTTTTGCACAGGAACCTGGGATACAAAACAATGTGTAAAATTCATGAAAATTGTCTGCGCGGTCTGCCAGTGCCCGCCCTTGTGAACTATTTAGAATTCGTACCATTAACCTCAGTAGATGTGAAACGTTAATTTTCCTTGTACAAACATATGTACAGACTAAATCGCCCAAATTTAACAGCCCCGAGTGCCGAACAAATATTTAGTTGTGACTATGTATGCTAATGCGATGGCAGACTATAGTCATTCTGAATAATACATTGTATTAAGCGGTATACATGTCATTACCCATTTTTAATACGCTTTTATTAGCTTCACCTGTATGTTTGCTTGCTTGCTTGTTTGTTTGTTTGTTTGTAACCGACTCTTTGGACTCGATTTTGACCCACTTTAAACGGACAGATTTAATTGAAACTTTGTACACTTACGAAGAACCGGTAACAATACAATAAGTTTATATCATTATCCTGACCAGGATCGCCAGTCCTTTCCTCACGTATCCTCTGCGTGAGAGCAAAGGCTTAATATGTAAGTACATGCCGTGATTGTCAGTTACGTCGGTGGTCGAGCGGGTGAAGGCAGTCGACGCGAAACGACGGACTCCTCGGGCGTGAGTTCAAATCCCATGGCTGAAATAAAAAAATATATTTTTTTTCAGAAATATGTGTTGGATCGTAATATGTTATAATATCAGCATCAATAAGCAATATAAATATAGTTTAAAAAAACTACAAAACACGTTTTCATAGCACATCAAATTAAAAAGTGAAAAATAAATATAGTTTAAAAAAACTAAAAAAACACGCTTTTAAAGCACATCAAACTAAAAAGTGAAAAATAATTATTAATATAAACTGAAAACAATAATGAACGAAAAATACTAGTATTATTGTGAAAAAACCGTGGGGCGCTTTGTGCCATATTTTTCGTATATCGGGCAACCCACGCTTTTTTTACAATAATACTAGTATTTTTCGTTCATTATTGTTTATATTAATAATTATTTTTCACTTTTTAGTTTGATGTGCTTTAAAAGCGTGTTTTTTAGTTTTTTTAAACTATATTTATATACTTTTGCTTTTAGTTGTCTACGTATGTCCTTCTGTAAACCATTAGGCAGTACTAGATACCGGTCGTGGACTCTGGTCCAGTTTACTCTCCCTGATAATTTATTCTTATATGCAATATCTTATGAACCACTGTGATAATATGTAAAAATTAAAATTATATTAAAATCAGCAAATTTATTTTTTTATTCAGAATATCAAATTGTTTAGAAAATCAAAGACAATTTTCGAAAATTGTATGTAATTTTTTATCGATTCTTTCATGAAATATCGGCTGTGAAAAAAGTTGCTTTTATGCTGATTCCACTTCGTGTTAAACTTGAACTGGGATACAGAAAGATATAAAGCAAATTTGCATTTATGGCAATTAGGGAAACGTCTGAAAATGGAAGGAAGTTTCAATATTTCTTTGAAAAAAAAAACAATGGAATGATCTATAGACCGATTAATTAAAAATGTTAACAATCTTGCATTAAAACATAATAGAAGTTACACAATTCACAAAATAAGAATTGAAGGTAAACCTTGTACTCTATGACAAAATCTTGCATATAATTTCTTCAGAAATAAGTCCATGGGCGCCCAATGTGCCGTGCCGTACTTGGGTTTTATTATTATGTTTCTGAAATATGTTCTCTAGAATTTCATGATTTTTTTTCTTTTCTAATCAAACCGTATGCGACGGACAGCAAAACATCAAGGACCTTTTATAGGGGTTGAGGAGTTGCTAGGAACATGTGGTTATTAAAGACCGCATCTCAGGTAGTCATTCCAGTTCTGGACTTAACTCTCGTACAACTAATATAATGAAAATAAATATTCTAAAATGCAATGCTACAGGAATTAATTAATAACTTTCTCTCATGTTATTTTATTTTATATTACTAATTCCTTGCAAAATGCAACATATGAATTCGCGTAATTAATTGAAAGTGAAAAAACAAAAATCCATATTTTAAATGTGGGTGCCGTCATGTTACAAATATAAGCTGTATTGTCGTCTTTTAATTATAGAAAATTAGTACTTAATTACTGAAAAAGTCTAAAATAAATTTTTCTCAATTAAACCCGTATGAATTACCTAAAACTAAATAAAATGTAGGTTTTGCACAATCGTAAAAGGTCTGTTATAAATTAAAAACGCTTATCTGTGTTCAAATAAATAAACAATTATTGTGTCACGACCGGTTCCTTCACAAAATACCGTGGACTGGTGGATACAAAATAACCTGTAACTAGAATTTAATGGCACAGAACTTTATTGCAAATGCTATAAAAAAAGTTATCTTGTGTACATTAAAATCAAACCTTTTAAAATTTTCAGTATTTTAAATATGGTACAGTTATGTCTGTATTCTGTCGCGTACAGCTCGTGTCATAAACTTCACCCTCGTAAATAATAGTCATCATTACATGTTCGTTGCATAGTAGACTATTATTCTTGTGCAAAAAATAATTGTTATAGTGCAATAGTATTTTTTTGATAAATGTTCAGCGTTCATCTAATTTGGACATTAAAAAACTCTCCCGTCAAAAGTATAGGTAAGATATTGTCTAGCTTCTAATTTTTCAATATGCACGAGGAGTCGCTTATATGTTCTCGGACTTGGCAGTTATAAATTTTGATACAATTTTCTATGGTTTTTTTTATTCACGCATGCCTTGGAAAATTGTTTGTCAATTTACAGAACAATTGCAACATTATTAATTTCATTAACTATATATCAAGTTGATATCGCTCATTGTCAATTTCTCAAAATAAATAAAATCGAATAATGTGCCGTTATAAAATTTCTTACAAAACAAGGATAAACTCCAAAAATTATTCTTGAAGAAATGTTTGTTAGGTACAGGAATGATTGCCCTTCCGAATCAACTATTTGCAAGTGGTGAAAACTGCTTAAATGTGGTCATTGGATGATGATCCCGTTCAAATCTCCCAGTTGACGTGATTACTTCAGATTTTGTTGAAAGAACCAAGGGTCCAGTACTGGAGGATACAAGATTGCAGAAGCGGCAATTAGCAGCTTTATTAGGAGTTTCAGAAACTACGCTTTTCAAAATTCTACAGGACTATACCTTGGAATGACAAAAGTTAGTACAAGATGGGTTCCGCGAATGCTTTCGCCAAATACAGTAACGGAAGAGTATTATTCAAGCATAATGCATCACCTCAGAGATTCTGTTACAGTGGAAAGACGCGGAAAACTGACGCGAGTGTTTTGCTGCTCCATGATAATGCACCATTGCAAAAGACTTACAAAAGCTACTGTTGCTGATTGTGGCTTCGAAAAAAGTTTAACACCCATAACTTTTAATCCGGATTTAACACTCAGTGATAACTTTTGTTTTTGTCTCAAAAAAAACACTTAGGTGGGACAAAATTCAGGGACAGTGACGAACTTATGGCAGCTGTTGAAAGCTGTTTTGTGGAGAAACCAAATGAATATTTTTACAACAGATTAAAGATGTTATTGAAACGGTGTAATACCAGTATTTAAAAGCAAGGAAACTATAATGAAAAACATATTTTTGTTGCTATTCTAGTCTTTTGTTTTCATGCCCAGTTCAAGAATATACAATGACCCGTTGTACATAAAATTTACAACTTATAATTGTCAAAAATATAAAAATACAAATTATAAAAGAGAAAAATTGTTTAAAACATTTGATACGAGAAAATTTGCATCAAATTTCTGATATTTTCCGAGTCGGTTTGGAATATTTACATAAATAAAGCCATAGTCATTTCTTAAATATACCAGTTAATCAACCGGTCGCTGGTATTGGGTCCAACTACCAGATGGCATATGCTTAAATTATGTTGAAAAAAATATAAATCAGCTCACAAACTGAAATTAAAATGATCGGTATTAATTTACTATGCTACTTTATGATTATTAAATCTAGTATAACCACAGAATCAGTATCTATACGATTAAATTTGTGTTAATGTTAATTTTACTAGCAACAGTTTTTACAGTTTCATTCAACTTCAAAACTATTGACTTTCTCCCTCGTTATTTGATAAAAACCATTGTTTCTTGCTGACTCGTCATTAAACTTACCTAATCTAACCAAGATTTTTTTTTAATTGTTCGAAAATCAAAACCTAATTTGTTATATTTTTTGAAAATGAAAATGTAAAATTTTATTAATAAGCTAAGATGGACAAAAAAAATGGTTGCCAATTACTTGGGGATCAGAACTTCCTCACCGTAGTAAAGTTCAACGTGTGGTGGAGTTTATAATAAAAGTCACATTTTGACGTTTCAAAAAAGTCACATTTTGACGTTTCAAAAAAGTCACATTTGGTGGAATGTCATTAATATTTTCTTTAGACATTGGGACCGATTTTGCTCATCAACGAACCCACTCTCTTCCTTGACCTCTAGTATGTGTGTACCAAATTTGAAAGCTTTATCTCAAAAACTGTAGCTACTATCGCGAACCACACAGACAGACACACAGACAGAAAATTTTTTCTGTCTGAAATTTTGTGTATCGTCATAATTCGTCGAGATTCGTCCAGAAATGCAATGAAAATTTTCAAAATTTTGTTCATGAATACAACCTCCTCACTTTGAGGGGTGAGGAAGTAATAGAAAAAACCGCTGCCAATTACTTGGGGATCAGAACTTTCTCACCGTAGTAAAACTCGATGTGTGGTGGAGTTTGTAATAAAAGTAATTTTTGACGTTTCAAAAAAGTCACATGCAATAAATATTTTCAAAATTTTTTCACGAATACATACCTTCCTCACTTTGAGGGATGAGAAAGTAATTGACGTATAAGTGCGTACTCCAAATTTTGTTTAGTTATCTAAGACCCGCGAATAAATAGTATGACGTAAAAATCAGGGGCCGATCCAAGAACACCTCGTTGATATACACATATAACATGATAAATGATATATTACTATTTAATTGGCAATTTTATACTATCTAGAAAACAGGGGCCATAAATATTTCACTAAACACGTTAAATATACTATTTACTCGCGAACCTTAGAAATCATTGGAAAATATAGGTCTTGACAGCTTTGATAGCGCACCCTGTATAATATTGTACATAATACAAATTAAATGTCATTACCGTTAATTTGTTAATTTATAAAAAACTATTAAAGAGTGTAAAGTATAAAGAACAAACATATTTACACAATATATGTATAATTTTTAACCATTACATTCACACAATTATTATATATTTTGTAATAACGTAATTATAATAAAAAAAATGTTCAGTAGTGTAATATTATGACCCAATAAAAAATTGTATTAGAGTTAAATCGAATATTCATTATTTGTCATTTCATACTAGAAATAAAAGATTATTTGAAATAGCTGCATTCAAGCAGCAAACTTACCTTTGATTTGTTCTAATTAAAATCAATTATTAAAATCAAATTTATTTATTTAGATTTGTAACAGATATGGCAATAAATACAAATGACTGCAAATAATTAGGGAGTTTGGATGTCATTCCAGAGACGGATTTTTAAACCTAATACTACATTCCAAAAAACTCGTGATATAATAGTAACAAATTAAGCTGTAATTTTTTACAGTGTACTTATACATTAATTAATTAAGCTATTACATATAAAACTGGCACCGATGAGCGACCGAGAATTATATTATGTATGTAGTGTTAAAGGGCAAATATCGTTAACG
>JANEYF010005500.1:672500-1042500 GCA_029963845.1 Rhamnusium bicolor
ATGTGTACATAGATATAGAGAGTCCGTAAAGTGCAACAACTTTATTCTTTGAAATCCACCCTCTTGTTCTATACACGCATAAAATAGGAACGCTCTTTGTTTACATAAGTAACGACATTGTATGCGAATTGTAAGTAAACTTGATGGTGTCATTTTATTATAAATCTTCTTTGATCCCCTAGATATAACTTTATTTGTTGTACAAGTATGGTGTTTTAAAAAAAGGCTAACTTAATATTTTAGTTAGATTCATTCACTGAAAACAGAGGAAAACACGTGATGGTAAAATGAGAAAATATACTGTTAGATCAACAACTTTGCAATGTTAAACTTCATACTTTTTTTACTTTTCAGTGAAAGAAAATATGCTGTTCTAGGCCTGGGCAAAAAATCAATATATCGTTTCGAATCGATTTTCTTTTTGAATCGATTCACCGATTCAGGAAAACAATTGAATCGAAATATCGAACCGAATCGAATCGGCATATGTAATCGATCGAATCATTTCATCGAAGTCAATGTAGAGTCTAAATCATATTTGAAAATAAAAATGATCTTCCATAAAAACAAACATTATTTTGTGTAGTAAAACTTTTTCAACACACCCTCTACATAGGAAGATATTTTTAAAATTTGTGTTCCGAAAATGTCCAATTCCAGCCTATTATTTTTTATTCATTTTAAATAGCAGTAGCACTAATGGAATACTGGTTTTAACGAAAATTGCTGTGTTAAATAAAATCATCAAATTGTTTTTTTCCAAATTGTTCTGTATAAAATGTTAATAAATACTCAATCAAATTTTTACATTTACAGAAATGTATAAAACTTCTTTACTTATTCGTATATGTATGTGTTACCCTTCATAAGTCGGGACAATGAATTGGCACAATCAATACATCGAGAATATGTGCCAAATTATGTGGCAGGCGCCCACTGTTGTGACTACAGTTTTAAGGGGGCTGTACTATTTGGCAATCATCCTGTATAAATTATTTTAATGATATGCTACCCTCTATCTTGGGAAGAAAGATAGTGAACAATAAATGTCATGGCATGCATATATTCATAGATCCATTGTAACTTGTGACTGAAATAATCATGTAAGAAATCTTAAAACACCTGGGGTGTGGCTTCTGTTGCTCGAACAAAAACAAAAATCGACAAATTGCAAAACATAGAAAGGCTAGGAAAAATTAAAAATATCCACAGTATATGTAAAATACTGGAGTATACCATCAATAATCTTTGATATTTATAATAAATTGGTAAAAATATGTTCAAAGCTTAGCGCACCCCAAATTTTGTGGATTATTTACTGGTGAATGTAGTATTTGTGGTGGTATTTTACAAGACGAACAAGAGAATATTTGTTATTATTTATATACCAATTATAACCAAACATTTTTTAAACTATCTTATAGTGCAGAGGTTTTAAAAATGACTAATGGAGGTGGTAATATTGGCACTATTAATTTACAACAATATTTTTTTCGCTGTACTACACACTTATTTACAATTATTGCTGCGATTTTATTCCTTACAATCGAAGTCTGTTATTAAAAGTTGCTCCATATGTTCTGCTGTTAAAATCCGCTGCCTCTCAGCAAAAATTCTTTTATGTGTTGAAAGTGTACGTTCTCTCTCGACAGATATTATTGGCGCATATTTAAAATAGGGTGCAATCATAAACGCCATATTTATTTGAGGCCCTAAACAATCCACTTCTTTGCCCTGTACTAGGTCCATTATTCGAAGAACTGTGACAAAGCCAGGATTGTTCTGTAAAACATTTTTTTAGTTTTTTGTTTACGTCTTCACCAATAACTGATGAGTAATAACTAGAGTTGGCATTTCGATCCGCAAATCATTGGCGTTGCCAGGTAGAGAAATACCCAAGTACGTAAGCGAGACTTGTTAACTATTTTAGTCTACTGTTATGCGTCGAGGTGTCAATAACGTAATTTATTTCTCTCCATTGTTTTGTTGATAATTTTATTTTTTGTATTTTATTTTTTGATATCAATTTAATAATAAATTATGTCAGACCTGCCCAAGGGTAAAAAACGACCATACGCTGACAAAGTGAATAAATTTATCAGTGAATTCCCGGATTTATTCTATAATGGTGCTATAATAATTTGTAAAGTGTGCAAGACTGACCTAATGTGCTAGGACAAACGTGACTGTAAACGTCACGTAAATTCTGTGCAACATAAAACTAAAAAAAAATGACGTGCTCTCGACAACACAGTTTATATTCGATTTACTCTTAATGCTGATTGCCCGTGATGTTCTGCTGCACATACTCGATAAACAACCATTTCAGGAGTTCTGGAATAAATACAATCCCAAGGTGACGTTACCAAGTCGCACAACGTTGCGTAACTATGTACCAACTGTAAGCGAAGACATCGTAAATAAGATCAAATGTATACTAAAAAATACACGGCTGTGGTTATGTGTTAGCGAGACGACAGATTATAAAAAATATTATAGTACGTGTACTGGACCCTCTTAAACCAACATTTCCACTGTTACTAGCTAGCAAAGGACTAACTGACTGTACTGGCTAAACAATTACGCAGGTGGTGCTGGAGACGTTAGAAAGATTTGACCTGTCAAAAAGTCAAGTGTTGATGTTTGTGACCGATGTGCCGCAACAATGCGTTTAGTAGGCCGTTCACTTCAAGAACACGGTTGTAGGTTAGCACATGTTACGTGTAAGATGCATGCTTTACACCTTATGGCAGAAACTATTCGACAAGGTTTTCCAGAGGTAAATGCATCAATAGCAAGTACTAAGAAAGTGTTTCTTAAATCTCTTAAACGTCTTCGCACATTTCATAGCAAGTGTCCCGGTACTCTCGAACCACCACAGCCGATTTCTACAAGTGGGGGAACATGGTTGGAGGAACATTTTATTATGCTGAATATTTACAACAAATAAAAGCTGTGATACTACAATTCAATCCAGACGAGGTTGCAGCTATTAAGGAGAACCAGACAAAATTCGAAAATGTTTCTGTTGAAACAGCTTTAAAAACTATTCACAAGAACGATAAAGGATTACATGACGCCATACAAAACCTACAAAACAGTGCATTGTCGTTAGCGGAGTCACTGCAAATAGTGGACGAAGTAAAACGACTGCTACACTCTATAGGTGATGCAAAAAATGAGCCCGTTGGAGAAGAGTTCTCATGTGTGTTAAAACAAGACACCGGTTTTGCCAGATTAAGACAAATTTGTGATGGTACTGTCGAACGGTCATTCTCAAAATATAAGCATATTTTTTCACCACGTCGACCATTACTCTCGGAGACAACCATAGAAACATACATGATGCTGCAAAGTTTTTACACATCCTTTCCAATTTGTGATAACCAAGCTAGTTAAGAGGGTAAGTTGTGCATACATTGTTATAAATTGTAACAGTTTATTGCTTTTATTACTTATTTGAATCTGAAACCCGAAGTATTATTTAATATTTTTATAAAATTGGTCGGTTTTTAACTTAAATTAGCGTTTTAGATTGTTATTAAAAAATTCACGATTGTTTTATAAATAAAATTAATGATCAAATATAAAATCTACAAGAATATTGGGCATGCGAGTGGGTAAAGCGCTCATAGCTATTTACTCGGTACCGAATATCGATGGTTCGAATCCATCCCGGAGCAACAAATTTTATTTGTAATTTGCTTCGGATTAAGATGGGAGTGAACTGTCGATGTCCCAGATGTGGTTCGGATTCCACAATAAACTGTAGGGCCTCGTCTGTCTTTACTCAACACAAAATCCTAAGATTTTCTGGGAGTTACTACCGTGACTTGAGAGGCGATTAAGAAAACATAAAAAAAAATTTTTTAAGTAAAGCAACTGTGATATCAAATTATTTATAAATTAAAGAACAAGATCATTTTAGTGTATTTTTTTCTAGCAAATTGACTGGTACTAGGAATCTACACACTTTTGTTTAAGATTTTCCTCACAAGTATGTACCATAGATCCTGATGATGTTGAAGGTAACTGTAAGGCCTCAAGTTGCTTGAAATAGATACCACTTGGTAAAGGAACAGCATTTTCACGTAATCTTCTTGTTGGTCACATAGTAGTCATAGTCGTCATCTAAACAATGTTTAGAACAGACTAATACATCTGATTTAAGTATATTCTCATTCAAGTTACAGGCTGTGAACCAAGTACGACGATTTGCCTCACTTTTTTGGAAATCTAAAATATAAAAAATATATTAAACAAAAATATTGCATAAACATCATTTTAAATAATGAACAAAAATTTTCACGTATATTTCTTTAAATATGCTTTAATCGGTATTATATACGTTTTCATAGTTATGAAGGGAAAATACGGAAAACTTTTTTCTATCATAATAGGCAATAATAATTAAGAAATTTTTTATCATACTAATGTGAAGGTAACTTATTTATTTTGGTCAACAGTGAAATATATCTACAAGAAAAAATTGTTCTGAATGACTATATAAGTGGATATGTCAGCTTAATCCACAATGATCATAAGTCCAAAATTTAAAATTTTAGAGGAAACGATAACGGAAAATATCGTCTTATTATTTGATTAATTCTAATGATGGAAAACATCGTAAATCCATTATATTTTAGAAAAGTTATAAAATCTATCAAATTAAAATGCAATGCTTATTATAAATATTAAAATTGAGTGATTGCACGTATTTTTTTCATATACAAAACAGCTAAAAAGTTGGATGGTCACATCATTATACTGTAGCTGGTGGACATACGACTTTTTTCATTAAAGCTTAACCTACGTCTGGGCATACGTTTTGTTTATTTCAAGGTTTTAGAATATTCTGCAGTTAGGTATTGTTTGGATCATGGCTTTAATTTTTTTTCAATAAATAACACCAAAATTACAATTTTGAGATAAATTGGACTTTTTCGGAATAAGGGGATGGAATATAACAATAAATAAAATACTACAGTAAAGGCCCATCTTTCCATCTCCTATTAAATTTATTTGGTAGATAGTTTCCTTGGATACATGTGGAACTTAATTCATCAAAGGGATTTAATGGGAGATTGGCTCCAAATATAATTAATATAAATTCACATATATCATCTCATATTATTATAAAAATGGACTAATATTAACGTAGGGAGATTACTTATTTAACAATTTTGAATCGGTTATATTGAAAAATAAAATATTTTCAAGTTAAACTTACCG
This sequence comes from Rhamnusium bicolor, assembly GCA_029963845.1. Taxonomy (NCBI): domain Eukaryota; kingdom Metazoa; phylum Arthropoda; class Insecta; order Coleoptera; family Cerambycidae; genus Rhamnusium; species Rhamnusium bicolor. The sequence continues at coordinate 677,733 of JANEYF010005500.1, forward strand.
ATGAAATGATAATGTACCGTTTTGTTTTAACTAAAATGCACCACAAACAATACACTTTCTAACCGTTATTTTTAAAAGAATCAATAATCACACACAATATAATCAATAATTAATAATTACACAAAAGTCACAATATAATCAGTAATCACTAGCTTGGATTATACAAAAATAATATGCAGAAAGCAGATAAAACAAACTCAATGCACTATGTTAACCTCAACGTACAAGAAGAACACAGACGCTTGATATTTTTTCATTATCAACTGCATACGTACGCGTTCTCTGCGTAGGTCCAATGCACATCATATTTTTAGGTTGGCATAAAGGGTAGAGAAAATAATAGAGATATACGAATACAATAAAATGAAAGAAGATAGTACTAAATATGTATGTTGCAGATTTCGGCAACAGTAGTGCTGCTGAACTTAAACTATTGAGTATTGGTATCTTGCTATACAAGATCTCTGGTTCCTGCAGACAGCACTGGAATGACTCGCCGATATCCGAACTCTAGTTGTCAGAAATATTACGTTTAATTTATTATTAATATTCCTGTAAATGGGTCGTCTGTGAGGCAGTATGTGAATAAAATTAACAAAATGAAGATAAATAAATTAATTAAAGTGAATGTTAATGAATGACAATAATAATTATTATTGTTTAACAATAATTATGGTAATTTCTAGACCCATAATTTGGAGAGAGACAATTAATGTTTCATAAATTTGTTATAATGACAAGGGCCGATGGCTTATTTAATACAATATAATCATTCCAATATAAATGATTATAAAATGAAACTATAAAAAAGCCGGAGGAAGCCAATAAATAACTACTTAATTTGGTATAGGGGAAAAGGTTTCTCTTTCATCTTGCTGTGCATTACTCATATTTTATTACTAGGAAAATAATTACACATGGTTGAACGTATTTATTAGCTAGGACTAAAAAAAAGATATTTAACTTGCACAAACTCAGGAACGCACCCTAAAGTATTGTCCTGCGTATGAAAGAGTTCTTTTTGTCACCTTGTACTTCTTTTAGTAGGAATATAAAAAATCGGTCGCGGCTAGTTGCTCCTTGACCGTACTTTCTCATTATCATTTTTAATTTGACATGAAATAAATAAAATGCTTTAACTGAAAATGCCATTTCCATTTATTTTATTTATTTATATAAATTAATTAATATGAAAATAAACAAAATAAATAAGATAGATATGACAAATAAGATGAGATAAATGACAAAAGAGATAAATGAGTCAAATGAAGCCAATGAGATAAATAAGACAAATTATACAAATGAGATAAATGAGAAAAACGAGACAAATGAGGCGACTGAGGAAAATTGGACAAATGAGGCAAATGTGATAAATAATTTAAATGAATCAAATGAGACAAATAAGAACCGAGACGAATATGGCTAGTGAGACAATTGAGAAATGATGTAAGATAAATATGACAAAGATGAGACAAATGAGACATGAAACAAATGAGCCAAATGAGACCAATGATAAGTGAGACAAATGAGTCGAATGAAATGAATGAGACAAATGAAACAAATGAGTCAAATAATACAAATGAAACAAAGGAGACAAATGAAATAAGAACACATGTGATATACACAAGAATGACATACACGAGACAAATGACACAAACGAGGACGAAATAAAACAAACAATTGAGACTAATGAGATAACTGAGTCAAATGAGGCAAATGAGATATATGACATATGAGATAAATGAGACAAATGAGACAAATGAGATAAATGAGACAAATGAGAAATGATATAAAGGAGACAAATGATAAGCGAAGACGAAATAAAACAAAACAAAATAATTTATTTTTCATGAATTGCAAATTGGATATGTTAAGTATTGCCGAGACCGACTTTATTTTTTTAATTTAATGAAAACAATTTTAAACCTTTTCTCTTAGTAACGGTTAATCTTACGAGATATTGTCAGGGCACATTTCCTCATAATGAACAATTTCTATTTTTTTTATTTAACGCAACAAAATATTTGCCCCCCTAAGACGTGCACAAATATCACTAGTATTCAATAGAGTTCGTTCTTGGACATCACAGATGTAAAATTTCAAATTTGCACGTTGAGACGTGTTTGAAAAATACGGTCACAACAAATTACCTGCGACACACAGACGCAGAGACACACAGCCATACAGACGGCATTCCAATTCGGATAAATTTTCAATAGAAAATTTATCCGAAACGAAAATATTCCTTTCTCAAAACGTTCGTTTTCATCATAATCTGGAATTCGGTTTTTCTCACGACGCGACGCCTAGACATTCTTTATCAGTATATCTATAATGATGAGAAAGTAAAACACGCTCCACGTCAGTTCTGAAAATAAATAATTTTGGAATAAAACTCAAATAGTATATCTAGAAATAACTGCGGATGTGTTATTTGTGTTTCTAAAATAGTTTTAAGTATCTGGCCATTTCTGTGGTAATTTCTGTAGGTTCTATGTTTTACCTTGAACTATTTTAAACTAGGGATTTAAGAAAGTAGGCCATTACCTAATCCAGCTATACCCGATTTTGATGTCTTTTGTTTAATTTGTTTGATAGAAAAAATTCAATCGTAACTTACTAATGCAGTCGAATTCAAAGAAATTAGATATCCAAAAAATTTAACAGGAGATGAAAAAACTGATCCTAGACAGCAAAAATAACCTGGTGTTCACTTGATATTGGTATTTTTTATGTCTTTAATACTCCTTTTCACAAAGTTTGTTAATTAAGACAGCATTTCTAAATAATTTATATTATCAATAAAGCAGTTTCGTAGAGGAACAGGAATCTATATATTCTGCGGAATCGTAGAGCAACTGGCAAGAAACAACAAAAACAAAGTTATCTTGATGCGGGAGCCAGGGCAAGAAAGAATTCAGATTGAAGATCGGTACAGAATCGTCACTCATCGGGCCGGAACTGTTTTGTGGGATATTTAAAAGTCGCACAACGGAGGTTAGAAAATGGAAAAAAGAAACATAAACTCCTTTACTGGAGTTGAACTCCAAGATATAGAAAAGCGAAGAAGTTTATAAACTACTCAAAAAAGAGCTAAAAAAACTATTCGAAGTTAGTAAACAGGAGTTAAGCCTAATTAAAGGCTTTCTCACAGGTCACAGGTTATGCTGAAAGGAGGATACGGCCTATTTGTAATCAAATCTAATCTATTCTCTCTTCCTAGAAAAATACATTACATTACGTTTGTCAGCTTTGAGGGCACCACAATATCATTAATAAATAATATAAATAACGGAGGACCCAAGGTGGAACCCTGCGGAACACCTGAAGTTGGAACAATTTCAGAAGACCTATGACCTCCGTACTCTAGATATTGTATTCTTTCTTTCATATATGAATTAATGAAGTAGGCAATAAGTAACTGGGTAAAACCTGCAATTTGAGGTTTGTGTAGCAATATATCGTGTCAAGCCTATCAAAAGCCTTCGACAAATCTGTATAAAGCACATCAACCTGGGTGCCGATTACAGGAGAATATGAAATGTAGTTAGTCAAAGATATTAAGCTGGTAACAGTGGATATATTTCTTAAATATCATGTTGACTAGAAACAATCTGTCCCTCAAGATGAGGATATATGGCTCTGTGTCTAACAATTTCCATAACGTTAGCAAAATTGCAAATAATTGTAATTGGACGATGATTTTCTATTTCACGTCTCTTTTTATATACAGGTCAAATTCTAGATATCTTCCAAATGTTAGGAAGTGTACTCGTTTTAATTGAGAGATTAAAAATTATTTTAAGTGGTTCCAAAAAAAAAGTTAGCACAGTCTATAATAATAATAATAAATGCAGAGGCGTTTCACCACGAACTTTTGTAAATTTAGGTTTAACTTGTCTTAGAGCAAAAAGAACATCTATGGAAGTAAATTTAGTGAAATTCAGATAAAGATTGTTAATGTACTTCTCGCTTTTGTCATAATTTTAAGATCGTTAATTACAGTCGGGTTTAAAAAACTTGGAAAACCATTTGCTATTATCAAAGGATTATCGAGACATTGGTCTAGGTAAGTTAGCGTGTGGGGTGTTGATGTTGTCCTTCTTTAAGTTAATATACGACCTAAACTTGTTTGCATTAATTGTTATATTAATTTGGATATTGTTTTGATATTCTTTGTAAATAATGTCTACATCCCGTTTTAGTTTGCTGCGTCTTGCTTTTTCATTTATATTCCGTACTATAACATTACTATATCATGATTACCAAGGCGGGTACATTTTGTCTGCTTACTATGTTCTTATCAGTAAGAAATCTCAATTTTCACAAAGTCATATTACATATAATCTATCTGAAAACTTTTGTTGATTAAGTAAACCTCGCAGCCCCTTTACATTGCTGGTAGTGTAGCAGTCCCGTTATTTGCAGTATTTTACAACTGTGCCTTATACAAATTCTATAATAGCTTTTTCGTCCTGTTACAATAAGCTTATAGCCTTATAGCCATACTATCCTAATTTCTTTATCCCCTTATAATTCTACCCTTCTGTTTTCCATCTATTTTGATTTTGATTTGATAATACGTCGAATCATTTCGGAGGAATATAACGGCCCACGCTTCAATGCACATCATTTTGTTAATGGTATTGATAACTTCTCAGATAAACAGTGTCTGAGCATATACGAATATCCATAAAAATATAATTTGTTTTCGATTTTGATCGCATTTTCATGTTTAATTCAAATGTTTTATAAAGGGCGAGGGCATGTAAATAAACATAAGTAAAATAACCACTATGAAGTTATTAACAAGAAAATAATCAGTCGAAACTGCATTAATAAGCACAAAGATATACAGTACAATAAATATGTATAGGGTGATTCAGAAATAAACCAAAAATACTCTCAGTATACTAACGATTTTCCCAAAATAAAAAAAAATAATTCGCTAGATTTCGAGAAAAGAATTTTAAAGTTTGAAGTGTACAAACTATACCCATGATTTTATAAAACCATGGTTTTATAAAACTAATTTGTAGGTTATGATTTAAATTAACATTTTATGCTGCAAAAAGTCTTATTTCTGTCTGTTGCAATTGCATAATTAGGTGTGTTTCTTCTCAGTGATCGATACAATAGCAATAGATGCGTAGTAGTTTTACGGTTATGGAGGTTACATCAAATGAAAGTGATTTACTTTTTATTGCTGAATTTTGCAGTTATTGTTCAATAAATCGAAAATGGTCACAAATAGCCATAGGAATGTACGTATAAAGAATGTTCATTTTTCAATCCTACATCACATTTCCAAAAATATACAGGGTGTTCCATTTGAAAAAATTGAGAAAATGTAGTTCACAAAGTTGTAAATTCAAAAATCCTTTTGGGCCACCCTGTATACTTGTAGGGAGTGAAAATGGTTGAGTGTTATTACACAGATGTCTCATAACTGGTACCTACTAACACATTTTTTCTTAAAATCGATAGTTGTGATTGTAGCGATATTTTAAATATACACGTGTAAATGGTATAATTTCAACAAAAAAATTCATTACATCGAAGTGGTTGGAAGAAAGTCAATAATATTACAAGAATGAAAGGAGGCCACAAAGAGGTTTCAAAAATGTTCTGATATACATGGCATTTCATTTTAAAAAAAATTTACTTGACCCTGTAGAATAGTTTTGGCTCACCCTGTATATTCGAAAATAATTTCCGGTTATAGATTTTTTTTGTCTAGTTTACTTATGTTTGTAAATCAAGTTTCTAGATATCATAGAACTCGAGATATCGAAGTCGTACGCACTATTACGCCACCCTGTATACTTCGGCAATACCAAGTGTTCTTAATTAATTTCTTGGCAGGAAAGAAAGCTTTTTCGAAACTCACTGGCTATATAAGGCTAACGAGGATAACAAAAAATAACATAACTGACGTCGTAACCACCAATAGATATTAGGAATTTGGATATTTCAAGCAAGCGAGTGGTAGTACAGTCACCAATTCAAATTGGGAGACTAACATTCTTGTATTGATTTTTAGGATGTAATAACGTGAGAATATTTTCTACTAAGTTGACTGATTAATTGTTAGAAGCGTCTTAATCAACACGTACTTAAAAATTATTACATTTCAAAATTATTCAGAAACAGGGGTGGTTATAAATCTCAAAAAATGGAGGGACCCAGAAAATTAAACCAAATTTCATTAGTAATGATGTTCAATAATTATTTTTATTTTCTATTCATAATAATTTTACTAACTAATGTGCGTAGAGCTTAATTTCGCCATTTCATTTCACTTAAATTATTTTTATTTGTTCAGTTGCAATAACTATTTTCTCAAAATGTTCCATACCCAACTTCACGCTGATGATACGTTTTTGCAATCAGAAAATACCAAATCTACCCCTATGGCATTTAAAAAAGAGTGATCTCATTTCTTTTGAGATAACGGTGATACTAATTTCAAAATGTACGTAATTTATGCATTAATTTACGTACTTTATATACCCTCGAGGTTTTATTTTTTTTAACCGTTTACTCTGGATTTCACAAGGTCCGCTCCCTACACTTGCCGCATACCGTGTATACAGCCGTCGCGTCCGTATCTCCTAGCTTATGACGATTTCTTGTTGCTAACGCAATTAATGTATTTTATTTTTAAATGTAGCTCAAGAAGTTGGGGGGCCTGGGCACATCAGGACTCCCGTAGAACCGCCTCTGCTCAGAAACATGCGATAATTTTTTGTTACTTTGTAGGTAGGTATGGATTACGTAAATTACGTTCGCTTACTTATCGGACAGATAATGCGGTTATTAGCTCTTCTTAGGGGCGTCGGTAACTGGGGGTGCTTTAAGGATACTTTTGTTACTTTTTTTTTACTTGCCTGAAAATTACTAAAAATATGAGGACACTGAACACTGTCTAAATACCTTCTCAGATTCTAGGGTCTCTTTTCTTCGGGTCATTTCGGAATAACCTTGTACACTACACTATTGCGGCCTTTGCATAAATAACAGTAGATTTACGAGAGATCTACAAGCTAAAAGGTTGAAATAGACGTGGGGTTGAAAATTTCAGATAAAATAATAGTACCTAATAATAAATAGACAGATAGTCGCATATAGTCTAAGATCTGAATTAAAAGCGACCTTCACCTATCCGTTTAATGGATGAAAAATATTTTATATTAATTTTAATATGTTGTAAAATATATCGCGAGAGGGTTGGCTAAAAAAGTCCTGGCAAGACTATGATTAATTAAAAATTCAAAAATAACTTTTTTTTAAACATAATATATCTATATATATATATATATATATATATATATATATATATATATATATATATATATATATATATATATATATATATATATATATATATATATATATATATATATATATATATATATATATATGGGACAATCCGCGTCAACCGGATCAGAGCTACGACCAAAATTAGGAGCAACCAAAAAAATCAACCAAGGACTCATTTTAAAGCTCAGAGCGTCTACCTTCAAATGCCGAGTGCGCCTTTGAAAAATCCAATATGGCAGCTCCAATATGGCGGCCGAAAGCCGGAGAAAAATCGAGTGTCCAGCAAAGAAAGCTTGTAAAAATAAAAATTCGCAACCGATCGGGTCATTTCTTGTCTCAAATTGTAGCTGATGGACGCCCTTAAAACTCTGGTGTGGTAGGTTGACAAAATCCAACATGGCGGATCCAATATCGCGGTCAAAAATCCAATATGGTGGCCGAATTCTTGAAAATTAACCGATTTGCACCAAATTTGGTATACGGTGGTTTTGGGTGTCACTGATCACGAATCCGAGGTCAGATTTGGCAAACTCAAGATGGCGGATCCAAGATGGCGGACGAAATTTTCGAAAATCAATCGATTTGTACCAAATTTATTATACGGGGATTTTTGGGGGTCGCCGATTACGAATCCGAAGTTTGATTTTAAAATTCAAGATGGCGGACCCAATATAGTGGATTGGGTTGAGTTTCCGCCATATTCGGTCAATCATCTTGAATTTTAAAAATTTGACCTCAGATTCGTATTCAGAGACCCCAAAAGCCCCAGTATACCAAATTTGGTGCAAATCGGTTGTTTTTAAAAAATACTGGTTAAGAACATTGTTAAATTTTAATCTGTTATGTGTCTAATGTCTACATATATGTATATTTTATTGACTTTCAAATTGATTGGTCTTGTAATTGTTATGCCCACAGAGGTGGTCTTTAAAAAAAATTTCCTGTTGTGGAATTTCTACATCATTATTTGGCTATTGAGCCCTGAAGAAATTTATATTAAACGAAACGTAGGCAAGGTAGCGTTTTATTTTAACCTATTGTCCTGGTTCCGACAATTTCAACCTGTAGTATATTAATTACCTAATAGGTAATAAAGAAAAACTCATAAGAATAATCATTACTGCACATATGCTTCAGTGATTTGCTAAAATTTCAATACTGTTGAGCAATAACTAATTGATTTTGAGCCATGATGAGCCTCGACCTTCACTCTGTCAAAATTATTAAATTCTTATCACAGATTTGCTGTCAATCGGCTGATTTTCGAAAATATCGCCGCCTTATTAGATCAGCCATCTTATATCCGCCACATTGAATTTGAGAATTTTGAAAATTCAGATTCGTTATCGGCGACCTCAAAAACACCCGAATAACAAATTTGGTACAAATCGGATGATTTTCGAAAATTTCGTCCGCCATCTTGGATCCGCCATCTTGATTTAGGCAAATATGACCTCTGATTCGTGATCAGTGACCTCCAGAACCCCCAAATACCAAATTTGGTGCAAATCGATTGGTTTTAAAAAAATTCGGCCACTATATTGGATCTGCCATGTTGAATTTTGTCAACCTACCACGCCAGAGTTTTAGGGGCGTCCATCAGCTACAATGTGAGATAAGAAATGACCCGATCGGTTGGGAATTTTTATTTTTACAAGTTTTTTTTGCTGGACACTCGATTTTTCCCCGGCTTCCGGCCGTCATATTGGAGCCGCCATATTGGATTTTTCAAAGGCGCACTCGGCATTTGAAAGTAGATGCTCTAAGCTTTAAAATGAGCCCTTGGTCGATTTCTTTGGTTGCTCCTAATTTTGGTCGTAGCTCTGATCCGGTTGACGCGGATTGTCCCATATATATATATATATATATATATATATATATATATATATATATATATATATATATATATATATATATATATATATATATATATATATATATATATATATATATATATATATATATTTATATTTATAACTTCATTTCAAGTCTACTGTCAGTTGCTCCAAAATAATGCTCAGAGTATTTACTAGTCTATCGCTACCCTTCTCAATTGCACGAACAAATAGTATGCGCACACTCTTTCATCCGATGAACGAGCCGCGCGCAGCTGCAATGCTGCATCCTCTTCTATCGCACCGGATAGTTTGCTCGGACCTCTTTGTCGCACATTTTCATTCTCACCAATATTTCGCTTTTTAAAGTTTGCCAACCGGAATTTAAACCAGATTTTTCACAGACAACCCTATATCATTCTGTTCGCAATTTAATTACCTTTATTTTGATATAAGATTTATTCATTAAACAGATGAATGTAAATTACTAGTATCGAATTTCCTGTTTATACCTGCCAACCCAATAGTTACGCCAGGAAAAAAATAGACAACCTAACGTTTGCATATTCTATAGGCTTCATATTTTCGATTGGAATAAAATTTGTTCCTTAAACAAATGTGTGCAATGTTTAAAAAAAAGTTATTTTTGAATTTTTAATTAATCATAGTCTTGTCAGGAATTTTTTAGCCAACCTACTCGCGATATATTTTATAACATATTAAAATTAATATAAAATATTTTTCATCCATTAAACGGATGGGTGAAGGTCGTTTTTAATTCGGATCCTCTACTAATAGGCACAAATGACATTGGGTAGGTTAATGAAAAGGGTTTTATATTCATAACTATCAATTTATTATTCGTAAAAAAACCGGTTTCAGGAATTTTATAACAGCCCCATCTTCGGATCTGCTAAACATTTTCAATTAGGAAATATTGATGTTAGCATATTGTCTGGGAATTTTGGAAAATAAGTTATGATTTAATAACCATTCATTCATGTAGATTTACAACGAAAGACAGAAAATATAATAAAAATATTAAAATCCCTGGATTCCAATCTGCCATATAGTAATAGATTAATCAATAGTCATACATCAAAAACGTTTACAGTTTCATTATCAACTACATTATTAATAGGAATTACAGAAAATTTATGTAAAATTTAAAATTAACCATATAGACAATATATCGTTATAGCGTTTTCGAATAATTAATTAACCGGTATCCTTTTCAATATTTCCAATAAAATAAATGGATTGTAATAATGTGTAACACATTGCCATGTGTAATGAATAATATGTGTATTGAAATATATTTTATAAGTTCGCCATATGTGACGATTTAATTTGTTAAATCGCATGTGTAAGTTTTATGATCCAACGAACTAGCTCCATTAAATAATTGTAATAATTCTGAAAAGGCTTAATTCACATACTTTATGTACTTAAATGAATTAAACTTATGTTATTTTTAACTGATACATATTATGTCAAGTGTTTAATTTATTATACATAATTATATAGGATTAGATTTCACTATATTATACTTGTGGATTAAATATGAAAACATTTTACAAAAAATAGTTCTAATAATTCATTAAATAGATATATAATTACCCTAACTAGACTATAACCTGTGTATAATCAGTACGGCTGTCAAAAATGTTCCATGGGACAGTGGCATACGCGAAATTAACTAATACGAAAAACAATAAACTTACAATTTATAACAATGTATGTAACACTTACCCTCTTAACTAGCTTGATGAACTTTGCTTATCACAAACTGGATAAGATGTGTAATTATTTTGCAGCATCAGGTATGTTTCTATTGTTGTCTTCATGAGTGATGTTCGCTTTGGTGAAAATATATTCTTATATTTTGAAAACGACCGTTCGACATCTACTGATGTAATACACGCACTTAACGGTTCTGGGGTTGCACCATCACATTTTTGTCTTAATTTGGTAAAACCAGTGTCTTTATTTAACATTGAGCATTTTTCTTTATCGCGCTCATTTGTTGCTTCACCTATAGCGTGTAGCAGTAGATTTACTTCGTCCACTATTTGCAGTGACTCCGCTAACGACAACGCACTGTTTTCTAATTTTTTATGCTTTCATGTAATGATTTATAGTTCTTCGCAATATTTTATAAAGCTGTGTCAACGGAAATACCTTCGAATTTTGTCTGGCTTTCCTTAATAGATGCAGCCTCATCTGGATTGAATTGTAGTATCACAGCTTTTATTTGTTGGAAATATTCAGCATAATAAAAAAGCTACCTGCAACCATGTTCCCCAACGTGTAAGAATCGGCTGTGGTGGTTCAGGAATACCGGGACACTTGCTATGAAATGCACGGAAACGTTTAGGAGATTTAAGAAACACTTTTTTTGTACTTGCTATTAATGCATCCACCTCTGGAAAACCTTTTCGAACAGTTTCTGCCACAAGATGTAAAGCATGCACTTTACACGTAACATGTATAAACGTACAAACTTGTTCTTGCAAAAAACGGCCTACCGAACGCATTGTCACGGCGCCATCAGTCACAAACATCAACACTTGACATTTTGACAGTTCACAGTTTTCTAACGTCTCCAGCACCACCCTGGTAATTGTTTCGCTAGTACACTGACTTAGTCTTTTGCTAGCTAGTAACAGTGGAACTGTCGGTTGAAGAGGGTTCACTACTCATACTGTAACATTAAAAATAGAATTTTTTTTACAATCTGTCTCATCAACAGATAACCACAGCCTCGTATTTTTTAATTTACGTTTCATCTTATTTACCATATCTACGTGTACAGTTGGTAGATAGTAACATAATACGCCCAAGTGACTTAACGTGTACACAACTCGAAAGCTAATAATAGACTGGACTGGAGAAAGAGTTTCGCGGTCAAGGTGAATGCCGGCGACAGTAAGTACATCTGTACTCTACGACCATGATACACAAAAACGATTTGCAACTTTAATAATCAGTAGACATCGGGAGGTAGCGATAAATCCCAGTGACGACTTTTACGTCTAGATATAATACTATGTCGTAAACACCTAATGAAACATTCCCAAACAATATGAAATGATAAAATATTCCTAGTACTGTGCAATAAATATGTTCTTTTTATAAAAATGGAAACAAAATATTAAAGGTATTTTTTCAGGTAATTGGACGGCTGGCAGCTATAAAAAACAAATACTTACTGACCGACATCTTGTCAAGTGTCCAATAGCAATGCGAATGCATAGATAGATAGGCTAATTGCATCGCTTAGCTATCATGTTTACGCCCACTGCCCCATGTTGGAAATTAATATATTTTACATACGTAGTATTTATAAAACGTCTATGTGAATAACACGTAGATACGTAAACAGTGAGAAATTAAAGACAACGGAGGTTAACTTTTTTAAATTGTCTTGTTCAATTTCTTCTGAGGATAAAGTGACCTTGTGGATTAGTTAATTTATCACAAGGTAAGATACTTTGTAATACATGAATGAACATATTTACGTGGTGACACGTCATCTAGCGCTAACCCTGAAATTGATGTCATTTATCGCTACCTATCGATTCCTAATAGTCAGCGTTCATTTGATTTGAAACTATATACTAAATAAGATTTGCAGGAGACAACTACTCAGCGGACAAAATCTCCGACTTGCATTGAATTAAACCTGCGAATCTTGTTTGGTAGCTAAGATCATTTGTCAATTTCTCACTTGACATAGACCGGTTTCGAACTTTTTATGTTCTCGTCTCTCTCATATAACCTGCTTTGCAGGTCGCTATCAGTCACTAAGACATCAGTGATGTCTGACTGGTAGTAGCACTGACCGCCAGAGGGATCCACTTATCACTCACTATAACTGGATGGTGCTGATGACCACGAACCAGAAGACCATATTCAACGTGTGGAGGAAAGAGTTGAGAACAATCCTGAAACTACAACCAGAAGATGTTCAATTCAGCTAGGGGTGTCTCGGAGTTCATTGCAAAGGATTTTACAGGGATTAAATTTGTTTTCAGCTTGTGCAAGAACTAAAGCCAAGGGATCATCAGGATCGCTATAATTATGTAGCTCGTTTCTGAAAATTGGCTAATGAAGAAAACGATTTTTTTCATAATCTGATGAGGCTCATTTTCAATTAAATGAGTTCATAAATAAGCAAAACTGCAGGATATGGGCAACTGAAACTCCGAAAGCGACAATTACATCCACTTGGACCTGAAGTGGGCTGAAGCCTTTGATGTGAAGATAACACTGACGTAGTTTTCTACGAAACACCTGAACACCATATACTGCACTGCAAGTTGGCAACATCTGGAGATGATTTAAAAGTTTTAATCATCTTCAGATGAACCGAACCACTATGGAGGTTTCGAAGGACGTCTTTGGCTTCATTTTAAGAAATTCTACCCTTAAAAGGCCTCTGCGTTCACTGGATTTGATGGCCCCCAATTATTTCCATTGAGTATATTTTAAGGAGATAGTTTTTGATGACCAAACCCATGAACATCCTTTAGTTAACGAACATTATCCGGGAAGAAATCCTGACGTTGAGTCCTGATATTCTTAAAAGAGTGTTGAAAAATGTGCTCGTTAACTATTTATAATCTGTCTACCTTATTATTTAGAACTGCTAATATCTTATTCACATCTTCTCCAATGAAATGTGGTAAAGTATCATTTGCAAATAATTGAATATCGCATTTTTTTACATATTTCACAATATCATTTATGTACAGAAAAAGAATTGATCCCAAAACTATCCCTCGAGTATTTTCTGCTGATGATATTGCGTTTTCATGTTTTATAACCAGGGATCTATTGGTCAAATAGCTGCCGAATCAAGTTATTATTTCATTTTCAATACCCATGGCTTGCAATTTTAACATTCTAAGCTTCTATCAGTTGTTTCGAATGCTCTTTGAAAGTCTAGAAAGATAACACCAATTACTTGCTTATTATTTAACGTACTTTTTTCAGTTTGTTAGTATCAACTGAGGGTCACTCTCACAGGAGTTGATTTTACGAAATCCCGATTGATATTTCGTTAATACATTGTTTGTTTCAATATAATCTACCAGTTAGTTATTAACATTTATTTCCAATACCGTTTCATCTATGGGTACCATCTTTATGGAACGAAATTCTTCACATATTATAGTACTAGCTTTTTTTTCCAACTGGTATTATCATAGACGTTATCCAAGTGTTAGGAATGACTTCAAAAGACAATTTTATAACCTTTTATTATTCTTCTCAATTGATATAGTTCAGGTAGTTAATTTGCTGAAGAGAAGAGTTTGGTGTGTCCATATTTGCGATGGTGGCTCATGCCCATAGGTTTAATTCAATAAACTGGTTATTGTCACGATACTTGTTTGAAATAGCCATTAAATATTTTTGTTTTTCTATATATGTTCTACTTTCCAGGGTAATACCAATTTTACTTATTCTGTTATTTCCATATATTAAGTCTTTCAGTGTTTTCCACATTTCAAATAAATTATTTTTTTTGATTCATCTATTTTTTTACTATAAAACTTTATTTTGTCTTCCCTTATTAATTCATCCGTATTATTGGTTTCACTTTTACTTTCATTCTAGTCTGTTTCCCTATCAGTAATTGTTGTTCTTTTATATTTTCCGCCTATTCTTTTATTGCAAATTTTATGTATTCTGTTAATCTCCCCATTTACTATTAATTGTTATGATATATTCAGACGCATGTATATTTAACATCTGGTTATTGATATAACTAAGAGTTGTGCAATTTCGTTGGTATCTGTGCTGTGTGGTGCCCAGTATTCACCTAACAAATCTAATTGAAATTGTAATCGATCCATCTCTTCTGATTATCAATTAATGTAATTGTTATAATTAGATGTTTTGTGTTATATGTACTTAAAACTCTATATCTTTTTTCATCCATAATTAATAAATAAATAATAATCGTATTGGATTCTTCTGTTATTTTTGTATATTTATCGATTTTTTTAATCACTCCTAGATTCTTTATGGTATCTTTAATTTTGCTTTTTCGTGACAAAAACTTTCTGTTACCACATTAATGTTGCAATCTTCAACTATCACTATAATTTTATTTTTTGTTGTCCATTCCGAAATTATATCTTCGAACTTAGTTAAAAATTCAGCAACACTTGAGTTTGGGAAGTAATAACAATTAAATATGGACAACTTGTGCTTATTTAGCAATATTTCGTTTCTACTAACCACATATTTATTTTAGTTGTATCGTTTACAATTGTTTTAAATTTATATCCTTCTTTAATATAAATTATTGAAATGCTTTCCTTTTCTGATCAATGGGAGACATTCAAACATAGATTACGATAACTCTCACCTGACAGCCAAAATTGTCTTATGTCACTGGAAAATGTAAGAGTAAGAACCTTTTACAAAAGAATTTTCGTTTTAAATAATATAATTTAGCTACCATGGCCGTTCAGATAAGAAAAGGAGGGCTAAAATCATTGACTTAATATTAAGTAATGAGCGGAACCTTGGAAACAGTTTAAATGAACTGAAGGGATCCAACATAAGAAAAGAGAAAGATATACCGTAATCCATAAGAAAGAAAAGGAAATGAAGGGGCTAAAGTCATATGACTTCAGCCCTGCAAATAGGAAAATACCTCAGTATTATTTCATCCCTCTCTTTATTTTGGCATGCACTCTTTCTTTAGGCTCCGTCCATATACCTATTAGGTCAATAGCTAAACATCACTAGTTACAAAATCTGAAATAAGTTAGAAGGGAATATTTAAATGCAATTGTTTATACAATACCCAAAAACCCTTCAACCCAACGACCTAAACAGAAAAGTTAACCAACTTTTAACTTCTTAGGTGGAGGTTTTTAGGTTGTTAAGTCAAAATGATATACCTACCGGCCCTTAGGAATATTACCGCACATGCGCAAAATTGCTTAACCCAAGTGATCTTGGATTAAGCATAAACGCATTCTCCAATTTCTTAGGCCATAGGTTGTTAGGTGTTGGATGTTTAGGCTCATAATTTGTTAAAATATTGAGTTACTACTACTATTTTCTTCTACCAAATTTAAAGATGTCCAGCTACAAAGACTGGACATTTTAACATAAAATTCACTTCAGCATTTTCTTGTTGTTCGCTGTGAATCACTAGAATGACATCAATCTATGTTTTGTGTAAGATTCAATACATATTTTTTCACATTTACTTTGGTCAAGGAGCAATTACTGGAATGGAATTTGACCAATATTTGCATACGATTGCCGAGGATAATCTTTTGCATTGTCTCTTTTCTCACTATTACACTTTCTGCGAATTCACAAATACGCTAATATACCTTGAATATAATCGTCGTTGTCTACTTTTTGGGTAAATTTGATTTTTGAAGACACTGAGTGCCAGTTGTATAAAGGTGAGTCAACTTTGAACTAGGTTAAAGTTACTATTGTGACAACAATAATTTATAAATTCAAGGAGGTAAACCGAGTTGAAAACTGATCCGCTACTCACATTTATTAGGTTAATTCGTCGTACCTAGCTGAATATGCATAAAATGCATTCCTTTTGATTATCGTAGTAAAACATATGAGTTTCGTTTGGTGAAGACGGCACATAATTTATAATAACAAATACTGATTGATTATACTAATTTAGATATAAAAAAAGAACTTATCACATCGTTTACATCAGAATGCATACTAAAGACCGAATGACTGCGGAGCGCTCCGAGCCGGTTGTTTCGGAGATTTCAAACTGTGTGGCGGTGCTATGTGAACGTCAACCACGCAACTTGCTTCCAGTTCCAATTCACTTTCCAGTCGTTGACGGTTTGTTTCGAGTGAGGGCCAAACAGCTCATTTGTTGCTTATTCGAAGCTTTCGTAAACTTTCAAACTTTTATTCTCAAAACAACGAACAATTTAATAAGTGAATGTTGGTTGATTTCTAGTGGTTTAGTGACTTTTCGCCGCCATGGGCTTCTTGAACTTGTGTTTTGTTTTCATTGCAACAATTATTACAGGTGAGTCAACTTTGTTAATCAACTTCTACCTGGAATACTACTTGACTTTTAATAACTTAACCTCACTTTATATCGTTTTCTATTATGCGCTTTAGTGCTTTGTGTGTTATTTCTTTTATTACCAGGAAACGGTTTTTAAACTTATGTTATTAGACAAGTACTTACCTTTCGAAAATGTGGTTAAAAAAGTGGATTTTAATTGTTTTAATTACAATTACTTACTTTGAATGAAAATGAATCATGACCTACATTTATGATTAGAGATTCTGGGAGGACATTAAATATTAGATAGGTAATTTTTGCGTACTTATTTGCGGTAAAAAAATAAATAATTCTACTCGTAATTTTATGTGAAAAATGTAAAAAAAATGTCCTAAAATCTTTTTGTTTTAATAATTGAATAAAATTATAGGTATATTGTCTTCGTCTTTTAGGTATATATTTTTCTCATATTTTATAGCTTCTGAGTTACCTACCAATAGCGACATTTTTTTTATCTAATAGTGGCATTTCCAATATATTTCTTTTCTATATAATTTGATAATATTTCCATGAATGTTTTTATTTCTATAAAACGACTGCTTGAATAAAACTGTCATATGTTATTTTTTATAAAAGAGAAAAATGTCTTTCCCCATTAAACCAATCTCAAAGTAATCCAGCCTCTTACTTCTAGACGTGCCGTTTGTGCGAATAAAGTAGGGAAAAGATTAATAAAAGCTGTTTAAATAAAAATGGACATTCGCCAAAAATAAACATTAGCTTATTGGGGCTAGATATTGGGCGGGTCGCTATAAAAATTCAGTAAATTACGGAAAATAAGTAAATCCGGGTTATATGAAACGTGACATGTGCTATATAAAAGAAGTTTCTTCTTTCATGTGAAATAAAGCCTGTACGGGATCAAATATATGTAGGTAGGTAAGTACCTCGGCATGTACAGGGTGTCTTCCCTAATCGACGCTCACTATTGACATGTCGCTTATCTGAAGAAAATGTTTAGATATGGCACTTGCTTTTTTTCATGAAGAATAAGAACGTTCTAATACAATGTATTTACCCAAAATGTTTTACCCCTGTTTTGACTTCTCAAAACCTAATATTTATGTTTTCCAACATATTATTTTTCTATTTGTATCTGAATTGTAGTTACAGCAATGCGTGTAGTTACAATTCGAGAACATGCTATAATTATTTTAAAGAAGCAGAGCAGACGGAGTTCTTGATTTTTGTACATTTTGGCTATAATGGCGACACTCTTAAAGTGCTTTCGAAAGTGCGTTTTACAAGTGCTGCGAGCCGTGTTAAAAGAAATTGAAAATCCTGCGATGGTGCTTCCAAACACTGTGAAGGGGCTTGAGCATTTTTAAAACATACGGTTCACCTCTGATGTTTACTAAGTTTGATTACTTAGTTTTTATTTTAATAAATCAGAGGTTAATCACATAATTATGGTTGCCAAAAAGTCGGCGGGTTAAAAACTGCGAAAATCTGTTCGAATCAACCTTATTGAATGTGCAGCACCATAATGATTGGTTTAGAAGAAACCAAAAAATCAAAAATAGGTTCATGAGTGGGTTTATATCTAGCCGGGGAAACTTTCCATCCAACGAATGAATATATATATTTTTAAAACATCCGACCACATGAATTTCTGCTCTAAGATTTAGCGATGTCTAATAAAAATGAAAAATAAACTTCTACACCCGTGACTATATGTGAACGGAATTCAGACAGTGTTTGCTGATAAATTGATGAATAAAAATTATAAAATGTTTTCCTAATTCTTCCTTTTCAAAAATTTTATTGCAACACTCGGTACCGAATATCGATGGCTCGAATCTATCCCGGAGCAAGATGGAAATTTTATTTGTAATTTGTTTCGGATTAAGATGGCAGAGTACTGTCGATTCCCTAGATGTGGTTCGGACTCCGCAATAAACTGTAGGGCCTCGTCTCTCTTTTACTCAACACAAAATCCTACGATTTTCTGGGAGTTACTTCGGTGACTTGAGAGGCTGTTAAGAAATTATTTTAAGAAAACATTTTTTTTATCAAATGTGTAGAGTGTAATCGACAAACATATTTCATTTGTTTATTTAAATAAGATATGCATACAATCAGTAACCACGTTGAAAAGAACCTGCAGAATACCTCACAGCACATTTCAATACTTACGTATTTATCTTTCTTTAACAATACTTTTGCAGATTTTATTTTTCTTTTGCCAGCCGCCTCTTTTTGTTAAAATTTTTTTTAAATTGTTTATCCTATGCCCATTATCTCAAGCAAAAATTTCTTAATTTAATTTTTCCTAATAGAACCCATATGTTCACTACTCAACTTTAATGAATTATTAACTTCGACGTTTGCATTTAATCGACCCTAAAATAATCGTTAACACCAGCATTAACAGTCATTTTGAAGATCAGTCTCTTGAGACTGTTGATTTATTTCAGTCAGTAATTGTGAATAAAAATGTTGACAACATTCACAAGTGGCACAACAGCTGTGTCTATAACGATTATTTTAAAGCAAAAAACGGGAAGAAAAAAATTCCCTAAGGTGCCTTCCACCAAAATTATAGTATACAAAACTTTCCACCATACGACGTAGCTCATACCACTTGACTATTTTAAAACTTGTAACAATAATGAATGTAAGTGTATGTAGGTACAAGGTGAACATTTTACGTGGTTCATTCGATAGAGTGGCGTTATTTTTAAGGTTAGGAAAAATATTCAGAAATGTAGGTTATAGTCTTTTGAAATTTCCAAATCAAAACAAATTCTTTTTTTTTCCATATTTGCTTCTTTAGTTTTTTCGTATCTACTATAGTTATCCAATATAAATGCAGAAGCAGAGTCATTACATCTGTTGGTTTTTAAAGAATATCTAATATGTTGAATATTATTTAATTAGTTAAACGAACAAAGAAAAATGAAAACAAGGTAACAAAATTAACGAAACATCTCACAGCTACAATATTAGCGATTCGTACACTCGTTCATATAAGTATTATCATCACACCCTAAATTTGACTAAGTTCAGTGGTTCTGGAAATATTTAGAAAAATGTGATTCCATCGAGTTATCTTTGCTCGGTTATTACTTGATAACGGTTCACTTTTCGGGAAAAGTTTATATATAAAAATTATGTTATTTATATGTTCTGTCAAATCCTGAAGTATGGCAGATTCCTTTCGGTACATCCTGTATATTTATTTATTTGTTTGGGTTAATGCAGATATGTAGGAAATGTAAAAAACGTCATAGAAATTTTTGTTGGTGATTTATTTACATTCCTTATATCTCTGCAGAGAACTGTAATACTTTGTTAATTTCTTTAAAATGTGATTGTTATTCTTTTATGCTTAAGATAAGGGAACCGTACTAATTCTAAGGTAAAGTGAAACAGTAATGTGAAAACCGAGTTGAAAACTGTGCTAGGAACAATACATCTGTGTCCACGGATGGAGGTAACCTCGGAGATAACTATAATACTTGTAAACTTTTTCATTTTTGATTTTTTGACAAAAAGTTATTCTTCATAAAAAAGTTCTGCTTATCCTGAAAACTTGTCAGCCATATTCAGAATAGCGATTTAATATACAGTGTATCCTGAAATGAAGAAAGTATAAAATTTTACCAAGAGTAATAAGAAAAAGTAGTATGTCAAGTAGAATCCTAATACGAAGTTTCATCTATAATTGGCTAATTCAAAGAAAGGTGAAATGAATTAACTATACTGAACCTGCAATACATCAAATAGTGAAATATTAGTCGATGTGACATTAATTACTCACAGCCGACCTAATTTAACAACAGTTATTTAATGATGATAGATTTTGCATAAGAAAAAATTGTAATAGGACTGCACTTGGCATTCCATATAACTTTTTCTTATAAAATTTTTCTCTATTCACTAAAATAAAGGTAAATTTTATATTTTCTTCATTTCAGGACACACTTTAATTACCTAGTGATTTTTATTACATATTTAGACGAAGTCAGACAAGTCTGGAATATTTAGTTGCTGTTATTTACTTTTGTATTTATATTATAACCTCGATAATAACTTTTGTTAATTTATATTACCATGCTGAGATCGCTCTTAAAAATTGGAAATTAACACTACCACTAACTGAATATTAGAATAATAAATAATTTAAAACAACTTCAAAAACTATAAAACGCTTCATAAAATTTAAAATATTCAATAAACAAATCAAGTATTTGTTTACATAATAAATTTATTTGAACGTTCGTTATATTATAAATTAATTGATTATTTATACAAACCAAGAAACGTATATATACTTAAAGTAATTAGGGAATTTTATTAGTGGAAATTGTTTTCTTCATTATTCTGTGTGGCCCGGCTCTAATTAAACAGGGAGTAAAAAAATATTAGTAGAATAAGAGACTGTAAATATGTCCCTAAGAGTAAAAGAATCTTGTACAGAGTTATTCATTATAAATTACCCACCCCTTATCATCGTTATTATTGCCTATAGAAAAAAAATTTTAAATAAAAGTTGTGTGGCTATGACTGAATTTTGTTAAAATGCTATCAAAAGTACAGTAGCGTGCAGATTTCAGGGGATACAAAAAAATTATATATTTTTTTAAATGGGATACCCTGTATGTTATTAAATTTTTGGAATGATCCTTTGTTCCTGATTTCAAAAATATACTGTTACGTGTTTGCTATCCACACAAACACCTCTACTCGTAGATTCGTTGATTGAAAGTCCAGGTAACACTTACTCACTACTTTATTAACTAATTAACAATTAACAACAATAGATTAATCACTTTCCTAATTATAATCACAACTGAACACTTATAAGTCTCTTTCGTAATTCTTCTTTACTCGTTCACGTTCGACTTCAGACTAAAAATCTCGGCCCACCGTGCGTCTTATTTATACATCCATTCTCCCGGTCTAGAGCACTCCAGAATATTCCCGGCCGTTCGTGTACAATTCCAGCCTAATCTAACCAGTCTGCACAGTCCAGTGGCGTAACACTGCCCCCTCCTTAAGCCTGAACGTCCCGATCAGGCAATTCATTATTCCCTGCATACTTGGCTAGTCTCTCTATGTGCACCACCTTCATCTTGGATTTTGGATTTTGCTGAATTCTATATACAACGTCGTTTAGTCTGGTGACCACAGTGTAAGGACCTTCCCAGGGCGGGTGAAGCTTCGGGGACCTGCCTTTCTTTCGTTGTGGGTTATATAGCCAAACCAAATCTCCAGCCTGGAACCCTCCTGAATTCGCCTTAAGATCATAACGAGCCTTCATGCGATCACTTGCTATGGCAATTCGGTCTCGTACCAGCTCATGAATGTTCCTTAGCCGTTCACCAACTTCATCGGCGTAGTCATTTACGGAAAGTCGCTCCTCATCCGGTGTGCCAAACACCAAGTCACATGGCAGTCTAATCTCACGTCCAAACATCACGCGAGCCGGTGTCTGTTTTGTTGTTTCATGAATGGAGGCCCTGTATGCCATAAGGAAAAGAGGTAAGTGACGGTCCCAATCTCTCTGATGTTTCTCAACCACTTTGGATAGGTGCTCCTCCATGGTTTTATTATATCTCTCCACCATTCCGTCTGATTGTGGATGTAGGGCTGTTGTTCTTGTCTTATCGTTCCAGTTATTTGAACGTGCAGCTGCCTCAAATTGTCTCTTATAAGTTGACCATGAACTTTGACCATCGAATGAAGGTGGTTGTAACCTAATACCAGACGACAGTACTAATTGGCCTCCCTTCTCTCTTAATTGTTGTTTCAACCGGGCTATCTCCCCTTCAACTTCATTGACTTTTCCTTTAACTTCAGTTATTTCTCCTTCAAACTTTCCTCTAACTTCACTGACTTCTCCTTTAACTTCCATGACTTCAGCCAGTACATCTTCTTTCAATCGTTCAGTTACCGAGAGCATGACTTGATGTTGTCCCTCCATAATTTGTCTTAATTCTTCCTGGCGTTTTATTTCCAGACTTTCCATCATTTTCCTTAAGTCATTTTTTTTCTTCCTGTCTTTTTCTTTCTTGTTCTTCTTTTTCTTCCTGTCTTTTTCTTTCTTGATCTTCCATAATTTTCCTTTGTTCGTGTTTCTCTTCTTGTCGTATTCTCTCTTGTTCGTCCATCCGTTGTAACAATGCTGCAAGCATGTCCTGTGTTTGCTTCTCCGCCATACTTCTTGTTGTTGGCATTAACTCAATACACGTAAATCAATTTCAGAATAAAGTTTATTACACTATGAAGTCCGTAAAATGTTGCTATCACGTCTATTTTAATAATGGAATGTTCCAGAAAAATCTCGAAACAGCACTAGAAAGTCTTATTTAGAGTCTATACTTCTTTTGTGTTGACAAAATTCACTTCTCTCCACTAATTGTGCAATGGAATGTTCGAGAATTTTCACGAAATGTCACTAATAAGTCTTGTTTTGAGTCTATAACACGTTCCCGTTAACACAGTTCACTTATCTCCTGTTGTTTTCAAATAGAATGTTCTGGAATTTTCCCGAATTTGCACTAGTAGTCCTTTTTCTCAGTCTACAACACGTTATTACTAGTGGCACTCGCGTATTTGCAGCTATTTCTAAATCGAATGTTCTAGAAACTTCTCGAAAATCCACTTTAAAGTCACTATTCTGTCCAGAAATAGTCCTCAAACACTGTCCAATAGTTTAATTCTTCGTGTTACCACTAATTTCTGAGAAGAACACTGTAGAACCTTTTCGAATATTCCAGAAATTTTCCTTCCAATCCACTTCCGACACCAAATTGTTACGTGTTTGCTATCCACACAAACACCTCTACTCGTAGATTCGTTGATTGAAAGTCCAGGTAACACTTACTCACTACTTTATTTACTAATTAATAATTAACAACAATAGATTAATCACTTTCCTAATTATAATCACAACTGAACACTTATAAGTCTCTTTCGTAATTCTTCTTTACTCGTTCACGTTCGACTTCAGACTAAAAATCTCGGCCCACCGTGAGTCTTATTTATACATCCATTCTCCCGGTCTAGAGCACTCCAGAATATTCCCGGCCGTTCGTGTACAATTCCAGCCTAATCTAACCAGTCTGCACAGTCCAGTGGCGTAACAATACTATATGTTACTCCTACCATATGCCGTTTTTGAGTTATAAACGTCGAATATCTTAGATAAACTAGTTACTGTAAATATGGAAATGTTAACATTATTAAAGTGAGCTATGAAAATGTCAACTATTATGTTTGATAAGTGACATTTCTTTAATGAAATAATCAAAATGGCGTACTGAAAAGAATGAAAAGAAATATGTAAAATAACTTCAACGCCCTGTATCTCTGAAATTATCGAAGGTAAAGCTCGGACCACCTTGTGTATTTCGTCTCTCGCAGAGAAGTAAAAAAAATTCTTCTAAAATTTTAAAAAAACAAAAAAAATAACATATGAACCATAGAAATTAGACATGTTAAACACAGATGCTTGAAATAACTAGACATTAACTTTTAAATAATATTTTATACGCATAGTTACTCTATGGGGTGTAAATAGTAGTCCTAGGAGCTCGAGTAACTTCCTTATTACTTACGAACTTTGTATTCATTTACATACGTACGTCTAAATATACTGAATGTTGACCTTATCTTTTTACACTTAGACATGTGGATTCAATCTAACGTTGTCAGTCAAACTTAAGATTATTAAGATGATCGTTGTAAGAGCAAAATACTTTGAAATAAAAAAAAGAAACCTTCATTTATGACATTAAATGGAGAAAATGTTGAAGTATGATTTAGCCTACTTTATAAATAAATTGTTTTATTTACTGCGAATCATTTACTACATTATTTAAAGCGAAAGGTTTTCATTTCCGACAACAAGAGAAGGTAATGGGAAGTAGGATGTTTTGTTCTAAAAATGTCTCTAATAAATTTACCCGGCGACCCAGATGTTTATTATTATGAATACTTTTACTAATATATTTAATTTTTTTTAATTACAACGTTCAATTAAAGCGTTTATGTCATTTCCGGTATAACCGTCACATCGTCACAGGAGACTTTTTTTTATTTTCTGAGAAAATGTATCATATTCGGTCAGATGTTTAGAAAACTTAACTAACAGTATGTGTATTTTCGGCATATTATATATATAAAAAAAAACTATTAAATTGTCAACAAGTCTGTTTATTTATTATTTTAATTATTGATATTCACATAACAGTACAAGCAAGGGTACAACTTATTTCCTATCCATCTTTATTACATGGTGTGGTTCTAAAAGAAATGTCTAATTGTAGCCATGATGTAGAAGTTAGGAAAATAAGACCTGTATTGTTTTATTTTTTGAAATTTTTTTTTAAGTTTTTTTTTCCGTTTAAGACACACACACACATATGTATATATATATATATATATATATATATATATATATATATATATATATATATATATATATATATATATATATATATATATATATATATATATATGTTATTAAATATGATTTGAAGGAAACAACTACTCAGCGGGCAAATACCCCGACCTGCATTGAATTATACCTTCAAATCATGATAGATCGATAGCCAATATCACTTGCTGTGATGCAAGTCGCTATCCGCCACAGAGACATCTAGGATGTCGGTCGGATAGTCAGACCATATGAGAAGTTTCATACCTCTCACCACTATTCATATATATATATATATATATATATATATATATATATATATATATATATATATATATATATATATATATATATATATATATATATATATATATATATATATATATATATATATACATATACATATACATATACATATACATATATTTCATTAGTTTTTAAAATATGGTCGAAGAACCAAAATTTTGAAAAAGTTAATTTCATTTTTAGTAGGTAGTGATGATAAAATGATGGTCAGTTGACCGCCATAATTGATCGGTTTTTTCAACGGCCAATAATAGGGCTCGACCGATACATCGGTATCGGCATCGGCCAACGGCAAAATATACGCCAATTGTGCCGATGTATTTTGTCGCCACCGCACATAAAAATCAGGTATTAAAAGCAGTGCGTAAAGTTGTCCAACAAAACTCATTTTGTTTTGCTTTCGCATATGTAAGTAAGGCGCGAGTTTGCATATCCATAGAACGCTGGTTGTTGTAATGGGTGTAAACGGAACTCGACCTTACATTATTACTATTATATTATAATTATATCCAGCGCCGGTCCTAGCCTTTGATCAGGGTAGAACGAGATTGTTTTTCGGCGCCCCTTTGGTCGACGCTTTCACTTCACGTTAATTCTACTTCTGTTTTATGTCAAATAAATAATAATTCCAAAATTTTCAAAAATCAACTTTTATTGCAAATATCAACACTTATTGAATTTAAATTAAATTAAGTAGCTCTAATTAGTCTACTTCTGCGTTTTGGCGCCCCTTGCCATCTGGCGCCTAGAGCGACCGCTCCTCTCGCTCTACCTCAGGGCCGGCTCTGATTATATCGGTACATATTTTACACAGTCATTCAATATTTTAAATGCTTTAACATCTGTGTTCATAAAATTTTGATATGTTGTAGTAAACAGTATGTACTGATATATGAGGAAATGGTCTAATACGGTCGTATAATTTTTTTCGCAGGTGTTCAAAGTGAGGGCCCAATATTTTTGAATTACATAGTAGTCATCCATATATTGTTTTTATTGTTCTTGATTGTGGCCTAACAACGTTCAGGCCGGCGATGGTCAAGTATAATCATTGGCATCGGCCCATTGTCAAAATTCTGCCTTCGGTCAAGCCCTAGTTAGTAATGGTCTTTTAAACTTGTGTCAATCATGAATATAGTCTCTCGATCACCTACAAAATATGGTCAGGGAAAAAATGGAAATTTTTATATAAATGAGTTGAGTTACACATAACCTACAAAAATGAATAATAAATGCAATTTTAACGCGCCAAATTTCAATTTCTCTATTGACCGAAATTTTGTATTTGACCGATAATTGGCATTATTGATTGTCAATTCACCACCGTTCATTAGTAGTTTTACCCTCCGCATATCACTGTTTTTAGTATAATAATGTGACTATAGTGTTTTCGTAAATTTTGTAGAGTAGAACAAGAAATTTGTCGGCTATTTATCAAAGTGGAGTATTTATTTAAGAGTCTATATCAGATGAAATATAGTCTCGATTTTACCACACCCCGCGCAGGCCACGGTGCATATATACAACCAAACCGAAATTATCGCGGCGAATGTCGAAGGTGGCCGATGTTCTAGTTACAGAACGACATAGTGGAACATTTCAGATCGGGAGATGTTGAATTATCATAGACGGAGTACTAGAGGTTTCGTACGACATAAACCGACGAAAAAGTTGTATTGCATCAAGCTTATAAGCTAAGCAGTAGCTAACCTTACCCTTCATGCGTCCTTGTCCTGCAAAAATATATTTGTGTTATTTTAAATTTAAACTCCAATATTTTTATCAAATATGAAAGATTATGATGATGTTACATATACCTATTGCTGAATTCAGAAAGAAATTTTTTAAATTGAGCCGAATATACAGGATATATCATTTAGAATAAAAAAAAATTCCGGTCAAACCGGAAGTAAAAGATATGTATGTGACGTGCATATTTAATCAGTATTCGGAATGTCATATGTCCATTTCCGCATATTAATGCGGGGTGTAATTTTTTTATTTTTCAGTTTTTCGGCGTTTTCTTTTGTATTTGACATTCAATTGTTTTTAATTTTCTAATTCCTTAGAAAAAAGCACATAAGTATAATTTTTGAATTTTTTTCCTAGGTTAAAAATACAGCAGAAAAATCGAGTAAGGTGCACTTGAAATGATCACCCTGTACATGAGGTTACTGCGTTTAAAATAAATCAAAAATAAAAATTATCATACTCGCCTTTCATTGAGCCTTTCATTCTCCATATCAATATTTAGAGACGGCAAAATGGGAAAACTTTCATTTATATTAGTCTCTCTACAGAAATTACCGTAAATTAAAGAAAATTATTACTTTTATTAATTTGCGAAAAAATTCAATTTTCACTAGTACTTACTTTTAATATTTTCTCTTTTGGGCTAATGTTCGATTTTTCGGTTTTCTGCTAGGGTATTTACGCTTATGATATGTTTTTATTTTACCCATTGTTCTTTCACTGCACTAATAATCACTTTCAATAACACGTCTACTTAGGTGTACACTTGATTTAAAAAAAAACTGGTACAACTCTTGTAATCGAAAATCTTAATAGTTTAGTTGTGTGCATATGTCTGTAAATAGGGCTGGCCAGGCATGTCGAGAGGGGGGTGGAGAAGAAGTGATTTACCCCGGACCTGGGTTTTTTGGAGGAGATCGGTTTTCTTTGTGTTTTTAAACTTATTAAACCTTTCTCTTTTATTTTATTCAAATGGAATTTTTAAAAAATAATTAGAAAATAACTTTTTCAAAACATTTTCAAGCCTGCCATATTATTGTTTAAAAATATAATATTTGTTACTGATAATTCTTGTATTTAAAATACTAACTGAATAATGATAATTCTATTTTTAAAATAAGAACACAAAAATACCACTTGAGATTAAAAAAAATGTAAACAATGCAAATTGAACATAAAAATACAATAAAAAAATAAAATAAATGAACTTCAGTTACGTAATACAGAATTAACTAATATTTTGTCATTGCTCCATTAGCGTCTAAAACTGCCTGAAGTCTTGCAGGCATGGACAAAATCAGATTTCTTGCAAGGTCAACTTCTTGCGACAAGTTCTCCCAAGCGTCTTCAATTATCCCTTGGAATTCTTGGACATTATTTGGATGGTTATTTAATTTTCTTATATGTTTCACCATTAGTCCCCATACATTTTCAATTGGATTTAAATCCTGACTTTTAGATGGCCACGGTAACCACTCTATGTTTTTATTAAGAAACCATTGCCTGACACGATGGGCCGTATGTATGGAGCAGTTGTCTGGTTGGAAAATAAAATTATTTTTCGGAAACACCTCTATTACTGACGGCAACACAATATTGTCTAATATTTCAATATGTTTAATGGAATTGAGATGACCACCACTGTTCCAACACACACCTAACCCATTTAGGCTCATCCAAGCCCAGACATTGACTGAAAACCTTCCTAATATTTGTGGATCGAAAGTATATTTTTTCGTCGTATCTAGTGGAAGGAGGCCTATATACGCGAACATGTCCATCGTTACAGGATTTAAAAACCTTTTCGTCAGAAAAGACAACTTGTCCCCAGAAGTTTTCATCATTGATTATATAGTTGAGTGCAAAAATAATCCTACCCTGCTTCTTTTCTTCTGAAAGTTTGTATTTTTTTAGCCGCTGAACAACTCTTCAAGTCGCTTTGTAGTTTTATTCTTCTGCAAGCAGTAGATACCGAAGCAGGTAAATTTGTCTCTGAAATTGCATTTACTGCAGTCTGAAAAGGGTTTTCTATTAGGTAATTTATAAGATTTTCATCTTCTTGATTATTGCTCTTTCTGGGCCTACCGGAATCAACTTTACGGGATACCGTTTGGTTGGTTTCCCATTGTCTTTTAACACTCATTATCGTGGTTTTACTCACATTGTATTCAGCAGCAAGTCTTCTTATGGACCAACCATCTTCAATTTTAGAAACAATTCGAAATTTTTGAATATCTGTTAGATGTCGAACCATTTTTAATAATAACGCCACTGATTAACGTCAAAGTGACATTTGTAAGATTATTAATATCAATCAAAGAACGAATGATTTACATAGCTAAAAGAAAGTGTACCAGTTTTTATTGAAATCAAGTGTACCCACTCTATAACAAATAAGTAAATTTGAGATATCTCTAGAATACACACGCCACTGTTGTTTACGCAAATCGCAACGTGGTTCCTAAGTGCCTGATTCCCCCTCCCGCAAACGAGTCCAGTGTATGCAAGTGCATCCGTGTTTCCGAAATATCATGCGAGATGGCAGCTATTATCGGAATACAGATATGCAGTTTTTAGTTTTCTAATAAATTTATTTTCAACTAATCCAAGAGTTGGGTCACATGAATATAAACGTTACAAACAGTTACTAATGTCGGAATGTTAAAAAATTTGGATACAAAATATTTAAAATGCATGCGAAAATTTTTTGACGACTCTAAAAAAAAAAATTACATTGCGACATTTTATACATATTTTTGAAAAATCTTGTAAAAATCGCACTCAAATCGGATAAGTTTTAAACAAGATATTCGAGCATTATGATTTAATGGGGTATATAAGACTCTTAAATACAGGGGGCCACATGCAAAATATGAAATCTGTACACGTATCTCACCAATTCATATATACCCGTCTCTTTCATTTGAGTGATGAGGCCGCCTTGTATAAAAGTAAAAACCTTGCCGGAAATCGCTGCAGTGAACCATATAATTAAAATAGTTGATATGGCATACGAAACGAATGTTAAGACCGTTGGTAGACTTGGCGACCCTTCTCGAGGACAGGTAGAAAAAAGTTAATTGCATAAACCCAAGTGAAGTGGTGTAGTCAGGGGCGTAACGTAATGTTGGACATAGTATAGATAGATCTAAAAATAAATTTGTTTTTTAAAATTGTATATATATGTGATTTAGATACATATTTATGCATTAAATATTTTGAAACATTTAAAAGTTTTATTTAAATGAAATTTGATTTACTGTAATTACTAATATGCGAAGAATAATTAAATTTAGTTCTCTAAAATATGTACCTGCAACTGAAAATATTTTAGAATATATGTTGCTTTAATTAGCCAATAACAATTTAAAGAAATGCAACTATTATTCGTAGCAAAAATACGATACCTCATTAGAAAATTGTTATTGTCCAGCAAAAAACATGGAGCGGTAAAAGCATCCCTTGCCAGGAGGGGAATGGGTAGAGGGGAGATATTCGTATAGGTAGGACAGTTAGTAAAATCAACAATAAACTCTGAATGAAAAATTAAATCACCAAAACAATGTAACCTTACTACACACATTTCGCTAACACAATACATACTAATAATACACTATATAGGATATACGTAACACATGTTATACACACATTAAAAAAAAACACTTGAACACTTAAATTGTGGACGAAAACTATTTATACACGATCACTGATTTATTATTGACTACATATTTAATATGGCACTATTCATTGTCTGAAGGAAACATTTCTTCACTTTCACTACTGCTTTCACCTACCCTTATTATGACTGGATTAACGGGATTATCCTTCTTGGTATCAAGATCCCACATCTGTAATTCGAACTTTTTAACAGCTAAGAGCAGTTCTTTCACATGTACCAATTTGAACGTTATGCGTCGCGAATATCCCGATAGTACATATGTAGGTACCTACACACACGGAATCGAAATGCAATTGATCTTAGACCATCCACTTAACTTATTATTCCTATAAACATGGTGTAATTAGCGTAACACGTAGGAAATACTTTCGAGCAGCGGAAGATAACGTCTGGAGTAAGACAGACCAGCTAATAAGAAAGATATTCATTGTTTTTATTTGGGTGTTGTAAATACATTTTTTTATAAGGAAAATCACAAATAATCCATTTGTGAGTTTTTTTTAATTAGAACTTTAATCAGTACCTATATTTGTAAATAATAAATAATATTGTTTAATGTTTATAAAATTCAGATCATATAAATAAAGTATTTAATTACAACATAACTTTCCCTAATGATTGTTTTTTATACCTAAAATGAAATGTATCGATTTATAAGAGAAAATATTAATAACCATCAATATGAGTTCATAGGTATTCTTAATCAAATTATTTCATCTTTATTATTGTATTATTATATCCGACGCACGCACGCCATTGAATCCGCATTCCTTTACTATACAAAATTTACGAAAGTACTATAATCAAATTAAGAATCCTTAAATTTCCTTTGGATTTTTTGTATTAGACAATTTTTGTTTTTATTCTCTCCTGGTATATTTCGTTTTAATATCAGTTTCTCTCTGAAAACCGTTTTACAAATTTGATCGAAATAGATTTCTTTTTATATTACGTGTTTGTTTTTTACTTCAAAGTCTTCAAGTACTTTGAAATTCTATATTGAAACGGTGTTTCCACTGCGAATTTGTAGATGACAAAAATATTTTGCATTATTCATGTTTAGTTTTGCATTTAACTTAAAACAAATGGAAGAGATTAAAAAGAGTTTGAAATACGTCATTTGTATTTTTATTCACCAGTGAAATGATATATTTTATAAAATTGGCAACAAAAATGAGGCGAGAATTTCAAAAAATTATATATCTTTCAAGTCACGTTGGCATCCAAATATTTAAGTTTGTCGAGTCGAAGGAAAATCCACAAGTTAACTTCACAATATAGTTTAACTTCCACTTTAAGCAAGATATCTAATTCTCACGTCTTTAGAAAACTATAAGTAAGTTAAAGTTCAGAGGTTTCAAACTATAAATCTACTACTTTAAAGGCCCGTATATTGAATAAGTTTTTAAAAAGGCACGTCTCAACAATTCATTCGAGCAATATGTTTTTATTTGTTTATTTCTTTGTAGCGCCTTTACCACTGAAGGTGACTTAATTAATCATTACGACCAACTTCTAAGTGCAATAATTTGTTATGTTATTCTCTAAAACCACAAATTCTGGTTGTAACCTGGAATTGTTTTCAGATACTTTTATTCCTCTAGGATTTGTGGGACTTAGTTTATTTAGGGGTAACTTTATATATACTGATTTATTTTTTTGTACAAATTAACGGCATAATTCACTTCTTAGCAATAACTAGAATCCGGATATTGACAAGTCATGACGTTAAAGCAGGGTCAGCGTAAGGGAATATTTGTTATTAATTTATATGCCAATTAACCCCAAATATTTTTCAAACTAGTAGCTTACCTTGTAGATTATAGGTTCTAAAAATGACTAGTAGATGTAGTAAAGTGAAAGTATATTGGCAATTGACACTAGTTTACACCAATAATTCTTTTTTCGCTGCACTGTACACTTATTCACAATTATTGCTGCAATACTATTCCTTACTAAAAGTTGTTTCATATGTTCTGCTGTTAAAATTCGCCACCTGTCTGCAAACATCCATTTATATGTTGAACACGAACGTTCTATCTCGACATGTTATTGGTGCATATTTAAAATAAGGAAACATTCGTAAAGCTGCTATATTTGTTTGAGGCTCTAAACAATCCACTTATTTGCCCTAAAGTAGGTCAATTGTTTGATGAACTGTGACAAAACCAGAATTGTTGCGTAAGACACTTTCTAGTTTTTTTGCTTATGTGTTCAGCAATGTCTCGTATCCTGTTTTTGGTCACCGTTCAAGTTATTCTATAGCGGGAAGGATGGTGAAATGCTTTAGTGTATAAATTCCGAGATAAATTCTAAATCTTGTTGGACACTGTACGGAAAAAAATCTAAAAGTATTATTAAGACTACTATTCTTAAATTAATACATTATTGTACTCATATATCCACAAGAAAAATATATATATATATATATATATATATATATATATATATATATATATATATATATATATATATATATATATATATATATATATATATATATATATATATATATATATATATATATATATATTTCCATCAAGGAAAACGTTATTCTTAAAAGTCTTATATGTGCACAAAAATGATAGTTCGGATTACAGATATTTGGAGTTCGGATAATAGATATTACTTTACACAATTCGGATTATCCAGACATTAGGTACTGTATTTACTTGTCCATTAAATGCAATTAAGAATCTTACATCAAATATTTAATATGACCACTGTTTACACGCATACATACATTATTTCGGCGGCAAATTGCACTGTTTGCCACATTTCAGCATCATATTTTAGAGAGTTCGTGGCATAGTGACCTCGTCTTCACAATTCTTCTTCTGTATTTGTCGGTGTAGAATATACTTCGATTTTAAAGCGCTCCATAAAAATGCTCACACGGCGTTATATTGGGAGAAAGTGGTGGTTAGTTTATCAAAACATCGTATCCTCTAACGATCCTATCCAAGTATATCATTCAATTTTGAAGGAATTGTATATTGTTTTTGTCATCTAGTCGATGTGGTATAATTATGGGGCAATAATAAAATTAACTTTTGTGTGCTTTTTAATAAATTTTACCAAAATATTTACGATGTGTGATGTGTCTCAGGATTTTTAAAATTTTTTGTTTGTCACAAAACAACTTCCAGTAAAATGAACATTTAAAATATTAGTAAGAGTTTGTTTCTGATAAACGTAAAGAATTGAAGCAGTTCTTGAAGTAGGATAACTCGTTTTCAGACTAATTTTCTGATGAATCAATTACAGCTAAGTTATAAATTTCATATCGTGCGGTGTTGAACCTTCACTGCCGAGTAAGTCTTACACATAAACCGACAAAAGAACGCTCGAAAATCCATCGTTTATGCAGATGACTTATTAGGATTATTTTAAATACCTTTCCGCTCGAAAAGATTATATTATGTAAGTTGTATTTACTCAGAAAAGAATCCGAATTTTCGACATATTGTCACGTTTTGTCCTCCCATAAAAGTTTGCGACTCTATTCAGTGGGACGTCGTCGGTTTGCATGTACCTAATGTAATGTAGCTAGCTATATATTCGTCCAGTGAGACGAGGTTTTTAGAAACATCTTAACTCGTAACAAACAACATAATCAACTTTTATTAATGAAATGCGATGTTATTCGACCATTATTTAGTCCTAAATTATAATTGTTCTAAATTATAATTCTAAATTAAGATATCAAAATAAGATTTTATTTATAATTTTTTTGACTTATTTAATCACATTTCTTGTCAGCATCAACTGAAAAACTAAACAGATCAAAGTTAGTGTGCGTTTATGTTGGAGCTGTGATAAACGATAAGAGGTTACTAGCGAAACGAAGAAAATCAAAACATATTTTATATGAAAGTATCTTGAATCGTCGCGTGTAACGCTACCTTATCGTTCATCACTGCTCCAAATAAATTCACCCTTAGAGGTAGACGAATTTAACAAATAATAATGATAATAATAATAATAATAACGTGCAAATAAACTATCCTAGCTTGGCACTTGAGCTTGAATGGGCAATGGTCCAAACCCCACCCTTTCAATGTAAAACGGTTCGGTTCGTCTCTGTCTCACACTAGCGATGTTGCTTCTCCATCTGCGTCTACGCCGCTAAAGTGCCAAGCTAGGATCGTTGAGTAATATGTTGTCCCGTTCTTGATATCGCATCCGCGATATTTTAAGCATGTAAAGTTTATTTCAAACTTATTTGCAACATAAAAACGTCGGTTTCTTTGATCCCTTTACCGCCATCAAACAAGCCGACGCTTTTTAAGTTGCAAATAAATAAACTATACACATACACACATACATTACTAATATATGGGTTAAGTCGACATTTTCTAAATTATAGACCCTATACTTTTGTCTGATATCTTTGTACTGACCAATGGCAAATAAAACTTGCAAAGAATGATTTAACTTCGAAATATTGAAATTAAAAAAAAATTTAAGTAACCCCATTCGAGAATACACTGTTTATAAAATTTAATTTTAAATGATCTGTACGGTGTTGGACAAAAACATACTATATTCCCTTTTTTCTCTACTACTATGAATTGATTACTGTAATTTTCATGTTAGTACCCTTCGTTTATTTTATATTTACTCTCGTATTTACCCCACCAGTGGTAGTTACAGAGCTTTTACCTGTCTAGATCTTACGTTTATGTGTTTTTTTATAGCCCAATTACGGGGGTACAACTCGCAGGAAGATCTTAAAGACGAAAGAGAGTCGCAGTTGGTAGAGCTGAGCTTGATCCTACTCGCTTGGTCTCAGCTGGGGCAATTAGGTGGAATAAGAGTTTTAGTCTATATAAGAATTACAAAAGCCTGAAATGTGTATTGCTTTTTCAATATTATTAAATTACCTCTTAGAAAGATTTAATTCTTATACAATTAATTTACTTACACAAACGTACTATTTGGTAAAAATAGTTTTAGCACAGAAGCATATACAAAAATACTGTCTTGCTAAAATTGACGCATAGAAATGATATAAGATTATTTTGTTCTGAAAGTAGTTTTTTTTTTTGTAAATAAGACCAAAAGAGGGTCATTCAATTTAAATCTGAATTGCATTGAAACAGTGTCGTATGGTTATTCTTAATATTTTCCATTTTTTTTCCAAATGCCTAAATTGCTAATTGAATATCAGATGCAGAGATGTGTCATGTTGTTTCCTGAAATTATTTGGTTATGTTTTGTCGGAGCTATTGATATTGCAGTGTTTATTTAAATGCAACTTGTTAATAAGTTCTAAATATGACTGAACAAGGTTATTTAAAATCTGACAATTTACCGAAAGTTGAATCAATGATGATCGCAGAGTTTTTTCAAAAAGTGTTTTGTTTTCTTTTGCAAAAATTAGAGGAATAAAAGCGAACAGGTACGTAAGTTTAATATCTATAGCTGGTATATTTTAAATAAATTAGTTTAGATGAAGTTACTAATAATAATAATAATAACGTATATTTTTGCTCATAATAAATGTTACAATAATAAATAATATTAATCAGCACAACTTTATTTTTATTTTTTACTTATCAACTTAACAAACCAGAAGCTTCCGCAAAAAATGTTAATTTTCTTTTTGTCTGGCATTGAAACTTATGTGGAACAGCATCATATTTCATTAATTTTACCCCTCCCATCATTTTCCACCTCAAATTATTCTCCATGTCATTTTCCAGCTAAAAAAAAAAAAATTGAAAATGACACGGTAACAAAATTGTGTATGTAAGTTCTTTAAAATCATTTTTTGATATCTATATGGCTACTATAAATTATATTTAATTTAAAATATTTTATATTTTTTTAGAAAATGTGTCTTCCAATATTTTCTGGATATTGCTGACGTATCCTATGTAAAAATTGTATGATCAATTGGATTAATAAATATATTATTATCATTATATTAAGTTATTTCAGACGTAATAAAATAACCATTAACAATTTTCTCCTTAATTTGTACCTGATTTTTTTTGCGATATTTTAATAATAGAAACCTCGCAAAAATAAAATAAATAATTTACCGTAGTCAAAATTGCAATAAGTACAATGGCTCCAAACAAAAATAGAGAATGTATTTATTGAAATAAAAATATGTCCAAATATTTGTTCAATCACTCTGTATAAAAATTAAAATAATCTTTTGACTGTGGGCAAAATTGAAGCTAATACGGATTATTTCAACCTAATTCATAATGTCATTTTTCATGTGGTTTTCTGTTTCACCGTTTATAAAAATTAAATGACTCAGTCCAAACTCGTCCAGTTACCTAGGCATTAATATTCCTAAATCCATATAAATGTTTGTTTTTTTTTATGAAAAATTAGATGTAGGTACCTTTGTTAGATGTATGTGAGAATTTTAAATACACCCTGTATAAAAGTACTTTTAGGAAAATTATTTTTGGACATCCCTTTATCGTTTTTAAGTAAAAACTCTTTGAATTTGCGATTGAAATCCATTTAAAAATTAATATTAGCTAAAAATGAGTCTCACTCAAAAGGGATAATTCACAACTTTGTGTACGATGATTTTTAGTAACACCTAGTAGGTTCACCCAAAATTTCACGATGAAAAATATCTTCTTTAGTATCGCGAAATAACTTATAAAAATATCTGAAAAATCGTTCGAAACCCAGAATCCCTCTTGTTACGCTGCCTATGCTTTTTACATAATGTGTTATTTTTTATTGCCTTTGCATATTTATTTTTTGTATATATATTTTTTTTCATTTCTCACATCAAAATGATCCTGGCATACAAAATAGCAACTTTTTTTCGAAAACTTCTTTGGATCCCGTCTAATCATCTTTAACCACAATTTCCTACGTTTTTCGTTTTTTAAAACTTGGATAAAAGTTTTTCTGGTGTTTTTATATGTTTACACATCGGATACGCCGTAATATGATGATTTTGAGGAGTTGATCATTATGGATATAGTTGATTGATTCGACCTTTACTTGATGAAAATCCATTTTACAAATAAACACAACATAAACTTATGTTTGATTTTCACAATTTAATTAACTTATGACAATTGTTTCGCCACACAGTGGCTTCATCAGA
Source organism: Rhamnusium bicolor (assembly GCA_029963845.1). NCBI lineage: Eukaryota > Metazoa > Arthropoda > Insecta > Coleoptera > Cerambycidae > Rhamnusium > Rhamnusium bicolor. The sequence continues at coordinate 716,196 of JANEYF010005500.1, forward strand.
TGGTGAGTACAAGACTAAATGCTCTATTACAAAGTGAGGGTATATATATCAACTAACTAATCTAGGGTAATAAAATGGAACGGTAATAAAATAAGGTAGCATAATAAAATAAGGTACAATAAGGTATAATATTTTCTAAATTATTTTGTACCTTATTTTATTACCGTTCCATTTTATTACCCTAGAATAGTTAGTTGTTATATATACCCTCACTTTGTAATAAAGCATTTAGTCTTGTACTCACCATCTGATGAAGCCACTGTGTGGCGAAACAATTGTCATAAGTTAATTAAATTGTGAAAATCAAACATAAGTTTATTTTGTGTTTATCATTATGGATACGTAATTACTTCACTTAAAATTTCACAACAATGACAACACAAAATATAACCACCTGTTTACATTTAACAACGTGTTTTGCCTGCTTTGTGTTCACTTGCACTTTGATAGTTCGTGTACTTACTGTGACGTCACTGGAGCGATCCGTCCGGCAGGCGGTGCTTGAGGGCATAATGGATTAACTCAAACTTAATAATTTTTGTAAAAGACAAAATAAAGAAAAATGCTTTACACACGGTTTTCTGTATTAAGTAGAGATTCTAAAAATGCCAAAATTATATTTTTTGCATGGGGCCTATTTTAATTTTCCTAATTTAATGTAATTCTTACATTTTAAATAGTTGTTCAATTACAATGTCTAAACAAAAAATAAAATCGGAGTAATTCAGGATTTGGCCAGATGAAATCTTCATGATCCCTTTTTATATATACAATTTATTTTATTGTATAGTAACATTTCGAATCCCGATGACATGATATTGCACATCGCACATCAAGCTAATACACCACTAAAGGTGATTTAAAATTTTATTGCGAAAGATAAAGTTCGCAATGGCTGGACAACCGTTAAGGTTAAATCGATACGACTACAACAGTGATGTAATAGGTTCAAATATACCGGTTGTTCTCAGCCAACCGAAAGAACCATTGAGGTTATGTTATTTTTACTTTAGTGCTTAATAATTTTATTAGCATTTATTAGCTAACCGGTAAAAAAGATCGAGACACTGCTGTATTAATAATGATTTTAGCTACTTCATTACATTTCTTTTCTTAAATGCTTCGGCTTGAATACTCATCGAGAAAGTTTTTCAAAAATACTTCAACGTACTTTTGGAATGATCTAACAAATATTTATACTCATAAAGGTGTAATATAAATTGTAATATCAAAGTATTCCAACAGAGAGGGTAAAAGTTAATTTACAAAATAGTAATAAATAATAGAAATAATACTCAAATAGGTACCAAAGTCGAAATCCTCTTAATTTGTTTAACTGAAGATTAAATAAATTTGCCAACACACTTCTTAATGATTTATAAATTTGTATCCTACTAGGAGAAGTAATTAAGCTTTAATTGCGATTGTCCACTAGTAAAGGATTTTTACCACATAAATGGAAATCCCTCTTGTGGCCGTCGTGCATACCATTCGCAGACCGGTTTCTGGTTTGTACCTTCATCAGTGCGAAGTAGGTGTATACACGATGACAGCAAGTGAAATTTCAGAATCACTAATCTCCACATGAAAGCAGAGTACTAATGGCAGGGTTACGAACTCATATGGAAAATCTGGAAGATCAGGGAATTTGAAAATTCTAAAAAAAAATAATGGAAATAACAATCTGGAAAACAGTAAGCTACCTACGAGTTTCCAATGTTTTCACTGTTATTATTATTTATTTTGTTTAAATTGTGATTTTAATTTAAAAAAAAAGATTTAAAAAGCAATTTTTCGTCTGCTACGCCACTAGCTTCTTCCGAATAATAATCGCACATGACCGATTTCCTGCGCCTAATAAACATCTGATTTGATTAGCAAGTGACGGATGTGTACTCTTATACATAAAGAACAAAGAAAGATACATCGGGGTTCAACTCGCTTTAGAAAAAGAGGAATATATTATTGCAGTTCGTGACTGTTTTGTAAGTCTGTTCATCTTTGCTGTTATGTTCGGATCGTATCAAAATCGAAAATGATGAGAACCTCGTAGTAAATAAAGTGCTGTTGTGAGTGAAATTTCAGTATTAGAAAAAAAGGAAGCTCAAATTTCAGACATTGCAAGTTATGAGAAATGTGAAATTGATAGGCGGCTGTCTCAATTGAGATAGGGATGATGTGCGATACATTGAAAAGTACCAGTATCGTATCGTATCGTAACGATTAAAAATTACCAGTTGGGTACAATAGGTGCGTTCTTTCCACCCAACATCTTATATCAATATGAGATTAACTAATAATTTCAGTAACTTTAAAAAATATAAAATTACAAGTTAAGATATTCCCCCCTCGTATTTATCTATTCGTGTTCTGTTGTTGACGGTAAAAAAGATAACATGACCAACATTAAACATTAAAATACCAAATTAGAGTTGAATTAGCACAAATTTCTACACACGAAAAGTTTTATTTTTAGAAATATACATGAAATTGAGTTAACCTAACTTTAGAATCCTTTGCTGACTGACCAAATGTCAAAAATAAAATTTTCCCTTTCCATTCATGTGAAGCTAGATGAGATACAGAAATATAAAATAGGTTGTTCAGATAGGTAAGGGTAGTACTGAGAATTCTCAACTATTATCAAAATGAGATAACTAAAGTAAACATTCCTACCGAAACTGAAATCTACTGAAATTTCTTGAGATCCCAGTTGGAAAGACGCGTTCTTTCTAGCTGAAATATCAGTTAATCTAGTTGTTTTACGGTTACATTGCACAAATAAAAGCATAATTTCATTTGATGTAGCCTCTGTAACCGTAAAACTACTTAGATTAACTGAGATCTCAGTTAGAAAGAAGCACGTAATATCGAACGGAAAAGTACCAATTCACATCCAATCCGGCATTTATTGAAAGAGTTTTTAAAATTTGCCCACATTTTAAAATATAAAACTTGCCAGCAACATGAAAATATTAATAAATACAAAAAGAAAATGTAAAAATAAAGTAAGAGTCAAAACACTAAACTCTTAACAAAAATAAACGTATATTTCATATTACATACATGCAAACACTACTTCTAGTAGTACGGCCACATGCCATGAACATTCAATCAATTTCACTAAAATACTCGTCGATATCTGTGCGGCAGATACTGGCAATACCGTATCGTATCATACCGTAAACTGTAAGACCTGTGCAAAATATCGTGGATCGGAAAGAAAAGTACCCGAAAATATTGTACCGTATCGCGCATCCCTAATTGAGAAAATGTATATGTTTCCTACATTTTTACTAATCAATTTTAATGTACCTCATTTTATTCCAAAGATTAGTCATCTCAACTATTTTATATATTTAAATATTTATGGGAAGGGATTTATTTTTAAATTTTTCGTGTTTCTGAACTGTGCGTTCGTATAATAAACGCAGACTGATTTCTATGTGCAGTAACAATCGCAGATGTTACTATTTTAGATATATTTCCTAATAAAAAATCATTTTATTTAACGTTATTGTATTTAATTTAATAACGTTAATGTAATATGCTCTGCACCACTCGTACTAAATGCAATAGAAGAAATTAGTATTTCCTTATCAAATTAAAAATCATGACTTCAACTCATTAGTATTCTGCTTTCATGTGGGGATTAGTGATTCTGAAATTTCGCTTGCCGTCATTGTGTGTACAGTCTGGGCCATTTTGTGATACATGTATTCGGATCTCGGAAACTATGAGAGATAGAAAAAAATGGGGAAAGTTTTAGACTGTTTTATTACCAACTAATATCCATCTTCAAAACTATTCCAGCTGTTGTGAGTTTTGAGATATCGTCGAAAAAGATGTTGCATCTTCGATTATCAGCAATAACTTTTTCAATATTTTTTAAATCTATAAAAACATTCTCAAAGCAACTTTTTTTCGTAGAATTTAGTTGTCTAGTCAGATTTTAGTTTCAACGTTTCGATTATTGAAGATCATCATCAGGTTCATTTTTTTCTTATGGGCGCCATATTGAATTTTTCACTTATTAAAAAGAGCTTAGTTTTAGCTTTTCAAAATTTGAATTTTGATTGACACTTCTTAAAATTTCAAATTTGTAAAAAAAAATATTAGTGACATTCCACCAATGTGACTTATTTGAAACGTCAAAAATTACTTTTATTACAAACTCCACCACACATCGAGTTTTACTACGGTGAGAAAGTTCAGATCCTCAAGTAATTGGCAGCGGTTTTTTTTTCTATAGAGAAAAATGTCTGTAGAATTGACATTTTATTTTTTTATTTTTTAAAGAATTTCTCATTGTTTGTCTACTTGTGATACATCGTTGATAAGCTAAAATCGAACTCTTTTTTAATAATCCAATATGGCGCCCATAAGAAGAAACGAACCTGATGATGGTCTTCAATAATCGAAACGTTGAAATTAAAATCTGACTAGACAGGTAAATTCTACGAAAAAAGTTGCTTTGATAATGTTTTTACAGATTTAAAATATATTGAAAAATAAAAAAGTTATAGTTGATATTAGGAAATGCAACATTCAACTTTTGCGACGATGTCTCAATACTCCCAACAGCTGGAATAGTTTTGAAGGTGGCTATTAGTTGGTAACAAAATAGTCTAAAACTTTTCCCATTTAACCGTTTTTCTATCTCTTATAGTTTTTGAGATCCCAATACATGTATCACCAAATTGGCCCACCCACTTCGCACTGATGAAGGCAAGAACCAGAAACCAGTTTGCGTATGGTATGCACGACAGCCTTAAGAGGGATTTCTATTTATGTGGTAAAACTCCCTTACCAGTGGGCAATCACAATTAAAACTTATTCGCTTCTAGTGATACAAATTTATAAATCATTTAGAAGTGTGTGTTGGCAAATTTATTTAATCTCCAATCAAATAAATTGAGAGGATTTCGACTTTGGTACTTTTTTGGGTATTATTTCTAGCATTTATTACTATTTTGTGTTGTAAATATTTATCATGTAAATAATAAAACATTAGTTATTGTACATGTTCTAAGACCAATAACAATTTTTCTAAAAGTTTCCCATAAATAGCAGATATAATGAATTTTTTGTAATGTTACATTTACTTTCGTATATATTTATAATACATTGATATGAGTGATACATATTATGCACATTATTAAATTGCACAAAGCTGAGTGGAACCTACAAGGCTTTACTTTTATCATAAATAAAAATGGTTGCGGAATTTCCTTCTGGAATATGAAAAATTGTTCATATCAGCATATGGACGTTCTTTAGACGTGGGGAATTTAATATTTAAAGTAACGTCGTATGGAATAATGAGAAATATTTACTTACGTATTCATTCTATGTTTATTACAAACATATCAAGCGCATACCCTTAACTCAATAAAAACAGCATTAGAAAACTTTTAAATTTTTCTATATTACAGTTTGAGAATAATAGAAAAAAAATCCAACAATTCGATTCACTTACTTAATTTAATTGGCTTGTTTTATAAAAAATATAAATGATTTTCAAAATTTTTTAATGTATGAAAAGTTTTTTTAGTCAAGAAATGTAAATAGTTTTATTATAAATATAGTTAGTTATATTAACTCTGAGAGGTATTTAAAATTCCATATCCACTGAGTATAATTATATTTAGATTAAATTTTGTTTTTAAAAAATATGTCTTTCATATTGACGAGCATTGCAATCTTATTAACACACCATATAAATTGGACTTCCAAATCCAGAAGCAGAAGCTATACACAAACTTATTGATGAATTTGCTAGTATTATTAGATATGAGATATGGTGTTCTGCAGGGAACAATGCTGAACCCCATCCACGTTATTGCATTAACGATAATTTTATCATCGCTGTTATTGTAGAAACTCGAGCACCTGTTTTCTGTTTTGTAATTGTAGAGAATTGTAAAGTTTAATTGTAATGTCTAATTGCTGGGGTTGTAGTGTGTCTTCTAGTAAGAATGCGACAGTACAGATCTGCCGCGACTCGTACATCATTAACGACCATGTCCTCTTTTTCTAATCACAATTGGTTTCCTAAAAGCATCGCCATAGTCTGCTTATGAAACTTTGGTATGTATCAAGTGTCCAAGCAATTTCCACCTCTCATCCTTCCCTGTAACATTCCAACAGATCAGTTGGCTTCAGCGGGTGTAAAATGTCTAAAGACATCGACAGATACTAAGAAAATCATTAGGGAAGATTGTAATCACCAGTTAGAAAGATACCGAATGACAGCAAGTATGCAAACCGACCAAAATATATATTTTTCTTGAGAACGGCAAAACTGAATAAAAGTTTCTGGACCGTAGTAAAAAGCGCATCTCTACTCCGTAGGAGAAAAGAATTTTACTATATTTTATTACTATATCCTCCAATTCTTGCCGCTTACACGATTGTTTAGTAATTTAATTTAATTACACAACTTGTTCTAACAATTTCTTTACCATAATCCTGAGATATATCCTAATATTCAATTAATGGCTAGATTATCGTTAACTTCAAGTTTCAGCGGGAGCTTATATAAATAACTACACAGTGAAGTAATTACATTCAGAGCATAATTACATTTCTATCGATTGCATTTGTAGTTCCTCACGTTACTTTAATTACTCAAAACGTAATATGGTTTGCATGGTTAGTATTGATTTTGTGTTTGAATTCCATCAGTTTTGTTTTTCAGTATGCCACAGACGCCATATTGAGCCCATAATAGATTATAAACATATAGAATATAACAAAATACATATAACCAATCCTCGCTTGTTTTAAGAAAGTTATTGAATATGATTTACAGGAAACAACCAGACGGATCTCGGATGGCCACTAGACCGTTTTCCGGGGCGGGAATATATCTGGAAGGCAAAGAAGTACAGGAGAGTTTTGCTCTAGGCTCGTACATCACGGTCTTCCAGGCAGAGGTTTACGCTATCCTAGCGGTGGCAGGTAGGGCTGAGGTTAGGAATGGGGCGGAACAGATAATATACATCTGCTCCGACCCCCAGGCTGCTCTAAAGGCGGTGTGCTCCCCCAGGACGAGATCAGCTCTCGTCCAGGAGTGTGGGGATGCCCTAGAAGAGCTGGCTAGGCATAAACAAGTGAGACTGGTATGGGTCCCGGGACATATGGGAGTTCCAGGCAACGAGAATGCCGATGAATTGGCTAGACTCGGAGCCGAGGAAACCTGTCACAGGCCTGTGCCTATGTTAGGTATTTCAAGAAGGCAGGTCACAACGGCCCTCAATGAGTGGGCCCACGAGACACTGAAACCGCACTGGAGGACCAACAGGGCCTGCAGGCAAACCCGAGATTTTGTGACGGGGCCGAACAAATCGAGATCGGCCTGATTGCTGACACGGAGTCGGAAAACTCTAAATCTCTTAATCGGTGTTCTGACAGGCCACTGCAGACTTAGGAGGCATCTATCATTGATAGGTATTGAGGAAGACCCTACGTGTCCAAGATTCAGGAGTGATGAAGAGACATCTTATCACTTTCTGGGACAATGTGAAGCGTTTGGGTGCCTGAGACACAGTATCTTCGGTTCTGAGGCGCTTCTAAGGGAGGAGATAAGCTCCCTCGCAATGAGTGACATCCTGACCTTCATCAGAAGGTCGAAAAGATTTGATGAGGGAGCAAGAGAAGCACATGGCTGAGGGGACAGCTGGGGGTTGGTAAAAAGGGCCCGTCTGTGGCCTACTTGCCAGGCGTCAGCCTCCCCCACCATTACCATTACAGGAAACAACTACTCAGCGGGTAAAAGCCCCGACCTGCGTTGAATTAAACCTGTAAGCCTTGTATGGTAGCTAAAATCATTTGTCAATTCCTTACTAGACATAGACCGGTAGCGAACTTATTATGTTCACGTTAGCATGCCATAAGTAATGGAAAAGACAAATAATAATAGCAAACCCGGCTAGCCTAAAGCAGACTAAGCAAGACAGACATAATGAGTAATAAGTGTATCCCTCTGGTGGTCAGTGCTACTACTCGTCAGACATCAATGATGTCTTAGTGACTGATAGCGATCTGCAAAGCAGGTACCAACAGCTGCTACCTCTAACACTGGTGGGCTAAACTATACTGAATTAGATTTACAGGAAACAACTACTCAGCGGACAAAAGCCCCGACCTGCGTTGAATTAAACCTGCAAGTCATGTTTGGTAGCTAAGATCATTTGTCAATTTCTTACTAGACATAGACCGGTTTCGAACTTGTGATATTCTCGTTAGTATGCCATCAGTAACGGAAAAGCTTAGCTTTAGCTTATTTAGCTGTTGAATTTGATTTTGGTTCAAGTTGAACAATATTGAGCAACAAAGGTCAATATGTGGTGCAATAATTGCCTTATATATTGATAACTTAGAAACGTAGAAAGTGAGTTTTCGATTCTATATAAAAACGATACTTTTTTTGACATTTTGCTCATGATATAGTTTTTTTTTAATTTAAGTTCTCGTCAGTTATTACACCTAAGTATTTCATTTCATTAACTTAATGTCATTAATTTTAACTCTATGATTATCACCAACATTATTTAACTTATTCCTACTTGCTATTATCATATATTTACATTTATTAAAATTTATACAGAGACTATTGTCACGCAGCCACTGGAAAATTACATTTAGTTCACTATTAATTGCATGTATCAAACCCACAACGTGATTTCCTGTAATATATAACATTGTGTCATCTGCAAATATTTTAAGTTGGCATTTATCTACACATTTAATCATGTAATTATTATATAAAATAAACGAGAGGTCCTAGGACCGTACCTTGTGGTTCTCCATACTTTGTAACCATTGCTGGTGAGGTACAATTTTTGTACCTAACTGTTTTGTGTAATAGGTAACTCTGAAACAACCTCATAGCAGTGTCACATATACCCATTTTCTCTTAACTTTTTCAATAATAAACAACGATCTATAATTTCAAAAGCTGTACGAAAATCTAAAAATACTGTTACCACTACGTCACCTTTATCAATAGCTTTCAGCTATGTATCACATATATTTAAAATTACCGTTTCACACGAATGATTTTTACGAAAACCAGATCATTTAGGCCCTATGATAGAGTTTTTGTCACAATAATTTACAAGTTGTTCCCTTACCACAATTTGTGACGATTTTTAATTTCTTATTTCTTTAAATGAACTTCAATCTTCTTGACATTTTGTGACGACAGTTATTTCATATTTAGTATCCCTAATTTTCATTTTATTTATTATATCACTATTGATCCATTTGTTGTTAGCATATTTCTCTGGAATAGTGATTTCTATTTTTGGACATGTAGAAAGTATGTTGTGTTAGTTTATTTTTTACGCTCTTTTCAAATATCTACAGATTTTCAAAATTTTGTTATACAGGATAACCAAAATTGATATTTTTTTAAGAAGTGGGACCTGTATTTCCATTTTGGTTAATACGCTAATCTATTCGGCAAACTGAGTAAAACATACCTACGGAATATGAAATTTGTATACAGACTGGTTCGTATGCTGTAGCTTAATAAAAAAATTGTAAAAACCGATAAAATGCCATGTATATTGGTAATGAAAGTTGTTAGACCCATTAACCATGGGTTATTTGGAACCACTTAGGTGCCCCACATCCACAGTTAACGTATGTACATATGAAACACCCTGTATAGACAATTTTATTAAATTTAGCCATAACATTTGTGCTTTTTGTAGATATCAGAAATACGCCTGTTGATTTACATAAATATGAAACGCATTACAACATGGAAACAAAGGAAGCAATTGATATTAAGGTTTAAAGTGGCAACAGCAGGACATGATAAAAGTATTTTCAGAGGTCCTGTTCATATAGCAAAAGCTTTTTTTTTTTTTTAAATTGCACACATTTTCCATTTAGTTCTTATGATTAAATCGGTCCATTTGTCTAATTGTTAATCTCAACTAACTATATAACGAGAGCTGTCCCAACACTAATGGTTTGTCTAGGTCCAATCCTGGACATAAGCCATGCTAATTCTCTTGCGATCGTCGGAGTATGTTAATCACCACCTGTCCGGTTAATTCTACGTTCTATCTGAACGTTCAGAACGTTAATTAGTGCCAAAGAGAATCGATTTCCTCTGTCTTGGCTCCAGTTTACTAATTACTAATTACCAATTGTTAATCACCCTTTGGGATCTCACCCGAAAGGAATATGCTTGTTACGTTATCGGTATTAGGTCAAAAGTACTTCGAAAATACTTTGAGGGCAGATATTTTTTGGCATACATTTATTATTATATTTAGGTGTAGGGTATTTCAATAATTTTTTTTTCAAAAATTTTTAAATAAAACGCAATATAATTAGAAAAAGCAGGCTACATTTGATAGAACGAATATGAATGGCGCTTCTGAAAGTTGTATGAGATTAAAGGTTGATTGCTCAGTTCATAGCTCATTATTAATCTCGAAATTCAGGATATAATAATAATAATATTAATAATATTAATAATAATAATAATAATAATAACCCGTGGGGGTTTGCCAGTTCCTCTATCGGGCGCGTCCCCTTGCGAATGGGGGAAGGCTCGCTGGCACTGCCCCCAGCAGTGTCAGAGGGTAGAGAGGAAATAAAATACTCTCCGTGGAAGAAAAACTGGCACACCGTCCTGCAGGCTAGCAACCTCAGGGCGTGTTCTCGTGTAGTGCTGTTAATACCAGACGTAAGAGATATTCAGGCGGGCCGGGGCAGCAGGACCCGGATCGGAACCGTCGGGAAGATTTACCTGCAACTGACCCACGCAGACGTCCAGGACAACGAGTATTGGAAGGACAAGAAGACAATGGCCGTAATCAAGAACCTACAGAGGCCAATCTGTCACAGTCGCATAGAAATAGGAGAGAGAGACAGAATCTGGAAGAGGCTGCTCCTCAAGCACAGCTGCCTGAGGCCACCCTTCCGGGTACATCAAGAGGTAGAAAGCGGTTTAAGTGGACGGATGACATAAATGAATTCCTTTACCGCTCCTATCTCCTCATTACTAAATTTGAAACATCAAAAAATCCGTACGGGACAGAGCTGCATAGAACAGTAATAGAAAGATATCCGGAATTGGCCGGTAAGACCATGCAGAATATCTTAGACCAGCGACGAATCCTTTTTACCAAGAACCGAATCAAACCGGAAACGATTGATCGTATTAGAGCGGAGGTAGCCAGAGAGTTGGGACTGGCAACAGACATGATGGAAGAAGAGATACCACCAGGCCATATAGAACTTCCTGAAGAAGAACGTGCCACCTACGATGCATTTATTCATTTCCACACTCTATACAATGGCATTGAGCCTACAAGAAAACCGCGCCTGCCTAAACTCAGATCTAATAAAAACACCAAGCAAATAGTTGCCATAATAAATAGGATAGTCGAACAACAGTTACCAGACATTGAAAATATTGTAGATCTTCACAGTATTATATATACTGCTGCAGTCACCATACTGCACCTACATAATCAAGACCCATTAAAGGACACTGTACAGAAGCAGAGAAAGAAAATTCCAGCGTGGGAGATCCGTCTCACCAAGAAGATAGAGGGATATAGGAAGGAACTGGGAAAAGTAACACAGTACAGTCGACAAACTACTCCCAAGCCCAAACTTGCCCGCGACTCAAAGGCTATCTGCAGAAAGTACTATGATGCCGAGAATACCAATCCCGTTGAAGTGCTTGACTTAATAAGACAAAAACTGCAAGCCACCACTAAACGGCTGCGCCGATATAAGGAGAGCAATAAGCGAAAGATACAAAACCAACTCTTCGCAACGAACCAGAAGCAGTTTTATAGAGACTTGAAGGGGCAACCTGCAGCCAATGCACAGCAACCAGACAACCGACCACAACAGAATGCCGATATGCTCACTTTCTGGTCTGAGATATGGGAGAGGCCACAAGAGCACAATCATAGAGCTACATGGATTAAAGATGAGAGAAGAAGAACGGAAAAAGTACCAATAATGACAGATCATCAAGTCACTTTGGCGGAGGTGACAAAAGCCATACGTAAAACACATAACTGGAAGGCACCAGGATGTGACAACATCCACAATTATTGGTACAAAGTACTTACCGCCACTCATCAGAAGATCGCCAATTTCTTCTCTCACCTTATCCTACACCCACAAGACACTCCACTCTTTTTTACAACTGGTATTACCTATCTCCTACCCAAAACTGAACGGCCATATCCTCACCCAAGCAAACACCGACCTATAACATGCCTCCCTACCATCTATAAACTACTGACATCTGTCATAACGGAGAAGGTGTATAAGCATACCCATAACTTTCAACTGTTAGCGGAGGAGCAAAAAGGTTGCACCAAAAACGCTAGGGGTTGCAAGGAGCAAATAGTCATAGACTCGGTGATAACTAAACACGCAAAGAAAACTAAAAACCCTCTTCATGTGGCGTATATCGATTATCAGAAGGCTTTCGATAGTGTCCCGCACTCCTGGCTACTAGACGTCCTCAATGTCTATAAAATAGACCTTCATATACAGAAGTTCTTATCTGTTATAATGGCGAGCTGGAACACCAATCTGAAATTGACCCTGTCAGATACAACGACAGAAATTGGAAAAGTACAAATCAAAAGGGGCATATTTCAAGGTGATGCGTTAAGCCCACTTTGGTTCTGCCTTGCGTTGAACCCATTGTCGGAAGCGCTAAAGAGATCCAGTCAAGGTTACTCCATAACATCGGAAGAAAGCTTGACACACCTGCTATATATGGACGATCTTAAGATATATGCGGCCACTAGGAAGGAACTCGATAAGTCACTTAAGCTCACTGCCAAATTCTCCAAAGACATCCAGATGGAGTTTGGACTGGACAAGTGCCGGATAAACGCAATGAAGAGGGGGAAATGGGTTGAGGAAACAGCGTACCAAGTAGGCGAGGCAGAAGGAGAAATATCAACTATGGACGAAAATGAGCTGTACAAATACCTGGGGTACGAGCAAACTTATGTACTAGAGGAAAACGTAGTGAAAAGCAGGATAAAGGAGAGGATGCAGGAAAGGATGAGGCAAATTCTAAAGAGTAGTCTGTCAGCCATAAATAAAACAAAGGCAATCAACACCTACGCCATACCGGTGGCTGTATACACATTTGGGACTATTAAATGGACTCAAACAGAGCTCCAAGCTCTTGATAGACAGACTAGGACCTTATTTACGAAATACAGGGCACATCATCCCAAAAGTTCTGTGGAACGTTTCCACCTACCGCGGTCGCAAGGAGGTAGAGGCGTGCTAAAATTAGTTACCATGCACGAGAGGCAAACTCGTAACTTGCACAAATATTTCCATGGTAGAGCCGAAACTAGCCGCCTTCATAATGCAATAATATCAGTCGACAATAATCTTACACCCACAAGGCTCAATCTGCCCCTTGCGGATCAACAAACACGTCACCAGATATATCGGCAAGAAATTGAGCAGTGGTTAGCAAAGCCACTACATGGGAAGTACCCTAACACCCTTGCTGCAGATCACATTGACCGTAACGCATCTTTCAGCTGGCTTAAATATGGCAACATCTTCGCGGAAACCGAGGGTTTTGTAGTGGCAATACAAGATCGAGTAATTGCGACCCGAAACTACATGAAATATGTAGTGCGGAACCCCACAGTCACTTCTGATAGATGTCGTGCCTGCTCGACCACAGCTGAATCTATAGAGCACATCATCAGTGGATGCCCGACACTAGCTCCAACTGCGTATACGGGACGGCATGATAACGTTGCCAAAATTGTGCATCAGGCTCTGTTAAGCCAAGTAAATTGCAACTATTGCCCTGTGCCCTATTATAATTACCAACCTGCATCTGTAATTGAAACTGACAATCATATCCTTTACTGGAACAGAACTATCCACACAGACAGGCACATACCAAATAACAGGCCCGACATAGTGTTCACAAACAGACAAACGCGGCAAACCTACCTTATTGACATAACAATTCCACTGCCTGAAAACATAGAGAAGAAATACAGGGAAAAAATCTCAAAGTACTTACCCCTGGCAGAAGAGGTAAAGGCTATGTGGCGACAGGAAGAAGTGAACATAATACCAATAGTGATTGGGGCCACAGGAGAGATACCGGTCACACTCAAGCCTGCTCTAGTCGCTTTAGAAATAAAAGGAAACGCCTATATTACGATGCAAAAGGCAGTTTTGATTGATACATGCAGCCTGACCCGTGCGTTTCTCAACCAAATGCAATAGAGAGGAACTCAAGTTGCCCCAAAACGGGGTCCTTGGGAACTGTAATTACTTGCCAGAAATGACAATGAATCCGCATCATAATAATAATAACGGCATTGTACACGGACGCTTTAAGTGGACGAGGGAACTTCGGGATGACTTGCTGACCTGCCGCGAGAGTAGCGAACCTGAGCGAAGGGGATACATGGTGCGAATGCATGCACTTTGGTGCGAAATGCACCCAGAGCATCGCGCGCCTTCTCTCAACAACACCTGAGAGATCAAGTATCCTTTCTGCTCAGGACAGGTTACGTAAGGGCACCCCGTCAGCCGGAAGAATTGCCAGCCGCAGTCCCACCGCGGCAATTATCAGCTGATGGGGAACATCCTTTAGAGTTCACCGATGTAGACTTAAGGACGAGGGTTAGCCTTAACACCAGGGCTAATCTAAAGCCACGAGACCTGGCTAGAATGGACGAGGTCATCGATGAGGAAATTCCGGAAGATGCCGACATCTGGCAAATCAACAGTGCCGTGTACAACGCCGCGAAGCAACTCGTCCCCCGTGAGAGGTCAACCAATCACGGGGTCGAGAAAGCCAAGCGGCGTGTAGAAAAAATCGAAGGCAAGATACAGTCGGCCAGACAACACGCTTCTCGGATCCAGAGTGTGGTGGAATATAAGACGACTGGTAGAGTTTTTACTCCCAGGATCCGGCGCATAGCTGCCGGATTAAGACGTCAACACCATACTCTAAATCTTACAGTGATGCTTACCATCAAGCAGCACTGTCTAGATAGGATCCGAGTGCTCATGGCGATAAAGAAAACATTGAAGAGGCGGGTGAGGAGTATGGAACAAAACAATTTGTTCCGTACGAATCCTTCCCGCCTTTTTCAAGAGCCACAGCGTGTTGTAGATAATCCGCCGGCTGTAGAAGATGTCGAAACCTTCTGGAAAGCAATCTACGAAACGACGCGTCCATTCAATAGCGACACTCCAGCAATTGCACACTTCGAGGCTCTGTATCACAGACATCTTCAAGAGCCAGAAGAAGTGTGCCCGGCAATCAGTACGGAGGAAGTCCAACAAGCACTTGTTGGTACCAAGAACTTCGCTGCCCCGGGCCCAGACGGCATTAACAACTGGTGGTAGAAGAAATTTCCTTCCACTCACCGCCGTCTGGCGCGAGTTTTCAACTCATGGTTGAACGAGGGGCAGCAGATTCCGGACTGGTTCGTCGAGGGACGTACTGTGCTTATCCCCAAAAAGGGGGATCTTTCCGACCCGAGGAATTATAGGCCGATCACTTGCCTTAACTCCTGCTACAAGATATTTACACGTATCTTGTATGCTAGGACGCTGAGGTCTGTTGATCCGGTCTTCCAGCAGATACACGAACAGCGTGGTGCCAAGAAGGGCATGGCAGGTTGCAAGGACAGCCTGCTGATAGACCGCTGTATTACACAGGATTCTGTGCAATACAAGCGGAATCTATCGATGGCCTGGATTGATTACCGCAAGGCATTTGATACAACATCGCATGAGCTATTGTTGTACTTGCTCGAATGTCTTGCGGTACCAGCACCACTAGTGAGATGCATAGAACAGCTGCTGCCGCTCTGGAAGACCCGCTTCACCATAACATCAGATGCACAGCGGGTCACGACAGAGCAGGTGGCATTTAGGAGAGGAGTTTTCCAGGGTGACTCCCTGAGTCCTCTCCTCTTCTGCATCTCACTGCTGCCGTTGTCTGTTGGGCTCCGCCAAACCCGCGGATATCAATGTGGGCCACCCAGCGACCGGAGGCATAAGGTCACCCATCTATTTTATATGGATGACCTTAAACTTTATGCCTCTGGAGAGCGCGAACTACAAAACGCTCTTAGGGTGGTCGAAGAATATACGCGGGCAATTGGTATGGAGTTCGGGTTGGACAAATGTGCAGTCGTCCACCTCAAGAGAGGACGATGCGGGGAATTTCCTGAAGATGCGCAGCTCGCAGACGGAAGCATCCTAAGACATCTGGATGCCGGAGAGACCTATACATATCTGGGTGTGCAACAAAGGCACATCCAGGATGTATCACAAATAAAAGATTCTCTCCGCGGCAAGTACAGACACCGCCTCCGAAAGATTTGGTCTTCCGAACTTTCGGGGAAGAACAAGGTGTCTGCAACTAATATGTTTGCCGTTCCGATTCTGCTCTACTCCATCGGAGTAGTAAAGTGGAGGGTAGATGAGCTGCGTCAATTAGACAGAGATACCCGCAAGATGATGAATATTCACAGAAGTATTCATCCTAGATCGTCCGTTCCTCGTGTGTACCTCCCACGTCAACGGGGGGGCCGAGGACTCTTGAGCCTGGAGTGCACGCATGGCAGAGTAGTACTGAGTATGGCATGTAACATACTCAGGAGCTCAGATCCCCTCTTGCGGTTCGTAAAACATCACGAAACTGTAGGAGTGGGAGCAGGATTGTTCAAGGCAGCAAAAAGAGCCGCAGATGAACTCGGTCTCGCATTTGACATCAGGCGAGGAGGCCGGCGAGGTGCTGATGTTGAGTCAGTCACCGAACTTCAGCCAAATCGTCTGAAAGCCCGAATTAGAGCTGCCGAACAGGAAAATCTGTTTCGGCAGCACGTCGATAAACCCCAGCATGGTGTCTTCTATAAGAACATAGAAACACTGGGTTTATCGACTAGGCTGACCTTCGCTTTTCTAAGGTCAGCAGGGCTTAAGTCGGAGACCGAGGGATTCATTATGGCCTGCCAAGATGGTGTTATCAACACCTTGGTCTACCGTAGCCGCGTGTGGCGTGTAGAGGTTCCTGATATCAACTGCAGGACCTGCCATCAGGCGCCGGAATCGCTCATGCACTTACTTTCTGCATGCCCTATATATGCGATTTCGGCCTACATCCACCGACATAACGCGGCTTTACGAGTGCTATACTACCATCTAAGGCACTCGTACGGGGTAGACCAGACACCAGTGCTGCCTTACGTCCCCGGAGATATTGAGTCCGTTGTCGAGAACGAGAAATGCCGGATTTACTGGAACTACTCGTTCCCGACTGTCAGGCTAATCCAAGCCAACAAGCCTGACATAGTCCTCCTCGACCAACAACTCAAGGTGATGTATGTTATCGAGTTCTCGGCACCTGCGGAGAAAAACATCACCTTGAAGGAGGAGGAGAAACGGACCAAATATCGCGATCTCCGGTACGAGCTCCAAGTGCTGTACCCAGGCTACTCGGTCAAAATGGTCGTCCTTATTATCGGTGTACTCGGAGGGATAAAGCCTACGCTGCTCTCGGAACTGAAGATCATACCGGCCTGCCAAAAACCAGCCGAGTGGCTGGCAGGTCAAATGCAGAAGGCGGTCATTCTGGGTTCTCTCCGTCTGCTTAGGGCACACGATTCTGGTATCTACAGTCACTAACCCTGCGGGATGTGGGGAGTGGCTGTAGTTGATGCGCCGGCGCGACTCCCGTGAGGCGTCGGAGGCCACGGGAGGACTGACCGGCATCGGGAAACCGAAAAAAAAAAATAACGTCAACACCACACTCCAAATCTAACAGTGATGCTTACCATTAAGCAGCACTGTCTAGATAGGATCCAAACGCTCATGGCTATAAAGAAAATGGTGAAGAGGCGGGTGAGGAGTATGGAGCAAAAGAATCTGTTCCGTACGAATCCTTCCCGCCTCTTTCAAGAGCCACAGCGTGTTGTCGATAATTCGCCGGCTGTAGAAGATGTCGAAATCGTCTGGAAGGGAATCTACGAAACGACGCGTCCATTCAATAGCGACACTCCAGCAATCGCACACTTCGAGGCTGTGTGCCACAGACATCTTGAAGAGCTAGAAGAAGTGTGCCCGGTAATCAGTACGGAGGAAGTCCAACAAGCACTTGTTGGTACCAAGAACTTCGCTACCTCGGGCCCAGGCGGCATTAACAACTGGTGGTGGAAGAAATTTCCTTCCACTCACTGCCGTCTGGCGCGAGTTTCCAACTCATGGTTGAACGAGGGGCAGCAGATTCTGAACTGATTCGTCGAGGGACATACTGTGCTTATCTCCAAAAAGGGGAATCTTTCCGACCCAAAGAATTATAGCCGATCATTTGCCTCAACTCCTGCTACAAGATACTTACACGTATCTTGTATGCTAGGACACTGAGATCTGTTGATCTGGTCTTCCAGCAGATACACGAAAAGTGTAGAACCCAGAAGGGTATGGCAGATTGCCAGAAGATAAACCGCAATGAGAGCCTGCTGATAGATCGCTGTATTACACATGATTCTGTGCAATATAAGCGGAATCTATCGATGGTCTGGATTGATTACCGCAAGGCATACGATACAACATCGCACGAGCTACTGTTGCACTTGCTCGAATGTCTTGCGGTACCAGCACCACTAGTGAGAAGCTAGAATAGCTGCTGCTGCTCTGGAAGACTCGCTTCACCAGTTGCTATGTTGTATTTCGCTTATACCAGTTTCATATTTCCTTATCCCAAAGGAAAATCTGTTTTGAATTATTTGAAGCCTCATTGCATCAGTATTTAAAAGAGCTGGTTCGTAAACGCTATCACAGTATAACAGCTTAGATATAGTTAGGCTGTTACATAGATGGAGTTTTAGAGTACTGTTCATGTGAAAAAAGTTGCTTTAAAATCAAGTAAGAAGCTTGGCATAAGTTATTAATATGTTTAGTAAATCTCAAACCTTCATCTAGCCATAAGCCTAGGTTTTTCCAACATTCCGAAACGCTGATTTGAAATTCATTAATAAGTACTTTAAGTAGTGGTTTAACTTGATTTATCAGTATTTTCGGACAAAACACCATTAGCTCTGTTTTGTTTGAATTTAATTTCAATTTGTGAGCAACAGAGCCGTTTGAGTGTGACTCCAAATCTTTGTTTAGATTCTCATTAGCTAAAATGAGATTATTAGGATGAAAACTGGTAATAACCTGTGAATCATCAGCATAGTGGTGAATGGTGCAAAGTTTTAGAGTTGTATGAAAGTCAGATATGTAAATAGAAAACAGCAGAGGTCCAAGAACATACCCTTGTGGAACTCCATATATAGCAGGCAGGGGATTTGACACGTTATCATATAACACCACCTTTTGTTGGCGGTCAATTAGGTAGCTATTAATTAATGCAACGAAGGTGGCATCGAAACCATAAAAGAGGAGTTTCTTACAAAGTATGTTGTGATCCAATGTGTCGAATGCCTTACTATAATCGATAAAACAAGACAACTAATTTCTCCATATTCGTATATATTCGTATGATTAACGGTTTGGGTTTCTCATTACATTAATAGCGACAAGAATTTTTTCTGATTGTCGTTAATATTCCAGGCACAGCAACCTCAGGAGAGTCGGCTGTGCCTCAGGGTAGACTCTACGATCGTGATGATATAAATATAGAAAAACAATTTTAAATACAATTTACAACTTTAATTATTATTATATTCCTATTAATTTTAAATTAAACTAGTTCTTTATGAATAATTAATTTGAAATACAGAAAATATTTGGTTTTCCCCTCCCCTTTCCAATATTGGGTGTTATTTTTCTTACTATTTTACCTAATTTAATCCTTTGGTTAATTTCGGGTTATGAATTTAATTATTCAAATATATTTTTAATTTTTTTTTGTTTTAAAATCTCAGTAAGTAACAATTCGATTTTGCTCGTTTATTTTAGAAACATGTTTTGGACATGTAGAATTTGTCAGTTACATTGATCAAAGATAATAGTATATTTAAGGAAATTATGGTGGCTATATGATTATAAGAAAACTTCCTCTCCAAAAATTCATTAGATGTTGCTAAGGAATAAAAAGTGTCTTTTAATATAGCTTCCTGGGTGCACTTTTCTCATAACTAGAACGTAAAGACCTGTGTGCATATGAGTTTATTGACGGATTTGTATCTTATTGTTTTCCTATTCTATCATGCAGAGCCAAAATCATCGGATTTACAGACATACCAGCCTATTCAGACATAAAAAGTCATAGTAAAAAAAACTGATGGCATTATTCATATCTGGAAGAAGTTTTATGACGAAATATTTGCTAGACCTGTTATTGATACTGGACGCGACTGATTATAAAGGGTTAGGGTTACAAAGTTTAGCTTTTTCTTTTGCTATGTAAACAATGTTTCTTCTAGTGTAAAAATTTTATTTTATATTTAAAATGAAAGATTTTTTTTCCATAATTTGTAATTCTAATAACAATAAAAATGATTTTCAAAAGAATTGTTCGAGAAACCTGACAAACTAATTTTTTTTTAAGAAAGTGTTTTTTTCTAGTGTCAAAATTTCATTTTAAGTTAGAAAAAAGTTTAGAATGAAAGAGATGTTCTATAATTTATAATTTTAGTAACAATAAAAGCGATTTCCAAAAAATTTTTTAGAGAAACCCGACAAGCTAAATTTTTTTTCAGGAAATGCTTTATGTACATGTTTGTAAATATTTCAAAAACTTTATAGTGGGCTGTTGTAACAACGTTGATAATGTGAATAAACTCAATTTTTAAAAGATAATTAAATCGAACCGTTTTTTTTTTTATTCAAAATGCATTCTTCAGACTGTTGGGTTTCTCAAACTAGCGATTAATGATGGTTTTCGCCAATTTACTGAAAATACAAACTATGTATTTATGTAGTGATAATCATGATTTATGAACATTTTGTTGTCATAGGAACAATGTTTTTGATTGAGTCCACGAAGGACTAGTAAACAAGGAAGAGCCTCGTCTTATTGTTAGAATCCTGAGTGACTTCTAAAATGCAGAAAATGAGTGTAATATATGAAAGCTTTCATATGAAATTATTGCCAAACATTCTACATTTGAAAACTAAGCAAGATATCAGGAATTCACTGGTGACAAGAAGTAAAAAATAATTCAATAAATTAAATTCATAACCGAGATTAATCAATGGCGTACAATATGGAAGTTTCAAAAGGTTAAAGTGATTAAGGTACTTCAAGTAAAAACACGTATAGAAATTTCAACGAAATTGCTACTCTATGAAGGCATTACACTCAAATGATACGTGTACAGAATTTGAGAGTGACTAATTATTGCAGAATTTAAAAATAAATATAAAAAAAAATCAACTCTATCTCACAAACGGTGAATTTTACAAAATATGTTTGTACAAGAAAAACATCTTAATTTTCAAACAAATTAAGTTCCTCTTCTTGGTAAAAGTTTAAAATATAGAGTGGAATGAAAAATAATATTAATTGAAAATTTTTTTGCTAATTATTATTTACTAACTTTTACAAATCTTATCACAGATAAGTATAACATATATCTTTTTAAACAATTATTTTCCCGGCTATTTGCCAAAACGCTGAAACTTGGATTACAAAAAAGATAATATGCACATTATGTTCAGTACATCTGACTCAATCATGTTATTTTTAATTTCAACTATTCTGTCTAGTAAAACCAAAAATAAATAAAACACAAGGTACTCACCAGTTTTGACAAATAGCCGGGAAAATAATTGTTTAAAAAGATATACTTATCTGTGATAAGATTTGTAAAAGTTAGTAAATAATAATTAGGAAAATATTTTCAGTTAATATTATTTTTCATTCCACTCTTAATTTTCAGTTTGTACCTTATAAAATTATTCACACTGTATATCTACTTTTAGGGTTCTTTATTGAATTGTCAGTATAGAAATGAGAAATGTTTTCAATTACATAATTTAGTTTTGTAGATAATAGAAAATATTATTGTATATTATGTGTATCTGAAGTGAAGTAATACTACTTCCAACTAATCTTAAAGTAATCTTATAAAGTGCTGCTCGTGCGCTGAATTTGTCGGTATAGTGCTCTAACATGAGACTTTTATACTTAATCAGGGAAACGATTAAAGCAGTTCAAATCATATTGCAATTAGCTACTAGGATTTTGAAAGGAAAGAAAAAGCAATTCGATATTTATTTTCTGGTTACAAATTTTATTTACGATTAACTTTTAGTTTTCGTTTAATAAATCAATGTATATTTCCTCGGGTGAGCCATAAAATCAGAAATTTTTATATTACAACTTTTTTAAAATTAAACCAATTTTAACGATTTTAGTACAAATTAGGCAAAACTATAACTTTTTTGGTCATAATGAAAATAAAATTTTTTTGCCATTTTTAAAACGATGAACGACGCTAAAGTATACTCTAGTATATGGATATACGATTTAGGTCATTTCTCTGTTCCGTATATTTTCCTCAAATTTGAAAAAGTTTTTTAAAATTGTTTTCTATTATGAAAAATTTTAAGTCTCGTTTACCAAAATCCGTCTATTGAAAATTTGTTAATTTCATCCGTCAATCATCGTCCTCTTATCTTTGGTCGGATTTTAAAAATCTTCAGGTCGTAGACTTTCAAATCTTAGAATTGGCCACCAAACAGTCCTGATTTAAATCAGTG
Source organism: Rhamnusium bicolor (assembly GCA_029963845.1). Lineage (NCBI taxonomy): Eukaryota > Metazoa > Arthropoda > Insecta > Coleoptera > Cerambycidae > Rhamnusium > Rhamnusium bicolor. Next base: position 738,921 of record JANEYF010005500.1, read on the forward strand.
TGATTAATTTGTGTACCTCTGTCTTCAGTAACAGATTTACGAACATGGAATAAAATGTTACAAAGTTAATAACGCTTACAAATTTGTTGGCAATGAAAAACACCACAAATATCATAAAAAAAGCAATTTGTACATGGGGAAAGAAGGTTGCTGTAGTAAATAAATAAATAAATAAATGAAATAATAAAAATGTCTTTATTTAATCTAGCGGGGTGTGTGCTCATTGAGCTGCTGTAAATGCCAACCAGAGCTCTACATTGTATTAAACAACGTGTGCATAATTGTATCATTGCAGTAGTGTTGGTAATAATATCCACAAGAAATGCAAAATATGTAAGAAGAAAAAAAAAACATATCTAAACAAATATTTTATAAGACAAAAAAACATTTAAAAGAAACTATTACAAGTACATAAGTAAATAAAACTGATTCAGAGGAAAAAGCGTTTTTACTTTTTTCTTAAATAAAGTGTAAAGAGATAATGTAATGACATAAGAGACTGGGAACTTTCTTCAAATTTTCTTTCAAATCTGACGTTAACTATGAAGAAGAAGATTTGAGTGGTTACATGCCTAGGAATATGCAAGGTATTTGCTACAATTCGGAGATTAGCATTGTGATATTGATGTCGAAAAATAAGTTTGTTTTTGAGGAATATGAGTGCTTCATTATTTAACAGTGACTAAACAAGGCAAATAAGACGAAGCTACCATCTTTGATGCATAGTAAGGCAATTACTTAATTTAAAATAAGTGATATGCCGAGGTTTGGGTACACTAATCGAGAAACGAACACACAATAGTAAAAGCAGAAGGGATCATATTCAAGGGATGATTTTATATTTACTGTTATGGTAGGGGTTTTAATTGATATAGTCACTTATTTATTAATTCTTGCAGATCCAATATCGACAAACTCGGTTTTACACTTAATTTTCCATCACAAGTTTGTAAATAAAAAACCATTTCAAATATGTCCGCAAAATGTGAAATGAGAAGCAATAGTGTATGTCCGCCTTCTTGAATTTTATTTTATTTCATTCTCCACTAGTCCGAGACGTTTATCAACATTTAAGCCCAAGAACGTTAAAAGCCGCTCGAAGATAAAAAAGTTTAGAAGGATGAAATTGATGATGATTTAATTGTTAAATAAAATTTTCCGGGGAAATGTAGATGTTAATTTGCGAATACCTTCAAAAGTATTAAAACGATTTTAGTAAACGAGGTTTTAAAATGTTTTCAAAGAAATTCAGTTTTAAAGATATTTTTTTAAGTTTGAGAAAACTATACTCGACCAAAAAAAAGAAGTGAATTAAACGCATGCAGTTATATTTCAGCACCGTTCGTCATCTTGAAAGCGACAATAAATTAAAGCGAAATACTCATGCCCAAAAAGCTTTTAGTTTTGTCTTTTATTTGGGCTGAGAATTATTAAAATATGTTCAAAGGTAAAAACGTTAGAAACAGTTTAAAAATTCGGGTTTTTTATGGCCACTCTGTAGATATGTACTATAGACTGGGTCTTATTTTTTGCCCAATCGAGTTCTTTACTACATCCATCCAGATATGTTACATTTGAATAAAAAAATCGTGCAAAATCTGAGATCGATTGAACGTACGGCATTTAAATCAAAGTCGAAATTCAAATACGAAGTTGATATATATTCTGGAAAAACCCTGGGAATGTCAAAAATTATTGATTTCAGTGTGGTACGAGATCTGTAAGAGGACAGTCATATAAAGTTCCTTGAAATCCTGGTTTGTCTTCTCAGCGGAACACCACCTTGAGCAATATTTTTCGAGCCTGAGGCTTCCCCCACTCCAGATAGATGGTCAAAATAGTTTGAAAGTACTTTTCTAATGGAATATGTGATGGATTCATATTCCTCATGCATTTTTACGTTTTAGCTTGATTTCTGCAGAAGCTTGCCTAGATTTGATATTTTTACAAAATATGCGTAAGGCAATATCGATTAAGATATAAGTAGTATCACGTTAAAGAAGTTTTGTGATCATCTTTAGTTAGTATCTCACGTCTGAATAGGAGACATTAATAGTAGATATGGGGTTGCTTGGAACACTCTCCAACACTCCACTTTTACCTCTACCATGGCAAGTCAGAGAGCGGTCTTTGTTCTGCCCTCACTCCTCGCGGGTGGTCCTTGCGCCCGTCCTTCAGTTGAAGAAAAAAAAAACGAATTTATAAGCATTGGATTATAAAGATATATAAAAAATGTTTCCTAAGGATATCACGAAGTAAATTGACCAAATAATCGAGAACATCATCTGCAAAATTTCTTTGAACTGATTCCGTAGATAATAATATAAATAATAATAATAATAACACCACATGTAATGAAAACCCCCTTTATCCCTGAATGTCTTAAATGACATTATGCGGGAGAGGGTTACGCATTAAGAGACAACAGACACATCCAATATCCGAGTATACTAGGATTAATCTCTCTCACAGAAAAATCCCGTGCCACGGCCGGGAATCGAACCCGGGACCCCGAGGTTTCGAGGCAAGTACGTTACCTCTAAACTACGGAGCCATTCAATAAAAACAATGATTATGAGGAAATCGTGAAATATGTAAAGTTTGTAATTTACTTATAATTTACAAGTTGTGAACAATACACCACCTTCTTTTAAATTTATTATTATAACTACTGAAAATAAAATAATAGTTGATAATAATAATAATACCGTATCTTTATTGGATAAAAAAAGCAACAATTGGATCATAACAATATATATAACATAAGTACTTGATTGAGTCGACCTTTATTTACTTGATGAAAATCAATGTTATACGAAACATAATAAAACTTTGTGTTGTTTTTTGATTTTCACGGAATTTATTTTGAATATATATTTGAATATATATTTTACATAACAATCGTTTCGCCAACACAGTGGCTTCATCAGATGTGAGTATTATAGTATAATACTCACATCTGACGTGACACAACCACATGAATATATCTTTTAAATCTTGGTTAATAGCATTACTAACCTCATTTACATTCTCTCCATACAAATAAATTAACGTGTCATCTGCAAATAAATGTACCTCAAAATTTTTTATAGATTTCACTATGTCATTTATAAATAATACAAATAATAAAGGTCCTAGCACTGATCCTTGCGGTACTCTGAAGTCATTATCTATTACGTTAGACACACTATTTATATATCTTGTTTTTTGTCTTCTCTCCGTTAGGTAAGGTTCGATCCATTCAAGTACAGTCCCCCCAATGCCCATTTTTTCAAATTTTGATACCAGTAACTTTAGATTTACCGTCTCTAAGGCACGTTTAAAGTCTAAGAACATTGCCACTATGATTTGATCTTTACCTATTGTCTTAACCAATTCCGATAGCATATAAGCATCCTTTACAGTCATACGGAAATGGCAGTATTTCTAGCAATTTCATTGGCCGTTTCAAGGCCACGGCATGGCGTGCTCATCAGATATCATTTTTTAAAGGGGAATTCGGCACCGTGAAAATAAACAAACTATAATAAAGGGCAAGGAAAATCTTACTAACGAACTAAAAAATACTTAAAAAAAAAACAACAAGTTTTGTGATTCGAACCCTGGACCTACCGCGTGCTAGGCGAGTATCTTCTCTATCATCTAACGAGTTCTTTGCTGACAAATTATTCCAAAAGGATTTAATACACTTTGATATGTCATGTAACTGCGCATGCCTTGCGGCTATCTTAAAACGGCCAATGAAATTGCGATTAATACTTTCATTGCCATACGACTGTAAGGAATGCTTATATGCATTCCGATATAACGAACTGAAGTGCCGTTTCACAGGAATGGCTTTCTCTGAATCCAGATTGATTTTCCATTAAAATATTATTATCCATGCAATGTGTAGTCAATTGTTCTTTTACTACCAATTCTAGCGTTTTTTCATATACTGGTAATGTGTTAACAGGTCTAAATTCTTCACATAAAATTGTATTCAATATTTTGGGAATGGGTGTAACCACCAATATTTTCTAGTTTTTGGGACACATTTCTTTTAGTAATGAGCTATTAATATCTTAAAATCTATTACCAATTACTTCAAAAGCAGTTTTTATAATTCTTGTGCAAATACCATCAATACCTGATTTATTAAGTAAATCAGATATGATTTTTCTAAGACTGTGCATTTCAACAGGTTTAAATTCTGTTAATTTATTTTTTACTTCTATAATATCTAACTCATACCCATTTTGTTTAGGGATACTTTTAATAGTATCGTTAATACTGCCTACAAAATATTTATTAATCTTCTCCGCGATTTTCGATTCATTTTCTATTACTTCATTCCCGAACTGGATTCTTTTGGGTGCCGAGTGGTTTTTGTTTTGGCATATTTTTTGTGTCGTTTTCATTGTCGTCGATTTTTCGTTCATAATAATTCTGTTTTTGTCTTAGTAATGCTGTAACATCTTTTCGTTTTCTCTTATATATTTCCCAGTCTTCTTCTGCATTACTTATTGTTGCAGCTGTATATCTCTGCTCCTTTTCTCTCATACATTCCAGACTTTCTTGATTTATCCATTTCTTATCTGCATATTGCATTGGCATCTTTGTTATTTTTACAGGACAAATTTTAGCTAGTGACTTAGATATACTGTTCACAAAATTATCAGCTAATGTATTTACATCTCATATTGTATTATCCCAGTATGACTCCCTTAACAACTTCTCGAAATTTTCTTCATTAAAGTTCTTATAACACCTTTTCTTAATTTCTATCTTTCCACTGCTTTTGCTTAATTGCCAAATTTACTAAAATGTTTGCATGATCTGATATTCTTGGAGTGTGATTAACTTAATAACTTATGTGCTCACAATTAGTTATAACTAAATCTATTATTGTTGCTGAGTTATTTGTTTTACGTGTAGGTTCTCTAATTAATTGACTAAGTCTATTTTATGATAAAATTTGTTGCAATTTATTAGCATAAAATGTGTTCTGTGACACATCTATATTAAAATCACCCAATGCGCTTGTAACAAGGACAATTAATGTCCTATGCCTCATGATTGTCTTCTATATTTATGTATATTGTATTTCTTTATCGCCTCTATACAATTTATACACTTCTTTTCTGCTGAATTATATCTGTCACTGACATGTTCCGAGCCACACTTGTAACACATAGAATTATTTTTACAATCTTTTGCAAAATGATTAAACCTTAAACATCTATAACATCTGATTATATTACAAAATCATAAATTTTACCTCTTGACCAGCCTATGTTGATTCTTTCTTTTTCTGTCAATTTACCATATATTTTTGGGTCAGTTTGTATAATTAATGACAAGATCGTAGGGTATTTATCATTTTTTATTTTTCTCATTACTTTTAAATGAACTCCTTCTGCTTTATTTATTTCATGGTTTTGTTAAATCATCTCGATTAGTTTGTCGTTATCATCCATATCGTCCTCGTTATGTATCCCAATAATTTTTAAACTTGGATGTAATTAGTACTGGTTTAGTTATATCATACTTATCAGACCTGTATCAGATCCTGTATTTTATTTTGTATTACATCTCTACCCTTTTTATTTTCGCATTTTATCATCACTTGTCTTTTTGAGATCTCTTATACCTGCAGCATCTCCGACTGCTACACTTGCTGGATTAACATTTTGTTTTATATCTTTTGTTATGTTACTCGTCTGGTACACTTTAGGTTTAACTATGATGACAGGTTCTATCTTGTCTTTCTTGACTATATTTGCATATGTACTTTTTCTTTTTTATCTACTATTATATTGTAACATATTTTTTATGGTTTCTATCATTTCATTTTTGAAACTTTCAAATGTTTCATTTAGTTTATCCAAGATGTTGTTCGTAATTTCGCATTGTTCACAATACCATTTGCGTGATTTTATAATTGTAATTACTTTTAAATCTGCGTTGATGCTGAAGCTTGAGAACAAAGTATTTTAATGCCAATTCTGAAAGGGGATCTTTTATTAGAGGAATTAATGAAAGAAGATTTATTAACTTTTTCTATAAAATTTTTTCTATTGCTGCAATTTTTTTAATTTTTGATGTAGAAATTACTCTCTTATTTAAGTACTTTGATTTTAACAATTTCCATTTCTAATATAATTCGTCCGACGGCCGACAGAACACCCGCACATTTTACTTTAAATATCCAACAACATTTAAATCAAATATTCCCAAATATATGGATCGGTAGATGACATGAGATGCTCGCGTGAACTGGCCACCGCGTCCTCCTGATATGACGCCATGTACTTTAAAAACTATGGTGTATTCCACTCCAGTATATAGAGGAGTATTCTTTGTATGCGTGTAAAGGAACATTGAACATTTGCAATAGGAATTTTAGTTGCATTTAGGGGACCAATAAATATACAGTTTTTTTTAATAGCATATTTTCGTCTGAACTATGACAGATAACACAATTTAACTAAGCAAATAAAGTTGGAAATAAGATTGACTAACTCTAAAAAAGTACTCAGTAAATTGTTGAAAAAATTTGGACTTTTTTTATAACTAGATGACCAATTTTTGATCATTTTTGTGCAGTACTGAATACGAAAAGAATTATGTAAAAGAGATATATTGTTAGTACAGATAAATATAATAAACAATTACCTTAAGAACTTTGACCCTCAATAGTGACTAAACGAACTTTTGGATAGGGGTAAGTTGAGTTCTATCATTTTTTTTTTATAAAATCTATGTTAACTCCATTTTAAATAGCTGTCAGTATGGATTCAGAGCTAGATTATCAACAGAGGCGAGCATAGTAGATCTTAGTCAATTTGTGTATGACCAAATGGATTCGGATCGTTTCTTACTGATTAGATAGAAAAATCGTGGTAAAAATCGGCATCACAAAATCTTATAAGAAAGATATTTGTATTGGAACTCCACAGGGTAGTATGCTGGGGCCCCTAATAATTTTATAATACGTGAATGACCTGCCTTCTCATTATACCTCATGGTAAAATCTTCATGTATGCCGTTGATACATCAATAGTAGTTTCTGACCCTGATCCTTCAATATTGAATCGTAAAGTATCTACTGTTTTACAGGCATTTAATAAATGGTGTTATGATAATCACCAAATAATTAATCATGATAAAACAGATCTAGTAGAGTTTGGCTGCAGACAAAAAATCGGACCAATTTTAATTTTAATTTTAATGGTTTCACACTTGCTCCTAGTGAGCAAGTGAAATTTTTAGAAATTACTCTTGATCACAATTTTAGTTTTTATGAGCAAATTGAAGTCGTAAGTAGCAAGCTAAATAAAGGTTGTTATGTTATTAATTCTCTGAAAAATGTGTTTAATAGGGATGCGGTATTAAATGTAGATTATGCCTTAATTTACTCTTCTATAGAAGAGTAAATTAAGGCTATAGTAATTAGGCTATAGCCTATAGCATTAATATATGAGGACAATCAAGTGATATAGCTAGAGTTTTTATGCTACAAAAAAGGATCATTAGACTTATATTTGACTTGCATTACCGTGAATCATGTAGGGAGTCATATAAAAATTCAAAGATATTTACGGTGACATAAATCTGTCTTATGAAACTGTTGACCTTTATCCATATTAATAAAAGCAGATTTCCAATCCATAGCGAATTTCACACCTACAATATGAGAGGTCGGTACAGAATATGCAAATTCAAACACGATCATGAATAGTTGATGTGTTCAAAAGAAGGTTAAAAGATCTGTTGCAGTCAGATGTTTTTTACAACTTAAGAGAATTCGTAAATTTTTTGAATAATTTAGACTGAGCGGGACCTTATTATCATGTTCTTTAAGGTGAAGAAAATAGTCACAAGGCCCGCATCAGCGTAAGGACAGTATAGTTTCCAACATTTTTATTATGTATATTTTTATATTTTGTGTATTATGTAGTCTTCTCATATGTATTGTATATTATATTTTATATATTTGTTTTTTATGATTTATGTTTTGTCTGTCACGAATATAAATTAGGTACGTATTATGTATTACAACTTATGTATTCCAATATATGTAGTAGTTCTTTGTCCAAACTTTTCAGCGACACCTTCTATAGGAAACTAACATTTTTTAAATTCCCTCTGAACCGTTTCAGGAAAAAATTTAACTCGTATATGGACATATTTTCTGTCGGTTTATAAAATGCGATAGTTTTTATTTTGACTGTGAGAAAAGTTTTAAATGTTTAACAATAAAAATAAACACTGTAGTGCCACTCGATGTTATCCAACGCCATGACAAATTGAGTCACATTCCATAATAGTTTTGTCCCATGTCACGTTTCTATTATTTTTAAGTGTTTGTTTTAATTTTTTTAATAGGTTATTTTCACATAATATATAGTCCATTGAACTGGGTATACTTGCACGGATAATTTTATTGCTAAACTAAATCAAACAAAAATATATAAATGTATAAATTTAATACTCAGATAAGATATCCTATCTTTATCCCAGAAATTTTATTTGTAAACAGGTGTACACATAGATAACATTTGCTAGGTTGAAACAGCCTACTCATCTCGATCTTCAATTTGAATCCCGTTTATTTATATACTAAAAATAATAAACATAAGAGTTTCCGTATTGGAATCAAAATAGGTACACTCTGTTGCGTTGGCTATATGATAGAAAAATAATTTGATATATTTCTCCTTGTCATTTTTTTAAAATGATTTTCGAACATATTAAGCGATATTTGTAAAAATGCTAAGTTTAACAATAACAAGTGCCAAAATTTTTTTCAGCCAGAACTGAAAAAGTTATTACATCACCAACTTCATTTATGTCCCTTTTTATACAAAATAAATATATCAGCGTATTCCGTAGAGTGTATTCCAGGGGAATAAAATGAACCTCTGACTTATACTTGGTCAATATTCGAAACATAACTTTCTGCCTGAAAAGTGGCCATAGGGCCCTAAGGTTTCTGTTAGTTTTTGGTAGCTTACATTTTATTTTATTTTATATAAATTTTATGGTTAATTTTCAAGTCATCAGCATATAACAGAGATAGACATTGGAGGTCAAGTACGGTATCATTTATGGATATAATAAACAAGTGTCCAATACCGAACCCAGTGAAATGCCTGATTGAAATATAAATTCCATAGATCTATGACCTTGATATTGTACAAATTGATTTCTGTTACGAAGATAGGATTCAAAAGAATGAATTAAATCGAGGTTAAAGCCCAAGGAATATAATTTTTTTAATAATATATCATGACCTATTCTGTCAAACGCTTTGGAAAAATCAATATAAATGACATCGACCTGTCCACCACCATCTATAATATTGGCCAAGTACTACATTATGTAAAGTAGATTCATAGTTGTGGAATGTGGTGAGTCAAACCCATGTTGATACTTTCATGAATTTGCGGATAAAGTGTGTTATGTAAGACAATTGTAAGACAATTTCGAATGCTTAAACAAAATTATTTATAACTGTTATAGCGTGGTAATTTTGTACATCTGATTTACTGCTTTTGTTGGATATATGCGTGGTTCCATTTCTTCATCCAGCTCTGATCTATTTGTATAGCAGATGGGTGATCTTTTTTCAAATTGTTGTTCTAAAGAAGGTGGTTTGTTAGTACCATATTATATTTTAGTTAATATGTCCATCAAGGTTTTCGCTGTATTTTACAGCAATAAAAATTTCACCTCTATAAAATTTAAATTGTTCAAATACTATTACCTATAAACATGTCGTCTTTTCTACAATAGTATGGAGGAGATTTTAGAAGAACGCCCCAATTTTCCTAACCTCTTCATTATGAGGCATTGTAAATAAGCAAATCTGATATTAGGCAAAATCATCAAGAAGTACATAAATATCTCCTCCATTCCTCAAACGTTACAGTTTGGTGCAGATTTTCATTATTTGATATTTTCGGCCATAAAACTACATAAATATACTACACAAATTTGAGGTATTCATTTGAATGAGCTGGGTAATTTGCGTAATGGAATTTGGTACTAATAACATGGGGGTTTACAGCCCACTTTGTTTAAGCAATAATGGCAGCTTTGAGAAATTCCGGATTAATATTTCAAGATAGGGTACATATGTAAATTGGCCAGCGAGATAATCAGACCTTACGGCTGTAATTATTTATTGTGGGAGTTCTTAAGGTCTTGAGTCTTTGCTAACCGACCAGAAATGTTAGAGGCTTTAAAAATAACATTCGCGCTGAAATTGCCCAATGGAATGTTAAAAACAATCATGGAAGAACTAGAACAGATTTAACAAAATGGGAATCTTCCCATATACCGCAAAAAGAAACGACGCAGCTACGAACACTGATGTTTCGGAATTTTTGTTCCTCGTCAGCGAAGCGTAGCTTAAGGAATGGAATATATAATGGAGTGTTTCTTTTTGAAGTATACTCCTTTTTGTTAATTCTTGAACCCCTCGACTATCACTCTCGGAGACAAAGCTTTTCGAACACTCAAAATTCTTATTATAATAATAACCTTATTACACTTGTTTCATCAGGTTTGCTCTAAGTTCGTACACCATGGTCTTCCAGGCAAATAGTTACGCCATCCTAGCGGTGGCGGGTAAGGCTGAGGTTAGGAATGGGGTGGAACAGATGATATACATTTGCTCCGATAGCCAGGCTGCTCTAAAAGCGATATGCTCCCTCAGGATGAGATCAGTTCTCGTCCAGGAGTGTGGGCATATCCTAGAAGAGCTTGCCAGGCATAAACAAGTGAGATTGGTGTGGGTCCCGGGACATACCTCAGTTCCAGGCAACGAAAAGCACGATGAATTGGCTAGATCTGGAGCCGAGGAACCCTGTCTCGGGCCTGAGCCTATATTAGGTATTACAGGAAGGCAGGTCACAACGGCCCTCAATAAGTGGGTCCACGAGACATTGAGGAAGCATTGGGGGACCAACAGGGCTTGCAGGCAAACCCGAGATTTTGTGACCAGGACGAACAAATCGAAATCGGCCTAGTTACTGGGCCGGAGTCGGAAAACTTTAAATCTCTTAATCCGAGTTCTGACAGTTCACACTTAGGAGGCATCTATCATTGATAGGTATTGAGGAAGACCCTACATTTTCAAGATGCGGGAGTGATGAAGAAACATCTTACCACTTACTGGGACAGTGTGAAGCGTATGGGCGCCTGAGACATAGTATCTTTGGTTCTGAGGCGCTTCTAAGGGAGGAGATGAACTCTCTCGCAATGAGTGATATCGTGACCTTCATCAGAAGATAGGAAAGATTCGACGAGGGTGCAAGAGAAGCGCATGGCTGAGGGGACAGCTGGGGGTTGGTAAAAAGGGTCTATCTGCGGCCTACTTGCCAGACGTCAGCCTCCCCCACCAATACCATTACCATTACACCTGTTTCATGCACTATCACCCTCAAAAAAATATTTCGTACTTCCTCTATAGTATTACCCAAAACAGTTTTATTACACACTTGGTGGATATGTATGGCTACTATGTAAGAAAAACCTGGTATGTATTTTGCAAAGAAACCTCTAAAGTCAGCATTGTAGACTACTTTCCAAGACAGACTACATTCACAAGACATGGCACATAAATCATAAAAAAAATCAATCCTCTTTTGTAGCTGTACTGGCAATACTGATAAGAGCGGTTCATGGAAGAATGTTAGCGGACCATATGCCAAACACCGTTCCATACGCTGAGGAAGAAGAACTCAGCTGCCTATAATATTATACCTATACATTTATGCCGATTTTCTGCCTTATACTGATTCCGTAAACTTTGATACGGGTTATACTGGTTGCATATATTACAGGTATGTAAGTAAACACCCAAATTTGTATGTGGTGTGTTTTTTTTATATACCTATTTTTATGTAACTGTTTACCCTGAAAAAAATAACATATTTCCGCTGCCTAGGATGACTGATGACTGATCAGTGGATGAGATTTGATTGTTAAAAATTGTGCACATATTTAAATCAATGTACATTTTGTGAATGCACTTATATAATGCTTCTAATTATATTCTTCTCGTATAGTATTATTTCTGTGAACGGAACAATCGTGTACAATGTCTGAATACGAAAATGTCAGCAAAACAAAATGAAATTACCTTAATGAAGCGGGGTATACATTAAATGAAGTTAAGGGGTGCTTACACAATGCAGAAACGTTTAAATTTCGTAGAGTCTAATCTTGAATATTATAATACGAAAAGTTCTTTTTAGTTTATAAATGTTGTACGGGTTGCTGCTGTTTTATGCGTCGCTTACTAATGAGATAAAGTAAATGCTGTGAATATTAAATCAATTGGTTTTATAGAAAATTGATTTTCATTAGAAGAAATAAAATATTACGATGAGAACACTATTTCTTTTTGTAAACTTGTTATAGAGGTATGGGTGACATCTTCGGCATAATGGTCTTAACTTTGTTAATATTAGTTTAATTAAATAAAGGTTATTGATTGTAAATTGCCGAATATTTCTGTGAATTTCTTTTTTTATTTTTCATTTGTCATGTCGGCACTAGGGCAGTCAACTTGTTTATCATATCATATCAGGACATTTTTTTTTAGCATTTTTAGATTCAGCATAATTTTCCTTTTATGCGTCTTTGATAGGTTTGGTCTAGTAGTTTTAAATAAAATAGTTTGTAGGAAAAAGTAGCTTATATATGCATTAAACAGTTGGGCCCATTGTCCAACTGTTCTCACATTTAGATCATCCAAGTTATTGGGCTAATTTCGGTAGACGTTACTTTCGAGATAACCCCATAAGTAATAATCAAAAGGATTCAAATCCAGAGATTCAGCTGGCCATTCCAATAGCACCTCTCTTATCCAGATTCTAATCTGAATACAACGCTGTATTATTTATACCTAAACTCTCCTCTAGGTTTGACGAACCAACGGACTGCGGTGACATTAGCGTAATATCACCGTGACTCACCAACCACTGAATACTAATATTTGGGATATGTCTTCTGTCAGTATTCATACTATTCTAATATTTTTTAATTCTCTTTCGAGCGCTTCACTAAATTTACAGTAACACATCTACTGCTTGACCAATTTTAACGATATTTGTCTTAAATGGAAGAATAGATCTAGCCGAATTTATAACAAGTTCAAAAAACAAAGCTAAACGGTTTTTAAAAACGTCCGACATTTTTGTTTTAGCTGTTTTTTTACAAATAACAACATAAAGAACGTATAATAAACACAAAAATTATAAGTGAAAGAGTAGGGGTGTAATTTATTTTTGGGCCACTCTGTATATGATGAATAGAATGTGATAATCAGGATAATCTTGAATTGCAGAAGCAGTTTAGGAAAGAAACCTAATCGATCACAGTACAGTATATATTTACCAAATATAGAAACTTTTAGAAGAGTTGTGCTGGCCGAATGACAACGGACTTATGGGTATTTATTGCTAAGAATATCAAGGTAATTTATTATTTACTTAACTCCTCGTTAATAATGCTCCCATCGCATGTCTGAGTTCATTAAACAAGAAACGCAAAGATGTTCAAATATTTTATTAAGAGGCAAGCCTTAAACTGCCAACGCTAGAGATAAAAAATACTTCTAATAATCAGGAATTATGAAAATTTTTAATAAAAAAAATTTTCTCATTCACTATCTTGCATTGAGTGGGCTATGAATAACTGGCAAATATCACCCTATATATTAAGGAGATTGACAGTTGTCCTTTAATGTTGTGCTTATTTTAATTTAGTACTGGAATTTTCACCGGAAGCGCTGTTATCAAAAAATTTGGAAGTGTTTGATATTCTAAATACATTCTTTAACTTATAAATGCGACAAAGTTGAGTTTCAAAAATGGTGTAAATTGTTCGTTCATATTGAATGACAAAATAGTATTATTCTATTACTGACATCGAAAAATATACAAGGTGTCCATAAAGGGTGTGGGGTATTTGTATCTGCGCTGTCCATGTAACGGCGCGGTTGGGAGGGACGCGTAAGGATGGGCTGTTGCGCTGCTCTTTGGAGATTTAGTGACCATGAAAGCGTACCTGGGAAACCGTCGCGCTTTTTGCATACGCGCCTATTATCGCAATGAGTGACAGCTCAACGTTTATATCGTGCAGAATTTAATGTACGGAATGCACCGAAGGACGATACCATCAGAAAATGGATTCAAATGTTTGAGAATACTGGTTCGAGTGTAAAAATTCACAATCAAAGTCGCCCGCGCTCTGTTCGAACCCAACAAACGATTGAAGAAGTGAGAGTTTCAGTGCGTTAGAATCTGTCTCAATCAGTTCGCAAACGCAGTCAAGGACTTAACATTAAAAAATCGTCGTTGCACGAGATTCTGAAGCAAGATTTACATCTTAAAGCCTACAAAATTCAGCTCGTTCAAGAACTGACAGTTACCGACTATCCGCTCCGACTGATCTTTGCAAATGAAATGCTTCAACGCTTCCCAATGTTTGAAACCATTCTGTTTAGTGACGAAGCGAACTTTCACTTAAACGGGCACGTAAACAAACAGAACTGCCGCTACTGGGCCAACAACAATCCAAGAGAGAAACATGAACGACCATTACATAGTCCAAAAGTTATTGTGTGAGCTGCCATGTCTGGTGAAGGCATCATTGGGCCTTATTTTTTTTTGAGGACCGGCGAGGGCGAGCACTTACGGTAAACAGTGAATGTTATTGCGACATGTTAAGGAACCTTTTGGCTCCACAACTGCAGGAGTGTGAGGGTTTTAATGTGGAAACATGGTTTCAATAAGATGGGGCCACTTGCCACACCTCCAACCAATCGCTTGCGGTTGTCTATCAACTTTTCCCGGAAAAAGTGATCTCTCGTCGAGGCACCATCAACTGGGCTCCGCGAATCCCCGATCTTACACCCCTTGATTATTTCTTATGGGGATACCTTAAACAGAAAGTGTATGCAAACAAACCAGGACTCTACTGCAATTGAAGCACAACATATGCACCAAAATGGCCGCCGTTTCCAGGGAGATGTGTAGACGCGTGGCGGCTAATTTCCGTTTTCGGTTAGAGGAGTGCCAGCAGCGCGAGGGTCAACATTTGGACAACATAATCTTTGCCACTTAATTTTCCAAAACATTCTCTACAAATTAACCCAACAATAAAGAAATTCTAAGTTTTGCTTTTTTTTATTATTGAATTTACAGATACCCCCTACCCTTTCTGGACACCTTGTATATTCAACTGTCAACGTAGCTCAGTACAGCTGATGTTCTATTATACAAGGTGGTTTCGAAATGAGTATTCAAAACGTAGAGCAAGTTAAATGATGACGAAAACCTTGATAAAGTTTTTTCTCTAAGGTGCTTTCTACAGATGCTACGATGGACCCCTGAAAATGGTTTTTATTAAACATCTCCGAAACAATTTAATTTTAAGTAATGAAATTCTATACAGCCACTAACCAGAGCAGATCTGCTCAATCACTATACCTATTGACTTGATCCTGCCCGGTTTTGAACCTGGGTTGTTTGGATGGAAGTATGAGCCACTGTCCTACACACCACCGAACTAATTTACAATGTAGATGGGGTCATTACAAATCAAGCGAGATTAATGTAAGTGTCTTATGATCATCATCTGTTTAGTTTTGTACTCCTGGTGTGTCATTATATTAAGATGTTATAAGCATATCTGATTACAAGCATAATGACAACAACCTTGATTTATTTATTATAAAACATTTCTTGATATATAGATGCTAACGCTGAAATTGATAGTTGTTAATGCATTTTATGTTTATGTTTTCAGTATACACAAATGAAACACATGAATACACATGCTATGGAATAAATACTCTTATGACTATATTTACCGCATTGAGTGTGATGGATGGGGTAATAAATTACAATGGAAAGTATGGAAACCAGAAATGAATTTATCATGGAAGAGAATCGATGTTTATGTAGTAAGATATTGCGTGTATATCAAGGAAGACACGAAATCACTTACTTCTTAGGTCTTGTCCTTGGGTCAGGAGTGGCAACATTTTAAAATTGGAGATGCTCGTGAAAACTATGTTACGACCATAGACTGGAAAGAATGGGGATTAGAGATTCACTGAATCAAGAGTAAAGGGAAACCTTGTGATGGAAACAATTTCTGATTGGAGCGTAAATCAGGATATCTTGGTGTCTGGTCATAGGATTATTAGATTCGAGATTGGGTCCTACAGGACAGAGGACGCCCTCCGAAGAAATCCAAGGACCCTGACAAGTCTCCAAGACGAACCAGAGGTGGGGAGGATTATCTCCCCTGAGGAACTAGACATAAAGATAGCGAGCCTAGAAAGTCATATAGTCTCAGCATATGAGGAAGCTTGCCCACTCAAGGCGGTGGGAGCACGTGGGGCCCGATGGTGGACTAGGTCGCTTGATGACCTGCACCTGACAGTCAGACGAGTTAATAATCGAGCCGTCAAGAAAGGGTCAGATTCTTCATGGGACGACTTCAAGAAGGCTAGGAGAAATTTTAAAAAGGAACTAAAGCGCAGCAAGAGAGAAAGCTGGCGCAAGTACTGTGGGACCGCCAGACTGATGAAAATACTCATCTAGGTGACAAGGGAGACCATAGGATTACCACGAAGGCAATATAGGACATGGACTACTTCTGGGGAGGAGTCATTAAGACAAGTCTTAGAGGTTCACTTCCCGAGTGAAAGCGCCGATGCTACCAGTTGATTGACGGCTTGTCGAGGAGATTGTAAAGGACAGAGCGATAGCCTGGGCAATGAGCGCCTTTTAAAGCAGCGGGGCCGGATGGAATCTTCCCATCTCTGCTTCAGAAGGGTCTAGATATTCTTCTACCACATTTAAGAGGAATATTTGTGGCCAGTCTGATACTGGGATATGTTCCCCTGACGTGGAGGTCAGCTAAAGTGGTCCTCATCCCTAAAGTGTGAAAAAGGACTACACAGCTGCCAGCGTTTAGGGCGATCACTCTCACGTCCTTCCTGCTAAATGCACTGGAACGGATAGTGGACAGATATCTGTTGGAAGGGGACCTAGCTAGGTACCCATTCCACAAGGATCAGCACGCATATAGGCGATGGATGTCCACATAGATAGCCGTCGTGCATAAAGTAAAAAGGGCCCTCCTGCATAAGGAGGTCATCCTAGCAGTATTTTTCGATATTGAGGGAGCCTTCGATAAAGCAAGGACTACTACTGTCTGCGATGCTCTTTGGACTAGGGGTACTGCTCCAGTACTGGTCAGATGGGCGAAATCTGTGCTGGAAGAGAGATGAGGTAGTGCTGCTTTAGGAGAATATCAGTTGGACGTCGGGGCGGCTGTCCCATCACCCCATCTATGGTGTCTAATAATGGATGGTCTCTTGGTGCGCCTAACTTCGGAAGGTTTCTATGCGCAGGCATATGCAGACGACGGGCTGGTTCTAGTGACCGGTCGCTTCCTAAACGTCGTTTGTAATAAATTGCAGGTAGCTTGTAGAATAATAGAAAGATGATGCGCGAAATAGGTCTCTCAGTCACTCCCACCAAGACTGAGTTGATCCTTTCACCAAGAGAAGAAAAATAGAGGATTTTAGGGCACCAATCATGTATGGTAAACCTCTCGCGCTCGCGCAGGAGTTCAGATACCTGGGAGTGACCCTAGACTGTCATGGGGGTCGCAGATAGACAACGTCATCAAAAAGTCGACTGCAACCTTCTGGAAATTGCACCGAGCGGTAGTTAGGAACTGGCGCCTCAACCCACGGATCCTACATTGGCTGTACACGGCGGTCATCCGACCGAGGCTCCAGTACGGATCTGTGATTTGGTGGCTGAGCGTGGACAGAGTGACCATGTCCCGAAAGCTGGCAAAAATCCAGAGAATAGCCTGCCTAGGGATCACTGGCACAATGAGGACGACACCAACAGCTGCTCTGGAGGTTCTGCTAGGCTTGCTAACGATTCCCTCGTGGATAAAGAGGGATGCTATGGTGGCCTATCGAGAATGCGGGATTCTGGGAGCTGGCAGTGTTCAGGTAGAGCTGAAGGTCATGCAGCAATTGCTGGACTGGCGGAAGGGAAATTCCTATCTTTGTCCTAAAGGCGAGATAAGCGAAAGATCAGCTAAGGTTGCAAAGAAAGTATACTCTCACTCTTCCCAGTAGGGAGGTGTGGAGTGAAGTGAGAATTGACCTCTCCTCGGACTCTATGGTATGCTACACAGACGGGTCTTGGATGGCCACCAGACTATCATCTGGGGCGGGAATATATCTGGAAGGCAAAGGAGTACAGGAGAGCTTTGCTCTAAGTTCATACACCATGGTCTTCCAGGCAGAGGTTTACGCCATCCTAGCGGTGGCAGGTAAGGCTGACGTTAGGAACGGGATGGAAGAGATGGCATACATCTGCTTCGATAGCCAGGCTGCTCTAAAATCGGTGTGCTCCCTGAGGACGAGATCAGCTGTCGTTCAGGTGTGCGGGGATGTCTTAGAAGAGCTTGCCAGGCATAAACAAATGAGACTGGTGTAGGTTCCGGGATATACTGGAGTCCAGACCACGAGAAGGCCGATAAAGTGGCTAGACTTGGATACATACATACCGGTATACATACATACCGACTATTAGACAGAGCGTAGTATTTTTTCCTTGTCCTCGGTGTCCATACCAGGCTGTACCAAATTTTCGAACAGCTTATGGAAATCATTTTCCAATTAATTTTCATTAAGGCGTATTCTTTCGAAGTTGCAAGATTAAATTGAATAAATACCTACCTCTTTAAATCTTCCCGCACTTACGACGCCTCTGTGAAACTGTGAAAGGCCCGTTCAATAAAAAAAAAAAAACAAATTTGTCTTTCGTCAAAGTAGCTAATTAGGCATACAAACAGAATTAAATCTGAAATTTAAATGTTTGGATTATTTAAAAGTTAAAGTGCGAAATTGCCTGACATCAGAGATATATTTTTTCGACCAGATGAATTGTTTAATACAGGAATGTATTTAAAAAAAAACGTGTAAAAATGTCACATCCATTTAATTTAATCCTATTTTAACCAGAGAGCAAGTTCATATTACCACCACTATTGATAGACATTTCCTGTTGTTTAAAGTAGGTCAAATCACTTTCGTCCATGAGATCCAATTTGAATTTCTGAAATAATTGGTACCAGTAAGTAGTTTCTGTAAAACAGTTATTAGTTATTACGGTTGCAAATTAGATTTTTGTGGAACAATGTACAATCCTCAGAGTTGGTTTGTTGTTTTCATAAATAGTATGTGTATTCCAATCCCATCATTCATCATTTATTTGTATTAGAAAAAACTGCGTATATAATTGCAATAGAGATTGATGTGGGCAGGGATGTAATAAGTACTTTAAATAGGATAGAGAATCCCCTAATATAATTGTACACTTAAGAAAAGAGTTTCAGTTATTGTGCCATTTTTTTTAATTTTCAATTATGCCACTTATTTGTCGCGAATTAGTTTAAAATTAAAATAGATTTTTTTTTTTGATTTCGGTCTTTGGCTAAGAGCATTGTTAAATTTTAATCTGTTGCGTGTCTAATGTCTACATATATGTATATTTTATTGACTTTCAAATTGATTGGTCTTGTAATTGCTATGCCTAAAGACGTGTTTTTTAAAAAAAAATTCAGTTGTGGAATTTTACATCATTATTTGGCTATTGAGCCCTGAAGAAGTTTAAGCATATTAAACGAAACGTAGGCAAGGTAGCGTTTTATTTTAACCTATTGTCCTGGTTCCGACATTTCAACCTGTAGATTATACATTTTTATACGGTTTCTTACTAAAATTTCTACTATATTTGCATTTCTTATACTAAAGTATACTTTACAGAGGCATATGGTTCTAAGTACAAATGCAAAAGTTAATTAATTTTTCTGTAATTCCTACAATTTTGGGTAAATTTAAACCACTCTACATGTATCATGTAAGGCAAATACTCGATTATTTCGTTTTATACGTTCCGCATATAAAAATGGTACCAAAGTAACTTTTCTAGAGATTATACAGGTGAACGCCAACTTATCTGTGTAATTTTAGTGTTGATATTAGTAACACGAATTGTGAAAAAAAAATAAAACACTGTTAAACTTTTGTGGACGGCTGCATTGCTCATCTGACCCACTTATGACGCGAACAACCTGATTTGTTAATCTAAGTTAGTTGTAAATTGCAAAGATACAAGAAACGTCAGAAAATCACCGACAAAGTTATCCTTCTCCAGTTTTTTAGTTCAAATGATAAATTATTTAAAAAAAAACTTCACAAAAAGCGTGTACGCGGCTATTCGGCGGGTTTTGATATTCGACCACGTACGAATATGGAGACAGAGGCGTAACCAGGACTCAAGTTTCACAATAGCAATTATTTTCACTATCAATTTACAAAACTTATTTTAATTCAATTAGTTCCATAATTTATTAAGACTTGACAATTTTTTAAAATTTATCAGGTAGTCAGAAGAGTAGCCATATTACAATAACTGTTCAAAACTGTCACCACCAACCTGCACACACAGTTGAGCCCTTCGTATCCAATTTCTACGTACATTCTCAAAAATTAAATAAAGAAATAGTACCCTTTTCAATCACTAACAATATCGTAACTAAATGTTTAGCAAAAAGCTCCTGCCGTATAACTTCATCCTCTTCCTATTTAATTCGTTATAGAAAAAATCACAAAAAAGCGTAAGGAGCAGTAGGTTCACGGCGACAAAGTGCACCGAACTCTACAAAAATGTGTTACATTTATTTATTAACAGGAAAAAAAATTCCATAAATTCACTTCAGGTTGGCTCTGTTAGTGGACGGCATTCATTATTACGTCTTTCATTTACGTCGAGATCAACGGTTGGCGCGTTTGAAGGGATTATGTTAAAAAAATACCATCGGAGACAAAGTGGCAAAAAGTGGTGAACCAATTATTGTGTAAAAAACAAGGTCAATGTCGTAGTCATCCAACCTATCTTAATTTCTTTTCTGTTGAGATAAGTCAGTTAATAGGATCTCAAAATGTTGGAGTAATTTTATTTATTATTTTTCTAGGAAACTATAGCACATAGATTCTTTGCTTTTTTTTATATGAACTTACCATTAAGGGATCTACCATCCCTTAAAGTTAATAAAATAAGTTAGAACTCACCCTGTATAATCTTAAATTTGTTGCCATGTAAAAACAGTAAATTTCTGTTTAGAACCATGCAATTCTCATGCGACGATATGTATAACTTACTGACGTTTCTGCCACTTCTGCAGCCTCAATATTGTATTTGTTTTTGATTTTAATTAATTAATTTTAAAGTACCAACAAACGCCAACTGTCATCTACATAGGGGCTGAGGGTGCCTAACTTCATTTATGCAACAAAGAATACTGTAACTCTAAATTTATTACAAACTTGTTATGTTGTGGTTCTAATAAATGTTCTAGGACAACTTGCAATTGTTAAAAAGCCAAGTTGTTTAAGTGCCAACAGCATGGCAGGCAATAAAATTAT
Organism: Rhamnusium bicolor; assembly: GCA_029963845.1. Lineage (NCBI taxonomy): Eukaryota > Metazoa > Arthropoda > Insecta > Coleoptera > Cerambycidae > Rhamnusium > Rhamnusium bicolor. The sequence continues at coordinate 760,450 of JANEYF010005500.1, forward strand.
TGACATAAAAAAAGACCTACTTAAAACTGTTGGAACTAATTTCGATGTAAAAATTATTTTCTGTGAATTGTGAAATTTCTAGAAAGTCCAGCTACATAATATCAGATTTTAATTAATCATCAATGATTGAAAATAATCGGAAATGGATTATTACATAAAATGCATAACAAGAATAAAACACCACTACAAATTTGATATATCTGACGTTGCAGCATACAGCGTTTCTTTTCATCATTTGATAAGCAAATATCTGATCGGAATATTTATTGGTTGTTGTGCATGTTATTCACAGAATCCCTATAAAAACAAGTTAGAATTCAAAGTGTTTTGATTTCGCCACAAAAATGTTTTTTTTTGTGTTAAAAAATTTACAGATTAGTGATGAGTGATGACTGATGTCGGTATTATCAGTACAGTAAATTACTATTTTTATAATTGTTATCTTGTCTCACAAATTATGGATAATATTATTTCTTATTTTTATTCGACAAGGTGACATAAGTATGTGCTAACTGAACACAAATTTTATTATTAACTGGAAGAAAAATTGATTGTGCAGAAATCATGTTATCGTCAACGCAGATATCATCTTCATGTACATTCGTTTTTTTTATTCAAAATGTCAGTATCAGTTTGAAAGATGTAAAATGATGCTGCAACTTTCCTTCAATAATTGCGCCATATGTGTTATACACAGTCTTAAACTGTGCAAACTTTCGTATTTTAAATACTCTAATGTTTATAATATTTTTGGAGCTAAATCATTATATGACTTACAGAGTGTTTAAATTTCAATTCTTATATTAAATAATGAGATCTTGCGCAAAATGCAGCACAATATATAGGAAGCTTGGAAGAATGTAACAGTATTCTCAATATACAGGGTGTCCCGAAAGTCATGGGACACCAACTAAGTACAGCCTCCTGGGGTCAAAATGAACTAATTAAACTCAGATGTCCCACTAAAAAATTCTTGCTTAATAAGTTATAGGGCTTTAAAGATTTTCTTTTCATTTTTGAACGTTTCATCAACAAATTGTCGAATTAATTAAGTTGAAATTTGGTACATCTCCATTTTGTTACTCTGCAAACACCATAATGTTAGTTATTTTGTTGCTCTTTGTAGAGGGTGCTACTTCGGCTTGTATTTGAACTCACAATTATTCAGTTCATCACTTTGAGTTTTTGATAGATTCATAAATAAGCGCCCATTCTTTTCATACATTTAAAATTTAAATATTTTTTTTCGCGGACCAGCCCTCTAATGAATTCAGTTTTTTGTAGACAAACTTTAACACGAGATAGAACACATGTTTTTAAAAAGAAAAATTTCTATAAACATATGTCGTAGAACGCTTCGTTTCCGCGATACAGGGTGTTGAATATATTATTTTTTTTCTCGAATTTTCATTATAACTTATAAACGAATGCTTAGATTTTTTCCATGTTTGGGGGATAATGCCTATTAATTAAGGGGCATAAAACAAGCGATAAGAATGTTCAAAACTTGCACAGTGGCGGAGTGGAGGGGGTGCTCAACCCTTTTCTTAAACAGAACTTCTACACCAATGACTATTTTTTAAAAAAACTGTTATTTTCATTATCTACATACAGTTTAACAAAAATAATGTCCCTTCTTCTGTCTTGAAATTCCTGTGCGTTTCCGAGTTATTTTGATTTTTAGTGTTTGATGTGGTACTAAATTAAGTAATTTATTTATTATCAATTATCGGCTAAATATTTAATTCTTTCAACGAAACCTACCTAAATATGGTTTGTTAATGATTCTAAAAAGCCGAAATCTCTTATTCTTTATCTCTTTCCAATGTAGTTAAAATAAATATTTGTTATATCAAGCCATACTCAAATACAAGACTTTTATAAGTTGAAATCTGTTAGATTAATACCTTATTGTGCAGTTGCCAAACAGTTTTATGAAGTTTCTTTAAGTTTTATTAAACTTGTGTATGTACCAATTTCCGTTTCAATTTTCGTTGTTTTTTGCTAAATAATTTCCATTTGAAACTAGCAAATACAACTGTGTATTGCAACAAAATATTATACTCCTTGAAAAACAAGTAAGTATTAAATGTCATATTTTTAAACGACAGTTTGACTTATTACAAGTTTATCTACAAACACTTTTGCTTCATCTTGAATATTTTCACTGTTATTAATTATTGTTTTTAAGTTTAGAAAGTTATTTCATTTGATTTGCCAACTTTTAATTAGTGTAACATGCCGTTTACATTTACAAATAGCGAACAAGCCGACATTCATTTTATTTATGGGTTCACAAATGGTAATTCAAGGTACGCTGCTAGGGAGTATCGAAGAAGATTTCCAAATAGACGACAACCTCATCATTCCGTTTTTGTGAGTATCCACCGTCGATTTGTTAACCAGGGTTTGAAAAATGTACATGGGGGCCGACAGAACAACGGTGGACGAGAGAATTGGAGAGGGTATATTGCGTGAATTTAATAGGAACCCAACGACAAGTACTCGACGTACTGCTGTTGCTCTTGGTATTTCTCAAAGCAAAATTTGCCGGGTTTTAAAACGGGATCACAGACGCCCATATCATTTTCAACCTGTTCAAGGTTTATGTTCAGGTGACGCCGAACGAAGACTTAATTATTGTAGGTGAGTTCTTAACTCCATTCAAAATAATAGAGATTTCTTATCCAACATACTGTGGACTGGTGAATCCTGTTTTACTCGTCGTGGTACAGTAAATTTTCACAATCTGCATGTATGGGCATATGAAAACCCACATGCCATTCGACCAAGAAGTTTTCAACATGAATTTAGTACAAACGTCTGGATTGGAATTTACGACAACCACGTATTTGGACCTTATTTCTTGCCACAACGTGTAAATTCAGAAAATTTTCTACAATTTTTAGAAGAAGAGCATGGTAATATGTGGGAAGCCATTCCTTTGAATTTAATAGGACAGTCTTGGATTCAGCTGGATGGGTGCCCCGCCCATTATGGCAGAATTGTAAGAAATTGGCTAAACAATAACTATCCGGGCAGGTGGATAGGTCGTGGAGGTCCAGTGGCGTGGCCTCCCAGATCCCCCGATTTAACGTCACTTGACTTTTTTGTGTGGGGATTCATTAAGGAAAAAGTGTATACCACTCCGGTTAATACACTTGAAGAACTTCTCAATCGCATCAGAGATGCTTGCAATGAAATAAGGGTGCATCATTTAGTTAATTTAAGACCTTCTATTGTACGTCGCTGTGAAATGTGTATTGAAAAGAACGGTTTACATTTTGAACAAAGTGCCTAATTTTAGTGTTATTGTTATTAATTGTTGTAATTGTTATTTAATAAATCGTTATTGCTAACAATTGTTATTAATTCTATAATTGTTAATTAAATATTGCTATAAATTCAAACATTTTCTCCATAAACATTGATATCAATGTTCAGTATTTTTTTTTGTAATTTAGTTGCAGTACATTAGTATTTAGGCAGCACATAATAAATAAGGATTGTTAAAATTAGTGTACTAAACAGATTTCAACTTATAAAAGTCTTGTATTTGAGTATGGCTTGATATTTATTTTGACTACATTGGAAAGAGATAAAGAATAAGAGATTTCGGCTTTTTAGAATCCTTAACAAACCATATTTAGGTAGGTTTCGTTGAAAGAATTAAATATTTAGCCGATAATTGATAATAAATAAATTACTTAATTTAGTACCACATCAAACATTAAAAATCAAAATAACTCGGAAACGCACAGGAATTTCGAAACCGACGAAGGGACATTAGTTTTGTTAAACTGTATGTAGATAATGAAAATAACAGTTTCTTTAAAAAAAATAGTCATTGGTGTAGAAGTTCTGTTTAAGAAAGGGGTTGAGCACCCCCTCCACTCCGCCACTGTGCAAGTTTTTGAACATTCTTATCGCTTGTTTTATGCCCCTTAATTAATAGGCATTATCCCCCAAACATGAAAAAAATCTAAGCATTCATTTATAAGTTATAATGAAAATTCGAGAAAAAAAAAATTATATTCAACACCCTGTATCTCGGAAACGGAGCCTTCCACGACATATATTTATAGGAACTTTTCTTTTTAAAAACATGTGTTCTATCTCCTGTTAAAGTTTGTCTACAAAAAAACTGACTCTCCCTGTATAATAAAATGTATTGGAAATATTGTTTTTGATTTATTACCTAAAACTTTTTTACCAGCACATTCAGATAAGAATTACAGTATAAAATATAAAAAAACTGTAGGTATTTATAATTATTATCATGCTGGGTTTGCAAGAATGCTTTTGTAATACCCAATATATTTTTTTTTCTAGAAATAGATTTAATTATACTGACGAATCAAACATATAGATATTGTCACATGGTTTTGCGGTAACAAAATAAAATCTAGAAACCTTGTTACATCATTAACATCCAAAAGTGTATTATTTGATTATATTTATGATCATAGTCCTTTTGGACTAAATATTGTGTTACTGAACTGCCATTAAGTGATATATCCTTTGGGTTGAATCGCCAATATGTAGGACAACATAAATATACTTTTACATTATTTTAGTTTTGATATCTATTTATAAAATTGTTGTTAGAAGTTTTTGGCCGTGTAAAGCAATAATTTTCATCGCAGTTACAGTTTGTGACTGACTCTTTTACGTTCATAAATTTGTTGTAACAATTTTGTTAATAGATTTGTTAATTGAATTGTGAAGGATATTTTGAAAAAATAAAAAGTTGCAAGTTTGTATTTCCAATGAAAATTTAGTGATGCCTACATATACACGCAGTTCACACTAATTGAAATATTTGTGGACTACGTATTTGGGATAAAAAAATATGAGAAACTAATCAGTGAAAAACTTGTACAAAAAAAAAAATAGGAATAGAAATCAATGGCCTTTACAAAATGTATGCAATTAACAAATCTACTTTAAATGGACATAGCGAACTGTTTAATTAAGTATATATTTACTTTCTTCTAATTATCAGTCTGGTGTCACAAAAGGAGATTATGTTACTTAAATAATAGTTCTTTTTCTATTTATAGCAAGGTTAACGAGTCCATTACTCATTTACATTACACAAAGTAAATATTCCCTTAAAACTGTCATATGTCATTGTCATTCATATCGTAAAGACACCATTTAAAGGTATATTAATACATGTATTATATACATATATTTAAAATGTGATCACACTCAAAATTTAAAGACATACACTTATCTTGGTAGTGGTAGTCAATTTTTTTAGAATTCTGATAAGTATATTTTAGGTAGGTACTGTTCGGAGTCATTTAAAAAAGAAAAATTAATTAGTTTTAAAACGTATTTGTTTTCATGTAACATTGACTAAGCAATAAACTTGAACATTTTCCAAGTACAATATGTTCGCATTTTCATAACATCTACAAGACGGGAAACGCATGGCGAAACGAATTTTGAGAATCAGAGCTGTGTCAATCATCATCAGTTATGGCAATTTTAAATAAATAAATCTGGAATGTACCAATGGAAATCATAAAACTATATTTATTATTCTTAGTTGAAATATGCGAACTGGAAATTGCGTCAAATTCATGATATAACTGATTTAATTTGAACAGGGGGAAGTACAGACAACCGTATAAATATTTATTTAAGGGCATATATATAATTCTTAAAACACTTAAAGAGATAGCATACAGAAGCAAAAGTTGCAGCATGGCCTCTTAAAAACATACATGAACCAGATGGGCGATAAATTGTCTGGTATCTTACAAGCCATGTTTCACAGCGTGCAACTGTACCTTTATCTTAAGGAAAAACGGTGGCGCTCACCCCAATTTACCTATGCACGCTTAGGAAATAATAGAATGTAACAGAAGCTTTAAAAAAGTGCAACTTTCAATAAAATATTAATCAGTAAATAAAAGGGAACAGATTTTAGTTTAAATGGCAAGCATAAAATATTATCGATGGCACAGAGTACAGGGTGTTCCAAATGGCGGGGTCTGCGGGTTTGATGCTTTTGGGCAATCGATGTCAGTTCTCGAAGAAATAGTCATAAGTTTAAAGAAATATTTTTATGTACCGGGTGATCGAAATAAGCCTCCCACCCCCATTTTCTCGGTTATTTGGAAAGATACGAAAAAAAATGAAAAATGCTTCTTGTAGGGTTTTTAAAAAGGAATCCAGACACATTAACAGAAAAACAACTGAACATCAATTAAAAAAGATGGAGGCCTAAGTTATTTTTTTTTAAATGGAAGTACCCAAATATTTTTCCATATTGGAATAGGACGTCTTATTCTGATTTCAAATATATATACTTTTTATATAGTATCTTCAGTAAATATTCCTATAATCGATTTTTTTCAATATAAAATGCATTACTTAACAGATATCAAGAAATACTATCTAGGTGGCTGTGATAGTAAAACAAAAGTGTTAGTTTGACAGTTTGACTATTATACTATTAACATTTTGCCTAATTTACCTATATTTAATTTCTTTTTTATTATCCTCATGAAACTATGCTCACTTATTAGTTAAATTATTATATTGAAAAAAAATAAAATAAAATAAAAAACGCTTATGCTGCCCAGCCAGCTAAAAAAACTACAAATATAGAAAATAACTAAAGAACACTATTGAAGTGGTAGATAATTTATTAAAAATAATATTATCCATTAAGATAAGAGTGGTAAATGAAAATATTTAAATTCTTTAACGGCTACAGAAATGTAGTAAATTAACAATAATTTATTGCTAGTTAATTAATAATAAAATATCACAAAAAATTCTCTATGTGTCCTCCATTGTGTTCTATACACAGAACGTATCGTTTTCTTAAGTTTCCCATTACATTTGCCATAACAGCGTTGTCATTATTCAAATTTCGTATTTCTGTTCTAATTTTTCCTTTATTTCTTCCAAGTTGTTGCTTCTTTCTTCATAAACAATATTTTTTAAATGGCCCCAAAGAAACGTGTCTAATGGAGTTAGGTCTGGACTACGAGGTGGCCTAGCGATAGTTCCTCGTTTTCCTATCCATTCTTGATATGTTGTGTTTAAGTAATTTGTAACATCATTAATATTATGTGGGGGTGCCCCGTCCTGCTGCCAAATAACATCGAATTGCAATTGCATTTCTTCTAATAAATTATTTACATCATTTCTTAACATATCTAAATACAATGGTCCTCTAAGGGAGCCTTCGTGAAAAATAGGCCTTATAATTTTTTTTATTTTTTATTCCACACCAAACATTTATGGATTTCCTTCCTTGGAATCGAATCTCTTCAGAAATATGTGGATTTTCGGAAGACCAAAAATGTGAATTTCTTCTGTTGAAGATATCAGGTGTGTTGAATGATGCCTCATCGGTCCAACATATTTTATTAAATATGTTATTATCAGTGTCATACCTGTTGATCATATTTCTACAAAATTGTTGCCGCTTTTCATTATCTTGAGGGAATAATTTTTGAACAGGCAATATACTATAATCCTTAAGTTTATGTTTTTTTAAAGTTCTCTGTATGGTTCCATAAGAAAAATTCAAATACCTCATTGCGTCTCTTATTGAATTTCTTGGATTCTCTTGAAAATAGAGTAAAATACTGAATTCTCTATCTTCGTTGACTATTCCTCGTTTCTTTTTATTTTGAATTGCTCCTGTATGTTTTAATAAATTATCTGCCAACTTAATAGTTTTCCTGTCAGGCAATTTCCTATTGGGATATATTTGTCCATATTCTCGCTGGGCAGCACAAGCGTTTTTATTATTTTTAAAATATAAGTTTACCATATCGTATTTTTCTCCTAAAGTATAATGATTATTCATATTGGTTATTTTTGGCCAACAAAGCAACATTCAAAAGTAACAGTTGTTGGCAAACTGTTGAATGAATTATTAAATGAGCAAATCTGTCAAAATATTAATTGTTTTATTATCACGGCCACCTAGAAAATATTTCTTGATATCTGTTAAGCAACGTATTTTCTTTTGGGAAATAATCGATTATCGGAATATTTACTGAAGATACTATATAAAAAGTATATATATTTGAAATCAGAATAAGACGCCCTATTCAAATATGGAAAAATATTTAGGTACTTCCATTTAAAAAAATATAACTTAGGCCTCCATCTTTTTTTATTTGATGTTCAGTTGTTTCTCTGTTAATGTGTCTCGATTCCTTTTTTAAAAACCCTACAAAAAGCATTTTTTCATTTTTTTCGTATCTTTCCAAATAACCGAGAAAATGGGGGTGGGAGGCTTATTTGGATCACCTGGTACATGCAAAAGAAAACTATCAAACTTTTAATACTTTTAATATACATATTGATCTTTTCTGATTATGCTAATATACAAATGTTAGGCAGACTTATTTTCAATACACTAACTTCAAAATACAAGACAATCAACCTAAAAATCAAAGGAATAGACAGAGGCTTAAAAAAGAATAAAAAAAGTCAGCATGTTTGTATCTCGGAGAATATTTAACATAAATAATGAGATTATTCCATCAACCAATAGTGTTGAAAGTTTAAGTGTTTGTTTTATTTTACAGTAAGTTTTCTTAAACATAAATAGTGTCTGTAGAAAGATTTTTGGTGCAATTTATGTGTTAGGTATTTAGATAGGAATACTAAAATCTTGTCTACTAAACCATAGGTGGATCAGAGATCAGAGAGAGGTGGAGAGAAGAATAATTTTCATTTTCTTAAACCTTAATTTCTTATTTACTTATCCATTTTGTAAAGTGTTAACGTACGTATTTTATATTTATAGAAAACCTTATTTTGTTTATATTTTTAGTAATAATTCACCGGATGTTTGTTAGTTAACATTGTTAGCACACTTCCGTTTGAAAGAAGACTAAAAGTAATTTTTTTCTTTATATGCATTTCTATTTGCTAATACTTAAAGAGCTCTCTGCCTCTGTTTTTGAAAATTATATCCAGCAAATCACTAGACATATAGCTACTCCTACAATCTAGATTAATTATTATTGTATACAGGGTGTTAGAGGTATGAGTGCCATTATTTTAATAAGTGCTATATTGGACGAAAATGAACAAAACATCTTAATTTTTTTTTGTAATTTCATACCCTTACCGAATAATTAATTAAACGTATACAGGGCATCTAGCAACACCGTACCACGAGCTGTACAGTACAATATAATACAGTACTGAAAAATTTCTTTAGTTTTAAATTTTTGTTTTGTTTATACATGTAATATAATAGATATAGGTTTATTTTCCGAACACACTGCACTACAGATGTTATAAGTTTAGGAAATAACGTGAATAATTTATAGTTTTAAGATTAGTTTAAGTCTATTAAATAATGCCTCTGGTTTTTACATTGGCATACTTAAAATGCGCGGTTAAGTGTAAGAGTAGCCTTGGCTAAACTTCGCCGAGCATTCCCCAACATCTAACATTATTATTGTAAATACAATTTTTTTTGTATTTATTCACTATTAATAAAGACGTTTTATTTTATTTTTTTTTTCCGGTTTCCCGATGCCTGTCAGTCCTCCCGTGGCCTCCGACGTCTCACGGGAGTCGCGCCGGCGCATTAACTACAGCCACTCCCCACATCCCGCAGGGTTAGTGACTGTAGATACCAGAATCGTGTGCCCTAAGCAGACGGAGAGAACCCAGAATGACCGCCTTCTGCATTTGACCTGCCAGCCACTCGGCTGGTTTTCGGCAGGCCGGTATGATCTTTAGTTCTGAGAGCAGCGTAGGCTTTATCCCTCCGAGTACACCGATAATAAGGACGACCATTTTGACCGAGTAGCCTGGGTACAGAACTTGGAGCTCGTACCGGAGATCGCGATATTTGGTCCGTTTCTCCTCCTCCTTCAAGGTGATGTTTTTCTCCGCAGGTGCCGAAAACTCGATAACATACATCACCTTGAGTTGATGGTCGAGGAGGACTATGTCAGGCTTGTTGGCTTGGATTAGCCTGACAGTCGGGAACGAGTAGTTCCAGTAAATCCGGCATTTCTCGTTCTCGACAACGGACTCAATATCTCCGGGGACGTAAGGCAGCACTGGTGTCTGGTCTACCCCGTACGAGTGCCTTAGATGGTAGTATAGCACTCGTAAAGCCGCGTTATGTCGGTGGATGTAGGCCGAAATCGCATATATGGGGCATGCAGAAAGTAAGTGCATGAGCGATTCCGGCGCCTGATGGCAGGTCCTGCAGTTGATGTCAGGAACCTCTACACGCCACACGCGGCTACGGTAGACCAAGGTGTTGATAACACCATCTTGGCACGCCATAATGAATCCCTCGGTCTCCGACTTAAGCCCTGCTGACCTTAGAAAGGCGAAGGTCAGCCTGGTCGATAAACCCAGTGTTTCTATGTTCTTATAGAAGACACCATGCTGGGGTTTATCGACGTGCTGCCGAAACAGATTTTCCTGTTCGGCAGCTCTTATTCGGGCTTTCAGACGATTTGGCTGAAGTTCGGTGACTGACTCAACATCAGCACCTCGCCGGCCTCCTCGCCTGATGTCAAATGCGAGACCGAGTTCATCTGCGGCTCTTTTTGCTGCCTTGAATAATCCTGCTCCCACTCCTACAGTTTCGTGATGTTTTACGAACCGCAAGAGGGGATCTGAGCTCCTGAGTATGTTACATGCCATACTCAGTACTACTCTGCCATGCGTACACTCCAGGCTCAAGAGTCCTCGGCCCCCCCGTTGACGTGGGAGGTACACACGAGGAACGGACGATCTAGGATGAATACTTCCGTGAATATTCATCATCTTGCGGGTATCTCTGTCTAATTGGCGCAGCTCATCTACCCTCCACTTTACTACTCCGAAGGAGTAGATCAGAATCGGAACGGCAAGCATATTAGTTGCAGACACCTTGTTCTTCCCCGAAAGTTCGGAAGACCAAATCTGCATTTCTCAAGCGGACACTTGGTAACTCCATGATTCAACGTTGCCATATGCCCTGGTTTATGCTCAATTTTAGGAATTACCAAAGGACACACATTTTTTCTCCGAAACCCTTTGATGTACAAAAAATTCTTATTAAACTTTTTTATTTGACTCCTCGAAATACAACTTTCCTTAAAATTTGGACATTTTCTGTTATTTTTCGATTACATCTTTCAAAAATCAAAATTAAATTATTTTTTCTGGCAAAGCCGTTCAGTTTTCGATACCTTTTGTATAAGATTTTTTTTGTGAACTTTTAGTCCAATATAAAATAAAGGCACTCATACTTGTATTTGAAAAAAATCGAGTTTTATCATTTTAATTCCTAAATTTTTTTTTATTTATTAGGTTGTAATTTTTGCCATGCGACGAAAATAAATGAAAGTGTAAAATTGTTAACTTTTTTTAGAAATGTGGTCGAAAAAAGTTTACAATGTAAAGGACAAAAGAAGCAGGAACGCACTAAAACGATAGGGCTGTAGGGTAATCTGTCAAGAACGGTTGAAAGAGCTATTCACGAAATTCTATAAGAAACACGCCAAAGACTCAAGCTTTGTGGTTAAAGGAGAACGTGTAAAAAGCGAATGTATTATCGTTAATTTAATTTGTTTTTATTTAGGAAAGAAAATGGAAAGATTTCATTTAGGAAATTGGAAAACTAGGTTAGAACGCGATTGGATTTTTTTTAAAGACATAAATGAAGTATGTAAACATGTTTAAATATCATTAAAGATGCTGCCATGTTCTTGAAATGAGTAGGATAATCAATGTTTATCTTGGTATGGCTTATATGTATATGTTTTCCTGTTTACCTAACATTGACCAATTAATTATGTTGTTGCATTACAAAATGAAGCTTTATGATCCGAGCAAAATATAATTTTATGAAAGAATTTGCAAGCTGGGTTGTACTTATTTGAATTAGAGAAATCAAAAAATGCGAAATCAAAATTTTAATGAATCTTAAAACCATTTGGGTCCTAAGAACAGGTTTTATTTAATTTTAAACTTAATTTTAAGAAAATTTCAATGAATCATTGGCAATGATAAATGTTCAAGATCATTTTCGATTATTTATTTTAGAGGATGGAGATTCGATGGGATCTGTGGTTTTCTCTAAAACAAATACGATATAGGTATTCTGGGCTCGATTTGTGTGCAATAAACAATGACAAATGGTATCAGCCTATCTAGAATAAAAAAAAAACGTTGAACCGAACATATCTTAATCCAAAGTTACTTACACCCCTGCGGACTTATAGCCTGTTTATTGTTTAGGAGCAAACAAACATTTTATTTAATAAATCTAGAATACTTTAACCCACAATTTTCATATTTGATACAGGCGTTTGTCTATTGGTATATTTCGTCTTTTCACCATGTGAACATTTTTTCTGCAAAGCTCAACAAGTCCACATATGGGAAAAATGAGTTTGTATCAAAATTCATTTGAAAATATTAAATAGATACAAGTCCTTCGCAAATTTATAGCAAAATTTCATTAGTAGCTTGGAAATTTAATGAAAAAAAATCGATAATATGCATCAAAACTAAACGCCACTCCGTTTACAATAAACTAAAGAAAAATTTGTTCACAGCTATAGTAAACAAGGCTTATGGAATAATATCTCTGTAGATTAAAGTTTTCTAGCAAAACTGAACAAGTCCTAATGCATGTAATATTGTTTTTAAATTTGGTGTTTCCTTCATGGCAATATTAAACAAGTCCTATGGAATTTTATCTGTGGGGATTAGAGTTTTCAAGTAAAACTGATCAAGTTTAATACAATTTCCTCACCAGTAGCCAATCTATTGCTTTATATTAGGTTCGCTACATATTATGGCGACATTTTGGAAGATGGAACTAAAGAAAAATTTGTTCACAGCAATAGTAAACAAGGCTTATGGAATAATATCTCTGTAGATTAAAGTTTTCTAGCAAAACTGAACAAGTCCTAATGCATATAAAATTGTTTTTAAATTTGGTGTTCTTTTCATGGCAATATTAAACAAGTCTTATGGAATTTTATCTGTGGGGATTACAGTTTTCAAATAAGACTGATCAAGTTTAATACAATTTCCCTCACCGGTAACCAATCTATTGCCTTATATTAGGTTCACTACATATTATGGCGACATTTTGGAAGATGGGATTTTAATGGTAGCACAGAAAACATTTTCTTATACCGCCAGCTATTCAGATAATATTTAATTAAAACTCAAGAAGTCCAAATCATTTTTGAAAGTAAATCCAAAAAACTCATTTATTTTAGTTGATATTTTAACTGTGTGCTATTAAGGTGCCTACTCTCATTGACATTTAACCTTTGGATATTTGCTTGAGTCTCTATACAAAATTTCCTTTTTTTCTCAGAACTGGGATTAAGGGACTTGTTAGCTTTTTCAGTAAAGCTCTTCATCTAGAATAATACATATCTTTTGCTCTCTTGCATTTGTTCAAAAAGCGACAATTTTTGAGATATTCAACAGAAACTATGGTAACGTATGTCTACGTTACCACTGGTTGGGTTGGCATAAAAACATCAACAGGTGACTTTTCGAATATGAAATATGGATTGTATCTTAAAAATAAAAAAACATGCTTCATAGGAACTTGTCGTGTAAAATGGTGGCGTATGTCCTTCCATAGCATCTTTCTGGCGAATATCTCAAAAAAATATCGCCAATTACCAATATAGCGGCGCTCGTGGTAAAATAAAAATTCGAAATGTGCACCTCAAAATGTATAAAAATGCCAAATATCAAATCTCCCGGTAATGTTAATAATCGATTAATCGAAAATTAATACATGTTTTTTAAAAAATTGTAGCACCACTGGATAGTGAATTAAAATACCTTTCAAAGGCACCAACCTCGCTTGCTATTTGAAATGTTTCAGGAGGTAGCTGTGAGGAATGCAGAAATGATGCACAACATACATATATCTATTCGTATTATTCTATCTCACCCATTTTTTCAAAAATATTTTGATAAAGTTAATCAAAACGATAGATAGATAGATAAAATAAATTATTTGCTTTGCGCTTCATTATTAGTGTCTATATATCTTAACAACAGATGTGGATAATTGTATAAGAGTAATGATTAGAAACATGGATAATTTAATAGGTTCTCTCCCTTAGGAAGCGTATGGTTCATATCTTTTCGGAAATACAGGCGTGACTATGCAGGCCTATTCATTATCCGAGATAATCAAACCTGTGGTTACAATTTTATTTTATGTAGCATTTTCAGTGTGTTCTGAAGTAAGCAAGAGTAAGTATGCTATGATTATAAACTTGGTTGCATATTTGATAAGACTACGTCTAGATTTCTGATACTGATGCTATTTGCGAAAAATAAGTCTCCTTATTTTGTTACTTTTCTCAAGTTAGTAAAACATTTTAACTTAATCATTAAGTATAGAAGATATATCAACAGAATTTCGTGCTATTCCATTAATCCATCTAGAGTTGTATGATTTGGCGATTGTGGATGATCGATGTAAAATTCATGATATTTGATATAGTTTATGTGGGTCAAGCTTTTTGATATTTGAAGAATAGAGCTAATCCATAACGAGCGAAGCAATTTTAAATTTCCAACCGTTATTTTCATTACCTCCAACACTAATTTTTATCCAGTACCCGCTAACACCGTCGTGCTTCGCAGTTAAATGCAAGTTGCATGTAATAGCGTTCTTATACAGAGCCTTCATAAATGATCGTAAGCCACGTGATCAATAGGTACCTTTTAACTTGTGATTTTCTCTTTCATATACGGCAATAATCGATGATGATTTTTGCTCATACGTATGGATCTAAGAAATAGTTTTCAACCATCTTTTCCTGACGAGACGACTCGACGATGCTGTAACTAGTTGGTCACGTGGGTTACGATCATTTATGAAGGTTCTGTAGATACAAACTTAACCGTGTCCTAGAATGAACTCCTTGAATCTTCCGGGATTGGTTAACTTTCGTATATCTTTATCCTTGACGTGTATTTCTTTTTGCGTTACCACACCAAATTTGAGAAGTTGTAGCTTCAAGGAGCATTCCCAGTTTTCCGATTTTTCAATAGAATTAGTAGCCAGTTGCTCGACAACAATTTCGAAATACGCTGTAATTAATTATATTGCCTGAAATTGAAATTCATAGACAATGCAATGTCTTAAAATTTTCATCGTTTCTTTTTTGAATGTACACTGTTTACTACTTCTTTGTTACCTTATTATGAAACACTGAGAGTAAGTTTTAATTTCGCTAGAATGTATCTGCCTTTAATAATACAAATGCGTTTTATTCTCTGTTGGCGCTTACTGTTTAAAATATTTGATTTCTGTTGTCTAAGAAGACATCGTAAAAAGTGTCATTAAACTGGAGCTAAAATATTTGTATTTTTTATTTATGTTTTCTTTTGTAACGTTGGCCGGGTTTCCTCTAAGATTCATATTTAAGGCTTATACTGCAGAATTGGAGCTGATTCTGATTTTGTGTTTTTATTACAGCCATTACGGCCGTGTGCTTCATGATGTCGAAGTGGGGTTTTATGTTTTATGTATTCAATTATACACAGCGGCGCAAGCTTGGGTTTGTAAAATTAAAATTAGAAATAATTTTTTGGGGACTTTTACAGTTACAGAAAACCGTAATTTACTGTCCGATGCTATGAAGTAACTTTTGAAAAAATCTACGTTGCACTTAAATGTGCTACTTATCTTGTCATATACACACTGTGTTCTTTTGAAAAGTCCTCACTCACGATATCTCAGAAACTGGATGATGGGAAATGCGTCAAACGACTTTTTTCTATACCATTTCATCACAAGTTGTATTTGCAAACTGATAAAAATATACCCATTTTTTTGGAAACTTCTTATTAAACCATTACAGCACTACTAACACATGATCAGGAGAGACGCCATCTTAATCGCACTTCCTTAACTGAGAGATTCATCTCCAAAGGGTAGCACAGTGGCTCAAATTCCGATAAAGTTGGCCAAAGCCCCAAATTTTCAAAATGAACGCACCCAAAAAGTTGTAGGAGGTACCAGATATTTTGTTGAAACATTTCATTTAAAGATAAAATTTAGGATTAAAATTGAATTACAAATTCAACTTTCAGATAAGTTATCAAGGACGTTTAAAACTGGGAGAAAAGCCTTTGTGGAAAATTATACTAATCAACAAATTTAGAGGAGCACCTTTTTAGACATGCAGCATTTTTTAAATAAAAGACGCAAGTATCAACCTTGGTATATTGTTCTTTCAACAAACAATAATATGCTCTATATTTTAATGGTTTTCTTAAGCTAGAATTGAGAAGACTACCAAAATGAAAATGTAATTTCACTTAAACTGTAACGAAAATTCTGTTGCAGCTGAACTTTAGTAGCAATTACAGCCTGCCATAGTCGAGGTATACTGCGAATAATATGTCTTAACATGTCTTGTGGGACATTTCTCCCTTCAGCCAACTCCTGAAGAATTCGAGGTACAACAGGATGCTTCTTAATACGACTGTCGAGTAAATCCCAAAATTGCTCGATGGGATTTAGTTCTGAACTCATGGCTGGCTACTTCATGACTTGGATTTGTTATTCTCGGAGAAAACGTCTTGTTAAATTTGAAGTTTTAATCCTACAATTTTTCTATTGCAGGATAATCCTTCGCCAAAATTCTTCGCAAATGGGACAACATGATTAAAGAATTGTCTCAACATAAATTTGTGTTTTGAGACGTTGGGGAATGACAAACAAGTCTATTCAGATGCCGCGCAACCTCGAAATCTATTTGCTTCCTTATACACTGTGTAGTATATCGCTCTCTAGGACGTCTGAACATTCGTACACGACCATTACAATGAGTTAGAGGAAACTGCGGTTGGTCCGTAAAAAGCATAGACCTCCAATCTCGAAGTTGCTATTGAACATATTTGCGGGCGAAGTAATCTCGGGCTCTTAGATGAGCAAAACAACACTTCTCGTAACTTCAATATCACTTAAAGAACACATTTTGGACTCCAACCAAAAGCATTGAAACTATCAAAACTGACGTTAATTGTGTCAAATAGCTACACTGATTAGTAATGAATATTTTGTGGTCAAAAATTACTTTGTTTTGATAAATTTTTTACATCTAAACGTTTAACACTGACGTAGTTTTCCATGAAACACCAAAACACCATATACTACACTCGACGTGCGTTGCGCCAACCAAGTTGGTATCATGTGGAGATGATTAATACTGTTTAATGGAAAACTACATCAGTGTTATCTTCACATCAACGGTTCCAACCCACCTCAGGATTTAAACGTATATAAAACAAAAGAGCAAAGAAGTCACCGTAATTCTTTTTGCACTTTGTCCTATACCAATCTAGACAAAAATACAGCAAAAAATCCTATGACGATCATTTTTTTAAAAAGATACAGGCTTTCAAAAAAAGTGCTCCCCAAAATTTGTGGAGCAGTGTATATTATGTTTTTGTTATGCTCGAGTATACCTATAGATAATCATCGATCTCATCGTGTATTATGTTGTAGTAAGTGAAATACAACGTGTATAAGTTGCACTAATCAAATTTCTCTTTATAAATACAGGACCAATAACATCATCCGAAATACATATCCAAACGTTCAGTTTTTCAGGTCACTGGGTATGTTCTTTCTTGAAGATGTGAGTATTTTCATCCCTTCAGTCCAACAGATTATTTACAGAACCCTTCAGAAGAAAGGTGCCATTCATCACTGAATGATTAAATAGTTAATTTATTACCTGATGGTTTTGTATTGATTATACTTATCAATATGTATTCTGAGAGCTGAAGTTTTAAAATATAGAAAAAATAATGTGAGGAAACCACAATGAAACACATTTTTTCTTTCTTTTAAATATACCGACTACATTAATAATATATTTTCGCATCTCCTTCACAGAAAATTGATGATAAACTGGTGTATACAGTAGCTGTATACTTTATAAATCACCTAATTTCATACGATTTTTGTGTTCATTTGTTACTGTTCCAAGCAAATTACCCAATTTTCTTTTCCCTGCCCTTTCTGCTCTGAACTATGTAATCTCGATTGTTCTAAATTATTAATATAAATTACGTGAACCATTTTTTAGTTTAGTATCAAACTTTGTGCAAAAGATTTAAATGTAGTTGTAATTGGCGTGATGAGAGATGTCGAGTTGATAGAATGTCTCCAATGAAGAGCCGTAATGAGCTCATACCGGATGGTTGTACGAAAACTGAAATATTTTACTTCGCTGATGCCTAAATTTTTCATGCTAGTTTATTAAAGACATGCAGTACATGTTTAAGAATAAATGTCGTGTAGGAAACGCAGAAAAAGTTCCATTGCATAAATGAGGTGTGAAACAATTGGCGACCAATTCACAAAATGTATATGTATGAGTATAGGTGACGTCACTATTCCCGACACCCGAAGAGTGATATCATGGGAGTCGTTTAATAGTTGTTTATGCACCAAGGGAGTAAAGTGAGTGTTTTACTCCTGGTATGAATAGTGTTTCCCGAGCCCAGTGAGGGAAACATTCATGCAATGGAAAACACGCGTTACTGCCATGGTGCATACATCATTGTTTGCACGAACGTGCTCAATTTTTTATTGCAAAAAAATAAAATGTAAAAAGAAAGAATTATGTGCGTTTATTTTATTCCGAACTTATTTGGGTATCCTTGTATATAATTGTCTGTTCTGTTTGACATTATTTTTTGTTTATATCTCTTTCATGTTTAGTTACTAAATATTACTAAATACATATTACTAATTACCAAATATTACGAACTGTGAAAATTACCCTATTAATATTAATTTTTATTTTAAATAAGTTACATTTTATGGTTTATATGTTTTATTTTAAATTTTTTTGTTCTTTCTACCATTAAAAGTTTGACATAATAAAAATGTTAATGTCACGTTATGTTTGCATTATTAGCTTTTTTATTTTTCAAAGATGAGGATGAAAATGGTGGTAATATTAAAAAGTATCCATTATAAGTTTTCCTTAGAGAAAAAAATAAAGAAATATCAATTTCGGCAGTAATGTTTCTATGATTGGTCATAATATTAAATTATGTGTTTTTGTGTGATATTATGGTTTGTTGTCGTTACTCCTATATTTTTTGCATTAACTTAATTCAAAGAACTGATAAAAGACACTAGTAATTTGACTTTTTACAAGCCTCCGGTATATCACGATCCTCAATCCTACGAGTAGGACAGGCATGAGATACACTTACAGTGCATAGCACTTAACATGACAGATGCATGCTGATACAATTATGGAAGATTATAATTAAACGCAGAGGTCAGGCTTCTGTAAAATAACAGAAGTTCTCTATGATTAGACATCGTATAGCTAAGGGACGCTGTCTGGCGATAATAGGGCTTCTTCCGATCACCTTCTATTTTCAGAGTAATAGGCGATTTAAAAATTATATTCTTAGAGATACCCAAAGTGGCGTACGCGGTGTCTTAGTTACGACAATCTATTGGTATCGTATTTTGATTGCTTGTATTTCGACCCGATTTGGTTGTATTCTTACAGACCTGATGTACCGTTACAGGGTGAATCATTTAATATGGGCATTTTGCTACCAATCCAGCAATGTAACTTTATACACTTTATATTTATTTTTAAAAGTAATAGAATTTAAATTTGAACATTTTAAATATTAAAAACGTCATAATACTTAGACGGTTGGATCCTCAAGACAAATAGCAACACACACTGGCTATTTTGAAACTATTGAAGATGACTCTCATTTAACGACATCTGTTATCTCTTGATAATGAAGTATCCCAAAGTTCTATAATATGAATTTTTAGGAAGGAAAAGTTTGACACTTGCAAAATCAATCAAAATAAATGTTCTAAATCTGTTGATCTGTTTATTTAAACTTTGCATTTTAAGTAGCCCACAGGAAATGGTTCAATGGTATTAAAATCTGGCAATATAGCTGTCCGTTCGACAATCCCTCTTCTTTCTATCCATTTGTTAAGAAAAGTTAATGACAAATATCAGTCTGGGGAAGAACTGCCTTAACAATATTCGTATTCGATAAGAAAAGTTAAGAAAAACTAGTCGCAGTCAGTAATTTGATGGTAAATCAAGTAAAACTCCGCGATCTCGTCCCGTCTTCTATCGGTTTGTATATTGCAGTGCAATCTTAGTCGAGGGTTGTGTAGGTTATATTCCATCCTTCGGAAGGGATGTTATGCAGTTGATCTGTTAGACGTTAGTCAAGTAAAAAACCCTACTGTTAGATAGAGAAGAGATTCAATACCACAGCATACATATGTTGACTTCCTCAGGACGTTTCGTGTGCACTTTCATTATCTAATGTGGATTCTGCAGTGCCTAGTACCTACAATTTTGTCTGTCGACAGTGCCATTTAAACAGAAAGTCGATTCGTCAGAAAAGAGTATTTTTTTACCAATATCTGGATTTCTGTGTGCATCATAACTCTTCGCAAAACTGTATCCGGTGATCAGAAATGTCATTGACGCCATAAATTTTAAATATATTTTTTATATATGAAAAAACGGCTTTTCCTTATGAAATTATTCTTTATCTCCAATAAAGAAGGTGGTTACGTGGTAATTTTATATAACTTGGTTTTGTAGGGAGAGTTTTCTACTTGGCGCACACTGTATATTCCTACGTAGGTGTATACATGCAAATTTACCTTAGTTACCTCAAACGAACATAAAGTTCTTGATATAAATTTAACTGCCAGTTGCGCTTGCTTCCAGCTGTTATGTGGGATAAACACTTGGAAAGAGGAACAAAAACAAACAACTTTATTGCCTTAATTGCCGTTTCCTTTCTAATTGTTTAGGTTTCATTTAAATTAGAAAAAAAATTTCCCATATACAAATGAACTATAATTGTGTGTTCTCTGGAAGTTTGCTAAATACTAATTAAAATTGACTGGTTTGGTAAAGTAAATTGTGAAGTTTTATTAATTCAGCAGTTTTAGGTATATTTTTATATACGCATTATCGGAAATAAATACGTTATCTAAAATGTTGAAATTGCATATTTCTTATATGCACATGCTGTAAAATTAATAACAATATTCTTCTTCAATTAAATTTAATTAAGGATTACCCTGAGAATCCATCACTGAGTGAGGATGAGACAACACCCAGAGAAAAAATGGTTAATTAAAAAATATATATATACTATATAATATAACTCAAATAAATAAATAAAATATATCCACAAATAAATATATATTTAAGTAAAATAAATATTTACTTTAACTATTAACATAAATGCCTCTTAGTGAACAAGACGTCTTTTTACTTAACAAATTGTTTTGTTAGATGAGAGAAATATGATAAAATGATTACTTATTCGTATTGTTTTTCGAGTTTAGAAAACATTTACTTACATCAAACAAATTGTGTTAAATTTAATAAATTAACAAATAAATTATTTAGTTACTTCTAACACAGTAATATTTTGAATGAACATTAATTTGTATAAATTAACAAAAAATAGTGTTATATAAATTATTTTTACCGTGAATGATCAACGTAAAGTTGATTAGGAAGTGGAATCTAGGATGAGATAAATCTGGAACAAAAACTAAGATACAATATAGAAAATATAGCATGTAGTAGTCAAATATTGTTCCCATTTACCATATTTGATAGCAGTTTCTATACTGTCTTGTTTGTATTTGTCAGGTGAAAACAGGCAGGGCAAATAGGGGCTGTATTAGGCGAGCGGATCAACCCCATTTCTGTTAACCTACTGACCACTGGCGTTCTATTCGTTAATTTTTATCTTGAACTATAATTTATATCATACTTATGAGTATGACGACTGTATAATTTTTCTTGAATGTTGATGAGGGAATCTATAATGAGCCTTAAATTTGAAAAACATTATATTGTTATATCGTCACTTTTTAATATAACTTGGTTATTTTTGAAGTTACCAACAGTTTTTTTGTAGAATGCAAATATTTTAATCAAAAAACAATTGCGCTTTTAAGAAATATAAGATTTTGCTTTAATTTTTTTTAAGCAACATTCATAATTCGATTTTCCTCATTTTTCTAATTTTGAAAATGCCAACACTTGTCACGTTATATCAAAAATGTCTTAAGATATTTGAGTTTTGGTGTTAAAATACTGTTAATAATTTTATTAAACGCGGTTACCTTTGAAGGGAAGAAGAAGATTTAACCATGACATTGATTTTTGGGAAACATTACGTTGACAAGTAAACTGCATTTTTATTTCAGAAATACAGCCATTTTGTTTTAAAGACAACTACGTTTAACAAAATCAACGACGTTGCCTAGTCGGGAAAAAGCTTCGGATAGCTATGTCACTCTCTAGAACGTTTTTATACATGCGCCGTTGAATAATTTTGCTCTTGATTATATCTTCACTGGACGTTTTATTCACCGACTTCATTGAGGTGCGATTCCCGATAGAGGTAACACTTCCTTGCTCCATTTGTAGTGACAAAGATACTTATTTAGAAAATTCATTTTAACCAAATTGTACGGAATAAAAGTTTGAAACTTGCTCAGCATAATTAAGAAGATTCATTCTAGAAGACATGTATTTTACCGATTGATATCATAATTCAGGAGCTAATCACGTTCAAATTTCACTTATATTTACACTATAAATTTTCCCTACATAAAATGAAAATTAATTAAATTAGATATACATGTACCCTCTAGTACACTTTCAACTACTGATCCTCCAAATTTGGTGTAATTTGACCAAACCGTATGGAAGAAATAAATTTTGAAAAATTACCTTACAAACACTGGTTTTATTAGCCCTCTTAATACTAAAGTCCAAATGTCTCAAAAACTTTTTAAACATGTCACATGTTGATATTTTTGAAATCAGAAAAATGAGGAAAATCTAATTAATCTATAATATACAGGATTCCATTTAAAAAGACAAAATAAGATGTCATATATCTTGAACGCGATGCGCAATTGTTTTTTTGATTCAAAATTTGGAATCTGTAAAAAAAATTAGTAAAGTAGTTCTCTACCCCCTTTTTTGAAAACTTCAAAAAAGGGACATTCTCACGTGATGACCTTGTACTACAATTGTACACACTATAAAAGAATAAAAGTAAATAGAAACTTAAAAATTTGACTGAATTCTTAAAAAAAATATGTTTGAGATAGTATATTTTATTAGTTTTTACACTCGTTAAAGTCTAAAATAATTTGTGTTATATGAAAAAATATTTCAAATACAATTTTAGCAGTTTTTTTTCCAATGAAAACAAATAGTTGCTGAAGTTTAATCGACAAAAATTGCGGTTTTTACATCAGTTTAAAGATAGATCCCTGTGCAGCTAGAAGAATACCGAGAGGCCTACAAGAAACACGATCAAGGGCATCTATGAATTTTCGAACGCAGGTTTTTGATTACAGGATGTGATTGGTATGTCAGACTTAAAGTAAGGTTAGGTTAGTAAAAACGTTAAAATTGAAAAGAGAATAGGCAATACAGTGTAACCACTCACCCCCTAAGCCAGACGATCGTAACTATCCTGAATTTGGTTATTATTACTTGACCACTATCTTCACACATAATTTCATTCATTTATTTTATACCTGTTTTCAAAATACTAAAAATAAAATCCAACTATATTTCCTAAATTCATAGACGTTTTTTTTTAAAAACACTGTAAGTAAGTATGTGATTAGAAACTAAATTATGAAAATATTTATTTAAAAACAGAATATGCTAATACCTCTTTAGTATTGTCAATAGGCAAGCAGCACCGTTATCTAAAAAGCCAAGTCAGAATGATGTATATCCCATACGGCTCGTAACTGAAAAGTAAAACGGTTTCAAATATTCCGTGTTTGCCTAAAAGGCACACCGCTCTATAAAATCTGCTGCTGTGTGAGCTGTTCTTATCTCATACAAGCTTAAACGTAAGTGGATTATCCCTAAATTTTAAAATAATTAATAGCAGTTTTAGGTAGAAAAAAAAAGGAAAATGCGCAGAAAAAAGGTTTTTTGAGAATTTATGGGAGCAGCGTATGAATGTTTAAAATGAAATTAATTAAGGAAATGATTAATACCTTAAAATATGAGGTGTAAGACAATTTAAAAGCATAGCCGCTTAAATTATGAATAAAAATCATTTAATTTCATAAATAATTTTTTAAATTAGGCTGATCCTATTAATAGAAATCTAAATTTTGATAAAATCCTCTTTGGCAACATGACAAGACACCCGTGACCGGCTTGCTATCAGTTGTTGATATGCATACGGTTATACATACAGAGTTTATTAAACTTATATAGTCATTTAATATCTAGCTTAATATATCTATCTGAAGTCCAAAATACCCGCACAAAAAAGTGTATTGAGTATATGGAGGAACACTATAGCTGAAATCTAATGAATACTTTGCCTGAATGCATATATTATGACGCAGCCTGTGTTTATGTCAACTATTTCATATAAGCAGAATGACTTTAATTATATTTAATATTTTTACTTGAAACTTTTTGTACTGGTGTTAGTTGAAATATTTTCCCAATGATAATTTTTCCAAACGATTTACATATTTTCTGTTATTTGAATTAAGTTTGTGCAACAGCTGCGCCAGTTTTTCTTTGTTATTTATATTTGTTTCTAGATAACAAGTACTAAAAACTCTGAGCGCCATTTGCATTTGAAATGAAAAATATACTACGTAGTATCCGGGGGATGAGGTATGGACATCCGTAATTTCCGATAATCGATCAGTGAAGTTAAGCAGCACTGATCGAGTCCGGCAATTGGATGAATGAACGATAGCTCATCTAACAGTCGGTAGGCTGTCAACAGACAATCCCGGGAAGGCCGCTAGCCTGATGCAGGCGGAGAGGCAAGCCCGGGTGGAGGGTCGAAGAGACCTACCCAGGAGGTTTGCCACTCTGCTAGCGGTGCAGGCGGGCAGGCCCAGGCGGTGGGTAAGTTGACAGTCGAGGACCGTGGTTCGGAGTCCACGCTAAACTGTAGGTCCCTAGGTAAAAAGGGCCCATTGTGGCCTACTTACCTAGTAAAATAAGTAGCTACCACTACTACGTAGTATCCGAAATTAAAACATTGCTTTGATATGTTTCATAATTTTCCAGAACATTTTCTATAATTTTAATCAGTTTTTATGGGATTCAGATCTTTTCTTTTTTTAAAGAAAACAATTGTTTTTATTCCCCATTGTAACAAAATGCACATTTTCCAACAAAAAGGTGACCTAATCTAATGCTGAGAACTACCAGGCAAAATCTATTGACTATTTCTAAATTTTTTATACCAAATTCGTATATAGAGGACAAATAACTAATATAAGAATTTCATAAAATGTAATGAAATTTGTGTTTTGGTGTTCACCATATTGGATCCAGCATTTTGAATTTTCAATATTTGAATCCATATTCAGAGAATTGTACAGAATACAAATTTCGATGAGATTCCTGAATTTTTTATTTGTGGCTGTTTTTTTATGCACTGTGCACTGAGATATAATGTGGCAGCATCTCAGCCTCATGGTAGAGTAGTAGTTGATGAATCGTATGAGCTCACTTTTTCAAAATAGAAAATATCTTATGTGGACAGCACTTAACTTTCTTATACCAGTAATATTATCCTGATCTAAAAAAAATCATTCTATTTAATTCCTCACTTACCTCAATTAAATTTTAATGGCGTACCCTGAAATGTTTCATTAAAATTTTTAAATAATTAATTAAAAGTGTCATTCGACACTGTCAATAATAGTAGTTCATGTCATATATTTTAATAATTTTTTGTTATTGACATTGACATTTTTGTAACTAAATTAGACCTTTCAAACGTCAAACTGTTAAATTTATCCTAACCCCATTTTATGAGGCCAAATGTGTAAATTATTTCAGTTTACTTCCGTTTTATTTACTTACTTGGAAAATATATTTTATTCGCTTGATATAGCAGACATGATTTATAATCTTTCATTAAGAATATATTTTTTTGTAAAGTCAAATACAAAAAAGTTTGGATCCCATGGACCTCCTTTCAGAAGGCCAATTTTGCTCATCACCGAATTTATCATAGTCTTTGGCCTTTAGAACATGTGTACCCAATTTGAAAGCTTTATCTCAAAATCTGTGGCTGCTATCGCGATATTACAGACATGTGGACAGATTTTTTTTCATAAAGTTATGTTTTTTCATTATAATTCGTCGAGATTCGTCCAGAAATGCAATAAAAATTTTATTTTTTTTCCCGGCATTGTACCCTTTTTCTTCTTTCATTCATTATATTTCTTCTGGTGGTACCACATTCACCAAATTTAATGTGTCACCTAAAATGTTGTTGACAATCTTAACTGCCAAATTTGGGAAGTCTCCCATTAGTATTTTTTGAGCTATCGCGGATACACATACACACATCCACCTACACACACATCCACACACACACACACACATCCACACACACACACACACACATCCACACACACACACACACATCCACACACACACACATCCACACACACACACATCCACACACACACATCCACACACACACATCCACACACACACACACACACACATCCACACACACACACATATCCACACATACACACACACACACACGCACCGACACACATCATTCGAAAAATAGTCAGAATGGATTCAGGAAGGTTCAAAACGTATAAATCAATCAAAATCTCGAGGTCGAAAAAAATCACTTACTATACTTCCTTATATTAGGTATAAGAAAGTAAAAACTGTTTGCAGACCGGTGTTATTTATACATTATTTTTTATGCAATATTAAGAAAATTCTTTCTCAGTTTCATTATTCTATAGAATCGTGACTGGATAAATAAATTAGTAATGGCCAACACCAATTATAATTTTGAAAATTAAACTGAGGACTTTTATTTTTAGGTGCTCACTACTACCTAACAAATGGTATAAAGTAGTACTTGCAGATTAGCTGCTGTTTTCTGCATTTTATAATATTTTGATTGCCGTTTCCAGCTTAGCAAATGCCGTTATTGGCTTTTTCATTATTTCCAATAAACGGATTAAGAACCATTAACATACATTTAATGTATTCTGTTAATAAGTAACGCGTTGTAATTGGATATTTTTAGACAAATATAAATAATATTTTGCGCATATAAAAGATAATTCATAAAACTTATTTTGAAAATAAATATTTACATAATGCTGAAAATAAAACATATTAAAAGATATTAATAAAATTTATAACTGACCGGCATGCTTTAATGGTACAATATGTGGTACATATAAAATTAGTTCAGATATACGGGGTGGGGCAATAGTGTGTCCAACTTCGATATCTCGAGTTCTATGATAGTTAGAAACTTGATTTAAAAACATAAGTAAATTAGACAGAAAAGTCTATAACGGGTAATACTTTTCGAATATACAGGGTGAGCCAAGACGATTCTATAGGGTCAAGTAACATTTTTTTAAATGAAATGCCATGTATATCAGAACATTTTTTGAAATCTCTTTGTAGCCTCTTTTCACTCGTGTATTATTATTTCTATTGTCCTAACCACTTGAATGTAATGAGTTTTTTGTTGAAATTATACCATTTACACGTATATATCAAAAATATCATTACAATAACAACTATCGATTTTAAAAATAATATGTTAGTACCAGTTACGAGACATCTGTGTGATGACACTAAGCTATTTTCACTTCCTAAAAGTATATAGGGTGGCCAAAAAGGATATCTAAAATTACAACTTTTTGAACTGAATCTTCTCAAGTGTTTCAAATGGAACACCCTGTATATTTTTGGACGACCATTTTTTTGTACGTACATTGCTATGGCTATTTGTGACCATTTTCAATTTATATCTGATAGTTTTTTTGGGGATTTTGGTCAGATATAACTAATTTAATTTTTTTTTCCAACGTTTCGGTTTATTTCACCATCATCAGAGAACTACAATTATTTATATAATATTTTAAAACCTAGGTTATGGTTATGTTACGTTAAATTATTTACTTACACTATTAATTATTAGGTATTTGTTTTAAATTTTGTTACATGTTTGGCGTTATTGGATTGTCTGTTTTAACGCAACTGAGATATTTTAACATGGTGTGCGTGTGTTGGCTCTTAAAGTTTTGTTTATGTTACAGAGATAACGTTGGAAATGTACACATATAATTTACTGTAGCTGTTTTGCTTAAATAGTGAGTATATAAAAAGATATTTTATTTCAAGAATTATTATTTTGTATCGGTAAGATGTAAAAATTTAATTCATGTTGTAATATACCCCAATCATTTAATTAAGTTAAAATAGGTTTCGCTTAAATTTTTTATATCTGCGATTATTTATTGCGTTGGTATGTCTTTTTTATTTGCAGCATTTCATTTATGTTTCTACAGTTATAGTTAGGTTCTTTTTCTAATATTTGTATGTTGTTAAAATTAAATCGGTGGTTTTGTTCTATGGCGTGTTTGGCGAGTGCTGTTGTGTTTTGGTTTTGAGTTTTTATGCTATATTTGTGCGTGTATACTCTTTTATGTAGATGTTGTTTTGATTGGCCTATATAAGTACCATTACAGTCGTTGCAGTCTATTTTGTATATAGTGTTAGTTTCGTCTTGGGTTGGTAGTCTAGGTTTAAGTTTTGTGGTATTGTATGGTTTATGGACTATTTTTATATTATGTTGTTTAATTACCTTTACAATTTTTTCGGATACTGTTGGTATGTATGGCATGAACACATAGTTATTATTACTATTATTTGCTGTGTGGGCTATTTTAATACAGGTTTTGTGTATTATTTTTTTTATTATTGGTTCATAAAAGTATTTGGGGCAGGAGTGTGCTTCTAGAACTTTTCTGATTTTTTTTTCAGATTATTTGGTCTGTATTTTGGATATGAATGTTAGATGGCACGATCTGTTAGGCTGTTGATGACGCTTTTTTTGTAGTTGTTTGGTGTGTGAGATTTAAAGTTTATATATCTTTGCGACCACGCTTCTTTCGTGTACCAGTTTGTTTATTATATTTAACTGTTAAATCTAAGAAGCTTATGCTATTGTTTTGTTCTATTTACTTAGTGAATTGTAACCTTGAATGATAACTATTGAAAATATTATCAGTATATTCTATTTTGTCTTTTGGTAAGTACATAATGCAGTCATCTATATATCTTTTGTAGAATTTAGGTTTATAGTTTAGTGATTTTAATACATTATTTTCTAATTCTTCCATTACTAAATTTGCTATAGTGGCCGATATAGTTAACCCCATGGCGGTCCCGAAAATTTTTGAGACACATTTGTATACATTTCCAACGTTATCTCTGTAACATAAACAAAACTTTAAGAGCAACACACCATGTTAAAATATCTCAGTTATGTTGTTAAAATATTATATTAATTGAAGTTCTCTGATGATGGTGTAGTAATCCGAAACGTTAGAAAAAAAATAAAATTAGTTGTATCTGATCACAGAATCATTCTGTGATCTGATTGAAATCCCCAAAAAACTATCAGATAATATTTGATATTAACGGTCAAAAAAAAGAATTCAGCAATAAAAATTAAAAATGAGGGTTTTTAATAATTCAAAAGAAGGTATTATAATAAGCGTGTTACATGACGCCCATAAAACATCACACCAACAATAATTCAAAATTTGACTGAATGGATAATAAACAAATGCTTTTAGAAGTATCACTCCCGCAATTTTATGAACAGTAGGAACCTCATTCCACAGACGCATAGAAATGTGTGCTAATCAAAATGGGCAACATGTGGAGCACTTTTTATAATATCTTCTCTTGAAGTACAAAAACCAAAAAATTAATTTTTATTATTGAATTTTCCAATAAATCGAAAGTGGTTACAAATAGCCATAGGAATGTACGTACAAAAATGTTCGTTTTTCAGTTCATCACATCGTCCAAAAATATACAGGGTGTTCCATTTGAAAAAATTCTGTTCAAATAGTTGTAAATTATTTTTTTTGGCCACCCTGTATACTTTAGGAAGTCAAAATGGCTGTGTCATCACACAGATGTGTCATAACTGGTACTAACATATTTTTTCTTAAAATCATGTACGGGAGAGTGTTAGAGGGGCTAGAGATGTGTGTGTGACAGCTAGATTTGAAAAACTAAAAACTGCAATGAAGTGGGTTCCGTTGTGTGGGTGGCGTCTCTTGCACACCCTGTACGCATTTTATTTACACTATAAGATTCTGAAATATTCCATAAGAAAGTTAAATAAATCTTTGAACATATTTTTCAAAACGCTTCGCCTTCAAGTAAAACTTTTAGATATTCCTGCATATTTCACGAAAGATGTAATAAAATAAATTTAAGAATTCTTTCTTTCATTTCCAAGGCGATTTTTTACCGGCCTTCCACTTCCGACATTCTGTCGAGAGAACGTTGGGAAAATGAAATAACAGACTATAACAAATTTCAGGAGGTTAATTTAGGTGAGGAAAATGAATCACTTGTGGTTTTGACATATTTGAAATTTCCTCTAAGTAAGATTAGAACACGTTTTGTGTCGATATAAATGCAGAAGCTGTAATAATTAATGCCGGAAGCAACAAGTTTCTTTATTTATTGAAAAACTTTATAATTAATGCAGCCTTTAGAAAATTATAGGTCCGTAAATTCTCAATCAAACAAGTACAAACACGAAATAGAATTATATCTACATATAAACACAGTGAGCAATTTTCCTTAATGAAAATATAATTTTAATTATGTGTAATATAAAACTTAACATACTCAATAATATATATTTTTTAAATGTGACATTTTCAATGTTGTGAAATCACAAAACATCACTCTCAATGGGGCACAACTATGAATTTTTTTTTTTAATTGAATAAATTTAATTTGCACCGTATTTGTTATTCCTCATTTTCAGCAATTTTTGTAATTATGAGTAGAGCTGTCCGATGTGCCTGAAGTACAGCCACGGTCTTGCGCTGTCGTCACACGTGCCGATTTAGAAGTGATTTACGCTGCAGTTTTATTTGAAAGGTTAATGCGTGAGGTTGTACCTATAAATTATACATAATGTCAAACGCGCCAAAGGGTAAAAAACGACCGTACGCGGACACAGTGAATAAATTTATGCAAAATAATTTGTAAAATTTGCAATCAAGACTTAATGTGCTGGCACAAAACAGACTGTCGTCGTCATATCAATACCGTGCAACATCAAAATAAAAAATGGCATGCCTTTGACAACTCAGTTTATGTTTGATTTATTGTTAATGTTAATAACCTGTAATATTCCGCTACACATACTGGATAAACAACCATTTCGGGAGTTTTGGAATAAATACAATCCCCAGGTGAACTTACCAAGTCGTACATCGTTATGTAGATATATTCCAGCTGTTCGTGAAGACATTGTAAATAGGATTAAATGTGGATTAAAAAAATACACGGCTCTGGTTATGTATTGACGAGACGACAGATTGTAAAAAAAATTCTATTTTAAATATTATAGTACGTGTACTGGACCCTCTTAAACCATCATTTCCACGGCTTTTTATTATGCTGAATATTTTCAACAAATAAAAGCTGTGATACTACAGTTCAACCCTAACGAGGCTGCAGCTATTAGGGAAAGCCAGACAAGCTTTCAAGGCGTTTCCCTTGAAACAGATTTAAAAAGTATTAATAACAATTATAGGGGACTACACGACGCAATAGAAAAATTGCAAAATAGTTCGTTTTGTTAGTGGAATCGCTGCAAATAGTGGACGACGTAAAAACAGAGCTACAGGCTATAAATGACGCAAAAAATAATCGCGTTAGGGAAAAATTCGAGAGTGTATTACAGAAAGATCCTGATTTTAGCAAATTAAGACAAATTTGTGATGGTGCATCTACAACTTCGTTAAGTGAGTTCACAGATTGTTTTACTTATGCCTGTATTACATCCGTAGATGTCGAACGGTCATTTTCAAAATACAAAGATATTTTTTCACCAAAGCGAACATCGCTGACAGAGACAGCTGTAGAAACATACCTGATGCTATTATACTATAGATCTTCCCCACTTTGTGATGACGACAACCAAACTACTTCATAAATCTGTTTAAAAGGGTGAGTTTTATACAAATTGTTATAAAATGTAACATTATTGTTAAAATTTATTTCCATTTAATATACTTATTCAAGTATTATGATATGATGTAAACATATGAGTCATATGACGGCTCTGACGGCCAGGTGACCTCGGACAGCTCTAATTATGAGTAATTTCAATTTAAGTTGCTTTAAAAATGCCACTCTTATGCAAATTAACCTTCATTTTCAGTAAAGTTTTACCCACCCAAATCATTTTCCAAACTTCTGGTCCTATCCAAAGTTTACAGAAACATAGAAAAACATATCTTGATGTTTAAAATGAGAACCCATTAATGTTTTTCAAAACTGTAAAGGCAGTCGGTCGAGCTCATCAAGATGCTTCTAATGACATGTAAATCAATGTGTATTGCTATTTGAACATTTTGAGTTATTTCAATTATACTGATTAATAAATTATATATTTCCTCTTTCAACTCCCGCATTTTGCATAAAATCCGATTTGTGGTGAGAAACAAAAATTTGCAAGATTGCCAAGACCATAAGGATTCAATTTAGTCGGACAGTTGTCTGATTTTCAATTATTCAAGCGGCATTATTATTACAATTCGGAGGTTTGTAATTTTACTTTTATGATATGTAAATCAATGTGTATTGCTGTTTGAACATTTTGAGTTATTTCAATTATACTGATTAATAAATTATATATTTCCTCCTTCAACTCCCGCATTTTGCATAAAATCCGATTTGTGGTGAAAAACAAAAATTTGCAAGATTGCCAAGACCATAAGTATTCAATTTAGTCGGACAGTTGTCAGATTTTCAATTATTCAAGCGGCATTATTATTACAATTCGGAGGTTTGTAATTTTACTTTTATGAGCATACAATTATAACCTTAAAATTTTAATTTTTTTTTCGAAGTCAATAAAACATTTAAATACCTCTTAAATGATATATCGCTCAATATTGTGTGGTTAAAAAATATTTTGGTCAACATTTTGAGGCATTCCTGTATTCAGAGTTTTAGTGAAATGGTTTTGCCGACATATGAATGAAATGTAGTTCAATTGAAGTGCAAGTTTACCGCAACGTGCCATTTATAATTGATCTCGAGAAATAGGGAGGTGACCATCTTTTCCGAATCACCTTGTATGTAATAATATGCATTTATATTTATTCCCTTTTTAAGCTTTCATATACGTTGGAGCACCAAAAGATTTTGTCGCGCAAATATACAGAATTTAAGTTTTTTATTACATTGAGTACAAGTCTTGCATAATGCATAAAGTTTCGCTCCTTCTTTAACATTATGTAACTCACGCAGCAAGGGTGTTATACGAAACCCGAAAGAAACGTCATACGAGCCAAACATGCAGCAGTTCTAATTTTAGTATCGTAATTTCTGATATAATGTATGATGATAACTGGTAACTGAACTACTCAAAGCTGAATAGAGATGTCGCAATAAAATATACTTTGAAAAAAAAATTAATTTAATTCTTAATTAACAACCAAAGTTTAATTTTTTTATGAATTTCGTTACAAAAAAAACGTTCAAGATATCACACTGTTGCAGAAACGGAAAAAACTGAAAATAAACAGAAACTTCTTGTGGTCTCTAATTTCATGTCCTAGTAACAAGTCCCATGTCCTTTCACATCAATCACTGCCTGCTAATTTCTAGACATGCTCAAAATGCAGTTGTCGATATGCTGCTGTGGTATTTCCTCTCCCTTAGCTTCAACACGGTTATGGGTTTAGGCATGTGGTTGATTAAGCATCTTTGTAGGAAATCCCACACGTGCTCGATAGGATTAAAGTCCGAAGAATGTGGAGGAAGCGGTAGTCGGTTGATTTCCAGGTCTTAGAGGGCATCAGTCAACATGCGCTCTATGAGGACGAGCGCTATCGTTTAAAACAATTAAATCTTCAACTAACTTCGTTGCGACGGTTTAAAACATGTCACACGATGATTTCCTCCTTATAAACTTGCCCCTTTACCGATCCATCGAACACATGAAGGTCTGTTCTCCATTCAAAAGAAATGCCACCCATACTACTTACTGGTTTGATATACTGTGGCAATATGCGAGTTCCTGGATTTCGATACACACATATAAGTCTGCTATCATTGCGGAGACTCGTTGGGAAAGAGAATGTCATCTCAGGGGATCTCTTCTAAGAGTCCACTCTCGACCACCTTCGATTAGCTGTTGATAATGATGCATGCCTCCATGGATAACAGACAGCAACTTCGGCTAATTGATTTCGGATGGCTTAGTCCGATATTAGAATGCCTGAAGCGTTTTGGAGATCAGTCTGAAGCTGACGCGCAGTTGCGATGGGGTTCTTCTCACATTAATAATGAGAATGCAATCTTCTTGTGCAGTGATTCTGCGTTGAGACCCACTTCCAGGTCTTTTGATCGATGTTCTAGTTTTCTGATTGTATGTAAGAGTCTTAAAGTCACATTTTGGGTCGTCCGAAGATGATTCCTCGGCATATTTTTAACAAAATGTGTAATTTCCATTACTTTTGGCATACTGATGAGAACTTAACAAGTTCGAAACCGGTCTATGTATAATGAGGAACTGACAAGTGATCTTAGCTACCAAACAAAACTTTCAGGTTTAATTTCATGCTGAGTAGTTGTTCCCTGTAAATCGTATTCAGTGTATAGTTTAGCCCACCAGGGTTAGAGGTCGCACATACCACTAGAGGAATACACTTATTACTCTCTATGTCTGTCTTGCTTAGTCTGCTTTAGGCTAGCCTGGATGTATTATTATTTGTCTTTTCCATTACTTTTGGCATACTGACGAGAACTTAACAAGGTCGAAACCGGTCTATGTCTAGTGAGGAATTGACAAGTGATCTTAGCTACCAAACAAGACTTGCAGGTTTGATTCAATGCAGGTCGGGGCTGAGTAGTTGTTTTCTGTAAATCTTATTCAACAAAATACTGTTCAAAAAACACAATTTTTTTTGTAAAAAAAATTAGGATAACTTATAAGAACACACTAACACGGAAACGTAACAGGACTATCCTGAATTTTATAATGTGTATTTTCTACAGAAATTTAGTAAAAATAAAAGTAATTTAGGCGGAAATTAGTTTTGATTGCAAAAGGTGTGTTTACGACAGACATGAAATTTTTCCATTCATTCATTTTCGGCCATTCTCGAATAGTTTAGTTATTTTCAGTTTATTGGTTTCCTAAATTGACAAACATTCCTTACAAGGATGAAGTTGTTGCTTCCGCAGCAGACATGTTGGTGTGTGTATAACTTTATGTCGTATTGCACACAATTTATGTTTTAATTAGTGGAACCACGTTTAGATAATACGTATCATGGAAAAACGTCCGGTACGTTCGGCTCTAATATTTTATCGGTGTTACAAAAAGTGTTATAATCCATTCGTGAATTAACGACCTTCTTGGTTGTATAGTAAGTAGTCCGCAAATCCGCGCCAATATCTTTAATTGCCGAAATCGGGCACGATTTAGCTCGCTGGGATTAACTTTTAAATTTATAGTTAAAACTCGCTAGGTATAAATGTTTTACTTTTATTCTACCAACTCCAGCTTCCTTGCTTAAATTTTGAAATATGGTGAATAAGTTATGTTAAAGAGAATGTCTAATTACGCTTAGTTAATTAGTGCAGTTGTAGGGTGGGCTAATAATTTTAAATGAACATTCATCTTAAAATCCACAACAGTATTATGGTATTTCTTAGAATAAAGTGTATTAAAATTTTATTTGATATCCAATCTAAAGCCTTATCCACACTATATTGGTGGAAAACCGTAAAAAATACATCAAATATTATTTGCAGTGAGGACTACCAATAGTACCTATAGTGAGATACCCTTCTAAATATTTATTTTGTCTTTGTACATCTTAGCTTAGTGTATTAGATTATGTTTATAGTCAAAATTAGTTTCATTACAATATAATCTCCGCTACCTGCATATAGAGTAGGATAATAAATGGCGACCTAGCACGCATACGAGGTTCCTTCACAGGAGCCAATTGAATGCAATATCTGTTTAAAATCGTTCTAAAGCTGGCCCGTTTTATGAAATTGACTGGCGTCGGTGAGAGGCATGGTGTAACAATGACTTACCTCTTTATATTATGTCCATTGACAGTTGTTGCTTATGGTTGTCAGCTTACACTTGCATCATTATCAAACCTTCTATAGTATCCTCTGATCTATAGTATCATCTACAGCCAGGTGTACATATCTTATTTTCTGACATATTACACGTTTGTAATAAAAAATCTGTAGGTTTTCTAGATAAATGAAACAAAATACACAATAGGCGAAACGTTTTATTATTAATAATTAGGTATAGCTAGGTATCAAAAAAGAATGCTTTATTGATGTCTCCAAATTATTACTTTTGTATTTTGTTTGCCAGTTTTAAAATTTCTGTTAATAAATTAATGGTGTAAAATATTCGTATTTTTTATGCACTTTCTCTCGATATTTCAGAAAAAGTGCCAGTACAGCGATTCTCACATGACGTGGATGGATATAAAATAGATTGAAACAGTACAAAAATCGTTGAAAAATTTTTGTTTTTTTTTTCGTACCTATAAAAACAAAATATCGATGTCCTTGGTAATACCTAAATTTAGTACAAATTTCATTTTGCATTATCCTTAAAATTTTTACTAAAAACAATACTACTGTATTTATTTGTAAAATCAGAAAATGTCTCGAAAATGCAAAAGTATGATTTGCCTACATGACAAGTATTTTTTTTTATTATTTATTAATTTAGTAAGAATTAAAGATTAGAACAAAAGCAAATTCATATTTTATATTCTGTACAGATAAAGTTGCTTAACTTTCAGGACCGCGAGGAAAAGAAAAAATATTCCATTGTTCCAGTGTGCATGTTATTTTTACAGATATTGTAACAAGAAACGTGACCTGCTTCCATCACACCCCATTAAAAAACAAAAAAAATGTGGTATATAAATACGCACTAAAAGCACAGTAAAGCTAATAAAAGTATCTATAACCTGGAACGCAGTAAATGTACGAATCAAAACCACTTACACTTCCTGATAATACGTACCTATTCCGCGTTTAGAGGCCAACCCATTGTTCGTTGGAAACTGTTGAATGCTTAATATACTCGGCGCATGTCTTACGTTCGCCCTCTATTCCAGCTCGATAGACTGCATTACTACGGGTCAGCTTTATTACCAGAAAGGTTCAATATTGACAAATTGTCATCCATCACTAATGACTGATGAGCTTATTTCTTGGAGTCGGTTGTTGGTCTTGGTATCGGAAATAGATCGACGTTCAGTAAATTAAAAAAAAAAAAAAAACGTAGACAACTTTTGGTATTTCTCCACAGAACTATAAATTGCCAGTATTCTAGTATCACTAGCGGATTATATTACACAGTATTAATGTATGAAATATTTAACTGAAAAGTTACATCCAATTAATTTATACGTTTCGTTATTTTTGTGCCCGACAATTTTAATTACCAACATGGATATTACCACCAAAATATAAAAGGGCTGTCAACATTGTAGGTGTTTAAATAAACACCAAGCTATTTTTAAGGGTAATTAATGCGTTTTCAATTACCCTGGAAATGACTGTATTTTTTGTTCCAACACCTGCACCTACTGAGACTCTTTAAACTAACAATGTTAAAGTTAACTGACGTAATTAAAAGATGGATGTGCCAAATAAATTAAAGTGGAAAATGGTAAATTTTACAAGGTCTAACTAAAAAAATATATATAATTAATTGTAAACCAAACAATGTTTATTGTTTTTCTTATTTTGAAAAATTGTCTATTTAAATTAATCGAGCAATATATATCACATTGAACCTTTCGGAGCTAACTTTAAAAAGTGTGTTTTACTTTTTTCATGTAAATTATATTGCCATGGAGACTATATAAAACTGCATATTTTAATTAATTTTGTAGCAGATACTTGAACTTGAATTTTACGTAACCCACACCTGGATTCAATAATCAGTATTTGTACGCTTAATTATTTTCGGAATAACTGATTCCGGACAGTCCTCCCGTGGCCTCCGACGTCTCACGGGAGTCACGCCGGCGAAATAACTACAGCCACTCCCCACATTCCGCAGGGTTAGTGGCTGTAGATTCCAGAATCATGTGCCCTAAGCAGACAGCGAGTACCTAGATTGACCGCCTTCTGCATTTGCTTCTGCTAGCCACTCTGCTAATTTTTAGCGGACTGGTATAGTCTTCAATCCCGAGAGCAACGTAG
Source organism: Rhamnusium bicolor (assembly GCA_029963845.1). NCBI lineage: Eukaryota > Metazoa > Arthropoda > Insecta > Coleoptera > Cerambycidae > Rhamnusium > Rhamnusium bicolor. The sequence continues at coordinate 798,843 of JANEYF010005500.1, forward strand.
GCTTTATGCTCTGAGTACACCGACTACTAGGACGACCATCTTGACCGAATAGCCTGGGTACAGAACTTGTAGCTCATACCAGAGTTTGCGATATTTGGTCCGCTTTTCCTTCTCCTTCAAGGTGATGTTTTTCTCGACAGGGGCCAAAAATTCGATAACAACATCACCTGGGTTTGTTGGTTGAGTAGGACAATATCAGGTTTATTAGCTCGGATTAGCCTGACAGTAGTTCCAGTAAATATGACATTTCTCGTTCTCGACAATGGACTCAATATTCCGGGGGACGTTAGGCTACACTGGTGTCTGGTCTACCCCGGACGAGTGTCCTAGGTGGTAATATAGCACTCGTAATGCCGGGTTATGCGGTAGAGTTGATAGTAGGAACCTATACACGCCACAAGCGACTAGGGTAGACCAAGATGTTAATATCACCATCCTCAGGCCATAATGAATCTTTCGGTCTCCGACTTAAGCGGGATTAATCTTAGAAAGGCGAATGTCAGCTTGGTCGATAAACCCAGTGTTTCTATTTTCTTATAAAAGACACCATGATGGGGTTTACTGAACGTGCTACAGAAACAGATTTCCCTGCTCCGCAGCTTTTATTTGTACGCACAGACGATTTGGCGGAAGCTCAGCAACTGAATCAACATCAGCACCTCGCCGGCGTCTGGTTCGATTACAAGCCGAGTTTATTTGCGCCTCTCTTTGCTGCCTTGAACAATCTTATGCCCACTCCTACAGTTTCATGATGTTTCACGAACCGTAAGAGCGGATCCGAGCTTCTGAATATGTTACATACCATACTCAGTACTACTCTGCCACGCATACAATCCAGGCCTAAGTGTCCTCAGGCCCCATGTTGATATGAGAGATAACTACAAGGAACGGGAGATCTAGGATGGAAGCCGATTCATCATATTGCAGATGTCTCTGTCTAAGTGGCGCAGCTCATCTACTTTCCACTGTAATACTTCAAAGAAGTAGAGCAAAAACGGAACGGCAAGCATCTACGTAAATAAATATTATTATTTTTATTATTATCTATCATATTAGCATATGTCAAAGACACGCACAGTGATGCTCTGTTATAGTAATAAATAAATCTCTGCTTTCAAGGCGTTACATTTTAGCTAGATAACTTAATTTGCGATTAAGTGTTCATAAAAATCATGCCATAATATTCATGGATATAATAATAGCAAAATTAGATTTATCTTTTTTATCTTGTATGCACTTTGACCACCGTGTAAAAATATCCTGCCTCAGCAGTTTGTAAAAGAATTATGCTGCTTATATATTTTCCGTGTCTAAAACTTTTTTTATAAAATGTTTTTATAACTTTTAATCCCCCATCATGAAAGTTCAAGTTATATTACCTTAGGTTTGATGTAGAACAGGTTTATTCTATTAATCACTTTATTATTAATAAAGTAAAAACAAAATTTAAAATTTAAAAAAGTGAAGAATTCGTCGACTAAATCAATTTTGCTTTATAGTGTTAAGCGAGTACCGCACCCTTTATGGGATTATCCTTGAGAAAATTAAATCTAATCAACTGGAACTCCAGAAAATCATAACAGTTCAGGAAATTCCTAGCGATACAAAGCATGTCATGTGTAGAAATAATCGTGTAAGATTCAAAGGCAGTCTGTATGTACAATGTTTCAACCAAAAATATCAAGGGTGGTTAAACAGGGAAGCGAAAAAAAGTGTATCTTTAATAATTTAGCAGATGATTGGCCGTTATTTTCTGGGCCTACTGAATGCGAGGTTTGAAATAAATTTAGTAAGAAACATACAAATACTGAAGTCCTGCCCCATGCACAAGCTACATAATTATTAGTTTTTATTTGATTTGGTGGATAATTCCGAATATTAATATTTCAAATAATAACAATAAGAATACCACGTTATTTGCTAGCGGACTATAAAATGTAAATGACCACTGGTTCTTAATATCAAGATATGCTGGACTAACCGTGCATTTGAAATATATTGCGAACACCAGCACATTAAAGTAGATTAAGCGTGAGCGAATATGTCTGTAAACCTCAATGCATTTCAAACACGATTGGAACAGCTTAGGTTTAAAGCTGTTATTTCGTTGAGAAAGGTTGAGTATGGTTTAGTTTACACAGTAAGTAACTATTAGGCCAATTCTGCCCGGATAATTTCTTTAACCCGAAATATACAGGGTGTCCCAACCAAAAGGCACCCTGAATAACTTTGGAGATAAAATTTTTTTGATAAATTGGTGAAACACGTCGACCTTGTTTCCAAGGGGGACATAATTTAATGTAATACTTGTATACCTATCATCATCCCTCTACCCTACACGGCCACCCCCTCAAAAAATTGAAATGGCAAGGGCGGTCGAGTGATACATCTTTTGAAAGGTCTTTCAATTCCCTACATAACTGTGTATTTTTTTTAACTTTTATCGATTCGTTCTTAAGGAAAATAATTTTCTTTTTGATGATTACACACAATCGAAATCATTTAAAAAATCTAAAATACACGGCACTGGGTATTGGAATTTATAAAAAAACTACATTTTTTAGGACTCTCAAATCAACACGAGTTTTTTCGACGAAAAACACTTTGCTTGTCCGTTTAGTTTTAGAATAATAAAAGACTCATAAGTATTTGATAGTCCTTGACCATTAATTTGTTCACAACCAATTTTAAATCGAGATACATTTTACCAGAGTGAGTTCTCAAAATGGTTTATACCCTTCAGGAGAGAATAGAAATTAATTGTCAGCATTTATTTTAAAAACTATAATTGTGCTAGAGCTACGGAGCGCATATTCAATAGAAATCACCCAGATAGAATGGGTTTTTTCTCAGTATGTTTTACAATTATTAACAAAATTTATGGAAACAGGTTCTGTAGGAAACAAAAAGCATGAACCTCAGCGACCGATTAGGAATGAAGCAGTCGAAGTGGCAGTTCTGGGTCATTTGCAGATGGATAATACTAAATCGATCAGGAAAGTAGCTGAGACTTCCGGTGTATCACGAAGCAGTGTTTATCGAATTGTAAAGGCCCACAAATTTCATCCATATAAATTTAAATTGGTACACGAATTAAACGAAGATGATTCCAATCGTCGGTTTGAATTCTGTGAGATTTTTAGTGAACAATTAAATGGTAATGCCAATCTACTGTACAATACGTGTTTTTATCATGAATCGACATTTCAGTTAAATGGGGAGGTAAACAGGCACAATTGTAGGTATTGGAGTGAAACCAATCCACATTTGTTCATGGAAAGGCCAAAGGCCTCAGAAGTTAAATGTTTGGGCTGGCATCTTAGGGGATTACATTGTCGGGCCGTTTTTTATTCCTGACAATTTAAATGGCGAAAGGTACTTCGATCTATTAGAAAATAACATCGACCCAATGATTGCCCAAATCCTCGAAGAAGACGATACTATTTTAGAGGATGAACTGTTTTCTCAACAGGATGGGGCACCCCCACATTTTGCTATAGCAGTCCGTCAATTTTTGGATTATCGGTTTCCTGAGCGATGAATTGGAAGAAGAGGTCCTGTGGAGTGGCGCGCTAGGTCACCCGATTTAACTCCCTTGGATTTCTTTCTGTGATGACATTTGAAATCGAAGGTATTTGCAACAACTATGGAAGAGTTACGTGAAAGAATTGTTCGAGAAGGACTTTTATTGACTCCAGATGTGTTCAGAAATATTCGTACACAATTTCAAGACACATTATACTACTGTATGGAAGTCGGTAGGGGTCATTTTGAACAATACATAAGATAATTTAAACAGCTTTTATTTTTATTTCCCGAACGTAAAATAATGAAACAATTATTTCTCAGGAACGAATCGATAAAAGTTTAAAAAAATACACAGTTATGTAGAGAATTTTTCAAAAATTTTTTTTATTCCAAAGTTATTCAGGGTGCCTACTTTTGGTTCGGACACCCTGTATTATGAAACTTTAAAAATATCTGCAGTGCCCTGAATAAATGTAAAACCTGCATATGTAACAGTATAAACGATAAGTATAAATAATTATTCTGTTCACTTAGAACAGCAATCTTCAAATTTAAATGACTTATTAGGGCCAGTTTTTTCATCTTTGGGAAAGTTACTGATAACTAACAAGGTGATTAGAAGTGGTTCTACTTTAACATTTTATTTATGACTATATTCATATTCTAATCTTCTAGTTATTTACCAGTAACTTACCCAGAGGTGAAAAAACAGATCCTTAAGATCTACCAATGTACCACGTTATCCAAATATAAGTAAGTAAGTAATTTTTATTCCGTATCATTAGACATAAAATGCATATGTATAAAACAGGTCAACTTAGAGCTTAAGGTCTAAACTACAACTAAAACAATCTGTAAAATAATTAATATAAAGTAGATTATAAGAAGTACAAGTATAAAAATTTTTATATATAAGACAAACAAGACAACAAAGAAGTGCAAAAATAAAAAATAAAACAAACATGTACAATGTCATAATTTAAAATCTGAAATGAACAGATTCTTGAACAGAGTAGGGCTCAATATCACAGATATACTTGAAAACTTGCTTTTTGAAACAATTCAGATGAAAATTATCTTTCAAATTTGCTTATTAAAATTTTTTTTGCTGCATAAAAAAGGGCGCTTTTCAGTGAGAGTTAGACGATGTTTGGGGAATGTATAATTTTCTTTATTTCTGGTTTCATAACAATGGCTAAATTGAGATGGTTTAAAGTATATTTTGTTAGCTTTTAGATACATCAAGCAGGAGTAAATATATAAATCACTGGAGCCACCCCAAATTTCGATTCCATACTTGACAGTGGAATAAAAATTGGCATAGGAAACGGTTTTAAGAGTATCCACGTTAAATGACCATGATAGGATTCTAAGAGCGATACAATTTTTGTTTAATTTTTTTTACATTTTCAATGTGGTCAACCCATTCACATTGACTATCCATTACCACGCGTAACAGTCTATTATTGTTTAATGTTTGAATGGGTATCTAATCGGTGAAACAATCAGGAGTTTGAATTGATGATTGGTGGGTTTTAAAAATGACACACTCATTTAGATTCGTTTAAAATTAGCTGCTTAACAGGAAACCAATTTTTTAAATTTGCCCATATCTGAATGGCATTTTGTTTGGTTTCTGTGAGAGTTTTACCCATTATTATTAGATTTGTGTCATCCGCATAATTTATAATGTTTATTTTATTTCCATCACCAACAACATTTATTAGGTCGTTAAGAAATATTACAAAAAGGAGCGGACCCAAAATACTTACTTGTGGTACACCATGATTAAAGGTTAATACATCTGATTCGTATTTATCCATGTCTATAGATATGTAAGTTTTATGTTTTCTATTTTCCAAGTAAGAGGTAAGCCAGCTTAACCTAGTACCCCTAACGTCAGTTCTTTCTAATTTATTTAGAAGGTAAGTATGATTTAGGGTATCGAATGCCTTGAACAAGTCTAGGAATAGTCCGCAAACAATCTCCCGATTGTCCAAGGCATTCAACACTGTATCAGCAAATTTGAAAAGAGCTGTCGTTGTCGACTTATTTTTTATAAAATCGTGTTGAAAATTGTGAAAGAAATTAGATCTGTTTAGAAAAGCAAGAAGTTTGTTTTACATGAGAGTTTCTAGAATTTTTGAAAAGACTGACAACATACTTATCGGTCGATATTTTTCTAGTTGATCTTGATCACCTTTTTTAAACAAGGGCATTACTATAGCTAATTTTAATGAATCAGGAAAAACTGCTTGAGAGAAAGATGCATTGTAAATGTCTGCAAGTGGGGCAGCTAGTATATTTATACATTGTTTAAGTAACTTTATTGATATGCCATCAAAACCTCTAGAGGTTTTGAGTTTGAAATTTTTTATTATATTGCATATCTCCTCAGCATGGATTCCTTATTTATGTTGATCAATTCATTAAAGTCGTTAGATGTTACACGGTGATTAATATTTTTTTATTAGATTGGAAATATTTTCGACAAAGAATGTATTAAACTTGTCAGCCTGATCAATATAATTGTTTGAAGGTAACTTATTAGACCTGGTATTACCCTCAAATGGGATTGTAGGTTACCACAGTCATTATCCACAGAATTTTTGTATTTGTTTATCTGCCAAAACCATTTTTAATAACAAATGAGATATTTTATCGATGGTAAAAGCAGAAGAGTACACCATTCTGGAATTTCCGCTGTATTTGCTATATACACTGATTTAACATGGCAGTAAAACCCGATAGCTAATAGGATGCCGTGACGTATGCGATCGATGCTTTTGTAAAGACAGTGTATACTAGATATATCGGCATTTATGATATTAGAAAGATGAGAGTTCAAGCGATGGAGTAGAAAAATGGCTCCTAGCCTACGTTTCGTTTGTGATGCATGAAACTCCATCATAAATTAATGTAGTGCTGCGAGAAAAAACTATATAAATTATAGATTTACAAATGGTTTGGCCCAATGAGAAAACCACCAACAACTCCCGTTCAAATGTTCACAGAAAACTGATATTGAAAATGTTTCCCTACTATTTCATGTCGTGGGTTTCATGGTTGCTGTAATAATTCATACCAGTGTTTCTCGAAAAGTTGGCCTTGTCATTGAGCGGATCAGAGATACCATCTGCGGATTATCAGCTAACAATTGAATTAGCCATAGAAATCAACTTGTGGAAGAAAATCGCACACTTGCTTATGGTAAGAGTAAAACTTCTTTCCTTTCACAATATTCCAAGAAGTCTTATGATTTTTCTATTACTCTTAGGATATTCGCCAATTAGTTCAAAAATATTTGCCTCTACTTGTGTCCTAACTGTGACTGGTTGACTCCTCTATTTCTAGTAAAAGTATCTGTTTCTGTTGACGATGTTGAATATTTGTAAAATTTCGGTTAAAACATTGGGACTACATTTCCATATAACCCATATACGAAGTGCATATCAGTCATTTCTGTATTTGAATAATTTCACATGATGAAGGAAGATTTTCAATTTTTAATGCTAGCCACTTGAACCTGATTCAGTTAACAGTCGAGTAAAATTTTTCAGTCTCCAGACTTTGCTTAGAGTCATGATTCCATGCTAACTTCATACATTTTATCATTTTTAGTAGTTTTTGTGAATATTCCTTTTTTATGTTGTTGATTCAAAAATAAGTCATTTGCAAATTTATCCTTACAAACAAGAAACCCTTTTATGGTTAAAATATGATTGTTTTTCATAAAATAATCTTGAATAGAGAGATAAGCTGTCCATCATGAAAATTTCGATATAAATTTGTAAGTTTAGGCCCGTACCCACGTCTCTAGTAATGCTGTTCCTTATTAAAATATTAATTTCACCCAATATATTTGTGACATTAAAATTACTTTGTGTTTAAAAAATAGTTTAAATGAAATATGATCCATTAGTAATATAAATATGTGACGGTTGCTAAAATTGGTGCATAGGATTTTTTTAAGGTCGTTTAAATTACAAACATAATAAACTGTAAACCTGACTAATATTCACAAAATATCGTATTACTATTTGTTGAAAGAAATAAAAGATCTAAGACCCTACTCAGCAGTCCTTCCTGTTTTTTATTATTTTTTTTGTTTTGCGGTTTTCGCTTACCTCAGTATGGGCGTGCATTTGGTAAGTCTTTGGTTTGGGGTAGTACATCATATACCGCTCTTTATTCCTTATTTTATTGTTATATTCACAATCAAACATGTGAAATGTATGTGGACAGTTTTAGGACAACCCACTATTGTTTGTTTTTCATATAATAGTGCTAAATTTCTTTCTTCGTTTTTATTGTATTTTCATTAATTCCTTTTTGTTACAGGTAATTGGTTTCGTTCCTAAAGAGAATAATGGGTAAGATAAATTTACCATATTAACCTAGTTAATTCACCTTAGCTATTCTCATGAGTGATGTGAATCCATGTTAAAATATTCATTTAATTTGCATAATAACGAGGAAATTTCAGATTAAAATATTTTATGCGTTTAAACACTTTATTTTTAGCCTTGATTACAATTTAAAAATTTTAAGAGTAATTCAAGTGGAAAATGGGTATTCGTCTACTCCCAAGGTTTCATAAGTTATTTATCCTATGTAGATATTTATGATGAAATGTCAGAATTTCCCAATTTTACAAGGAAAAATAGATAAACAGATAACTTTGATGTAACGATTTGTATGTCCTGAGGTCTCATATTTTTGTAGTAGATTCTGTGAAAAACAATGGGATGTTGGCATTGTATGATGGTGTTTTCTTCATGGTAACTAAAACGTAACGACTCATCTGAAAATTCGTTAGGGCTATGCCACCTAGTAGTGTTAAATACAACCATAATTAATTTGAAAATAATACACTGCCCACAATTTCAAGTGAGACACTCCAATTACAGGTCAAGTTTTTAACACGCTTTTATTAGCTTCACTTGTATGTTTTTTGTTTGTTTGTAACCGACTCTTTGGACTCGATTTTGAGCCACTTTAAACGGACAGATTTAATTGAAACTTTGTACACTTACAAAGAACCGGTAACAATACAATAATTTGATAAGTAAAAGCACCAAACAATCAAAACGCACTTTTTCGGGTAAAAACACTTTAATAAAATTAATAACAAAAGTCGAGCTATTCAACTATTATCGGTTCTGTTTCTCTTTTTCATCTGATACATTTTATTCTTATTTCTATCTAGGCCTCGTCGATACGTGACAAAATCAAAAACATTCTTTATAGCTCACATTTGTATATAATATGACATCACCACGTATCGACTTATGTCAATATTGGAAATCAGCCTAAGGATAAAATTAAAATTAAAACCTGCGTATTACATATTTTTAAAAAATATCAAACATCAAAAAGAACGCTAACATAAGTTTATATCATTATCCTGATCAGGATCGCCAGAATTAAATAATTTCCTTTCCTCACGTATCCTCTGCGTGAGAGCAAGTGGCTTATTACTGTTAGTACATTCCGTGATTCTCAGTTTGTTCGATGGCCGAGCAGGCTAAGGCACAAGTCTTAGTCGACGCGAAACGACGGACTCCTCGGGCGTGAGTTCAAATCTCGTCTATGGCTGAAAAAATATATATATATTTTTTCAGAAGTATCTGCTGGATCGTAATATGTTATAATATCAACATCAATAAGCAATATAAATATAGTTTAAAAAAAACTACAAAACACGCTTTCATAGCACATCAAACTAAAAAGTGAAAAATAAATATAGTTTAAAAAAAACTAAAAAACACGCTTTTAAGCACATCAAACTAAAAAAGTGAAAAATAATTATTAATATAAACTGAAAACAATAATGAACGAAAAATACTAGTATTATTGTGAAAAAAAGCGTGGGGCGCTTTGTGCCATATTTTTCGTATATCGAGCAACCCACGCTTTTTTCACAATAATACTAGTATTTTTCGTTCATTATTGTTTTCAGTTTATATTAATAATTATTTTTCACTTTTCAGTTTGATGTGCTTTAAAAGCGTGTTTTTTAGTTTTTTTAAACTATATTTATTTTAATTCTAGATTTATAACTTCCTTTCTTTGTTATTTTTCTCACTGTTTTGGTCTTAAAATTATGTGTATATGTGTCCAAATTACTTATCTATGAATTTCATGCAGGGCGACATATGAAGGTATCTTCACTATCGATTTTTTATTCAAGTTTGTCTATTTTATGACACATACTGTATAATCATGTTATGTCAGAATTTCTAGCTGCATGTATAGACTACAACTGCATTTGAATTTCTCATCTTGATGGGGTTCAAATCAGGCGAGCGTGCTAGCCTCACCATTCGGTTAAGAAAATTGTTAAAAATTGCAGCTCTTGAGGTCTTGCATTGTCGTCGACGTAGATAAATATGATCCATGATCTATCGCATACATTGGCTTCAAAATTTAAAGATTTCTGATGTGGATTATTGATGACGGTTCTCACTACAGGTGAGAGGACATAATCCATACACGTCATTATTTGCTTTCCTTTTAACACCTGTTCGACTTTAAACAACTCTCGCTGTGCACATATTTATTTTTTTACTGAACGCGACAAATTTATTACTTCCTCACCCCTCAAAGTGAGGAAGTTAGTTATGTATTAGTGAAAAAAATTTGAAAATTTTTGTTGCAATTCTGGACGAATCTCGACGAATTATGATGATATACATAATTTCAGACAGAAAAAATTTTCTGTCTATGTGTCTGTCTGTCTGGTTCGCGATAGCAGCTACAGTTTTTGAGATAAAGCTTTTAAATTTGGTACACACATTCTAGACGTTAAGGAAGAGATTGAGTTCGTTGATGAGCAAAATCGGTCCCAATTTTTGAAACGTCAAAAAAATGTGACTTTTTTGAAACGTCAAAGTGACTGTTTTGAAACGTCAAAAAATGTGATTTTTTTTAAACGTCAAAGTGACGTTTTTGAAACGTCAAAATGTGACTTTTTTTGAAACGTCAAAAATGTGACTTTTTTGAAACGTCAAAAGTTATTTTTATTATAAACACCACACGTCGTGTTTTACCACGGTGAGGAAGTTCTGATCCCCAAGTAATTGGCAGCGGTTTTTTTAATTGTTTTGAGGTTGAAAATAATTTTACCGAAACGTCGACAAGTTATAAATAATCCTGGCCAAGCGATGGTAGATTCAGGGCCGGGCGCAATACCAATGTCATCGCGCGCTTGTTTACGATGACACGACACACCTCAGTTGTTATCTGTTGGTCGATGCATAGAGTACTAATAAATAATAAATAATGTTGAGCGTAAAGAGTAGAAAACGACCGTACGCTGGATAAAGTGAATAAATTTATCGGTGAATTTCCGGATTTATTCTATCATGGATGTAAAATAATTTGTAAAGTTTGTGATCAAGACTTAATGTGCTGGAATAAATACGGCTGCAAAATTCATGTCAATAGTAACCGGCATAAAAATAAAAAAAATGGCGTGTCTTCTTTGGAACCTGATTTACTGTTAATGCTGATTGCCTGTGATGTTCCCCTGCGCATATTGGATAAACCAGCATTTCGGGAGTTCTGAAATAAATACAATCCCCAGGTGAATTTACCAAGTCGTTCATCGTTACGTAGATATGTACCAAGTGTTCGTGAAGACATTGTAAATAGGATTAAATGTGCATTAAAAAATACACGGCTGTGGTTATGTGTTGACGGGACGACAGATTGTAAAAAAAAATTCTATTTCAAATGTTATAGTACGTGTACTCGACACTGTTAAACCAACATTTCCACTTTTACTAGCTAGCAAAAGACTAACTGCCTGTACTGGCGAAATAATTACGCGGGTGGTGTTGGATACTTTTGACAAATTTGAACTGTCAACAAGTCAAAAAATTGCAAAATACTTCGTTGTCGTTAGTGGAATTGCTGCAAATAGTGGACGACGTAAATACACAGCTACAGACTATAAATGACGCAAAAAATAAGCCCGTTATTGAAAAATTCAAGAGTGTATTACGGAAAGATCCTGATTTTACCAAATTAAGACAAATTTGTGATGGTGCATCTACAACTTCGTTAAGTGAGTTCACAGATTGTTTTACTTATGCCTGTATTACATCCGTAGATGTCGAATGGTCATTTTCAAAATACAAACATATTTTTTCACCAAAGCGAACATCGCTGACAGAGACAGCTGTAGAAACATACCTGATGCTATTATACTATAGATCTTCCCCACTTTGTGATGACGACAACCAAACTACTTCATAAATCTGTTTAAAAGGGTGAGTTTTATACAAATTTTTATAAAATGTAACATTATTGTTAAAATTGATTTCCATTTAATATACTTATTCAAGTATTATGATATGATGTAAACATATGAGTCATATGACGGCTCTGGCGGCCAGGTGACCTCGGACAGCTCTAGTTATAAACTATTTCTTGTTATATAAAAAACGACACAAGAAAAAATCCGACTATTATTTATATTATACTGGTAATTTTTTCATAGTTTTAATTGATTATATCACAAATGAAGACTACTCCGAATGAATAGTTTGAAAACGTGGTAGACAGAAACTGAAATAAAATGTAAGACCATCTATAAAACAAATACTTAGTGACGGAAAAGCATTTAAAATATTCAATTCCGTACCTAAATTGCATTTGTAAAAAATATATAAAGAATTTATTTATTAATCTGGAATTCTGAATGTGACATATGCTGAAAAATGAATCTGACACTGAGGACCGCCTGTGAGTCGTCACCACAGTGTTCTTCTGATAATATCAACCCTTGACAAGGGAAATATTACCGGAACTTTTTAAATTGCTTTGCCAGGGATATTTTCAGCGCCCCATCAATTAATACTTTTCATTTTTTTTATAAAATTTGTCATGTAAGTTAAATCATTGTTTATAAATACATATATTGCATTTCTACAGTTTTAATCCAGGCGCAAAGGCGGAAAAAATTCAAACGCTGTAACAAATTCTAGACAATTCATAAGATAAAATTGGAAAAATATAATAATTACACTGAAAATTCGAAAATACATTTATGTGTATTATACTTGGACATCGGTTTATATCTTTCTTTTTAATATCCGTTCGGTGAGTCTAAATGGGGCCCAAAATTCAGTACAAAATAACAAATAACAACATATAAAATATAAATTATTATGTGTTCATACTTTCGTTTTTATTTACTTATTCATTTAAATTGTATGCGACAAAATTCAGTTAAATCTATTTTGTTGGGTTGTTGGTCTCCACAGTGCCTTTTGAGTATGGTAAATTATTTTAATCAAATTTAATTTATAGATTTTTTTGGCACTCAGTATAATATATTTTTTAGAACATCACTTTGCAGTAATCATCACTACATTGTTAGATTTTCTCATTTTATTTTCTAGTGTTTCTGAATTAAAAAAACATTTTTTTTTTAAATCAGTTTATTTAGTGGTCATTTCACATAATAGCATGACACTTGCATCAAAATTACTTTAAAAGTCGGTGGCAAATCGTATCAGTCCGATATGCTAAGTTAGTGCGAATAGGAGTTCCTCAGGGCACTACCTTAGGCCCAATTTTTTTCTCATTTTTATCAAGGACCTTCAAAGTTGTTTGAAAGTAACAAACGACGTTACTCAATTTGCTGACGATGTGGTAGTTGCATCAGATGATCTATCGCGCAATGCAAATATCAACTTCAGTAATGAAAGATCATTGTACTGATTTATGGGGCAAAAACTCAAACGTCAATGTTTGCCGATAATACTCCTGATCATAGCTTATTGGTAAAAATTAATAATTTAATCATAACGCCGACGTAGTTTTTCACGAAACACCAAAACATTATATACTGCACTCAACGTGCGTTTCGCCAACCAAGTTAGCATCATTTGGAGATGGTTATGCTAACAATCTACCCTATTTATACCTTACTTTAGTGTGTCACGGTTCGGTAAACCGTGACACACTAACCAATAAAGCGAGCTATTTGGGATAGGCCCCCTGTCACATTTCATACTATTTTTGCACTTTGTGATTTCCAAGCTTTCAAATGCACCCAGTTTTCTAGTATTTGTTACATTCCTAATTAATCTTAAATTGCTAATATCTATTTTATGGTTGTTTTCAAACGCATGTTGGGCAACACTAGACTTATCTGTTTTACCATATTTGAGATAGGCCATATGCTCCTTGAATCTACTTTGAATTGATCGTCTAGTCTGTCCTACATGTTTTTGATTACAGTCCTTGCAGCTAATTTCGTAAATCCCTTACTTTTCGTTTGTTTCAATTTTGTCTTTTGGATTGCCTAAAAGGTGTAGTTTGTTTCCTGATGAATGAACCACTGTCATACCTACATCTTTCAAAATCTACTAGTTAGATTTTTAAAGATGTAGGTATGACAGTGGTTCATTAATGGGGAAGTAAACTACAATAACTTTTAGGCAATCCGAAAGACAAAATTGAAACATACGAAAAGTCGGATATTTACAAAATTTACTGTAAGGACTGTAATCAAAAATATGTTGGACAGATTAGACGATCAATTCAAACTAGATTCAAGGAGCATATGGCCCAACATGCGTTTGAGAACAACCATAAAACAGATATTAGCAATTTAAGATTAATTAGATATATAAGAAATACTAGTCAGCTGAATGCATTTGAAAGCTTGGTAATCACAAAGTGTAAAAATAGTATGAATAGTGACAGATGGCCTATCCCAAATAGCTCGCTTAATTGGTTAGTGGGTCACGGTTCAACGAACCGTGACAATAGTTTCGGTATAAACAGGATAGATTGTTAGCATAATCATCTCCAGATGATGTCAACTTGGTTGGGGAAACGCGCGTCAAGTGTGGTATATAGTGTTTTGGTGTTTCGTGGAAAACTACGTCAGTGTTATCTTCACATCAAAGGTTCCAACCCACTCCAACAATTTAACGATAAAAGTGGTATTTGGCAAATTATTAGGTATATTAGTTGAGAACAACTTAAGCTAGTTTAATCGCATAAAATATTTGAAGATAATTGAATATCCGTCAGATGCTATGTTCTGGGCAACTTCGTTCTTTTCTAACTTTGGATGTGATTAAAATATGTGGTAAGTTACATATGTAGTCCTTACTAAATTATGGGAATCTCTGTTGGGTAATTCTACTACAATTAGTGATCTTTTCATAATACAAAAAACAATAGGACTATTATGTGTAAATATCTCACCTATTCATGCAGGGATTTGTTTGTATCGTTGAAACAAATGCTGCCTAAAAGTCGATTCATATTATACGGTACGGCATGGCAGGACAAGAAAGACCAGCAGTTATAATATTTGATTAGTGCTGGTAACCGGTTAATTGGTTTCCGCAAAACCGGTTTTGGGTCAAACCAGAGATCTAAATATAGATCAAAATCGGTTATTCGGGTAACCGGTTATTCAGGTAACCGGTTATTCGAATAACCGGTTAAACGAGGTACCAGTTTTCGATTTTCTAGAAAACCGCGAATAATCCAAAACCGATTAACCGGTTATCCAGAAAACCGGTTTCAGTTGTCAGCAATAATATGATAACATTGTCTGTGTTGTGCTATTTTCGTCGGTGTATACTGCTATTACAACTGCACTATGGAATGGATTGTCGTGATGTTATCGATCTGTGTCTTATCGCGTCGTGCTGTGTAATTTGATTCGACCTTTAAGAAGTACTGGTAACATTTTGTTACCTCAATATAAATTTATCAGCTGCCAGTAATGATGCGCGACTGTTAAGCCTATTATAAATCTATAATTACCTTCCAACTACCTGAAACAGATACCCACTGTAATAGTTATTTACGTAACGACAGCCTATTGTAACAGTTATTTACGTAACAGCTTGCCCAGTAGGGACGCCTTCCGGGTGTGTTGCGTATAATATTTTTTCTGCAACCGTTCTTGTCTTTTAATTTTTCTTCAAACAAAATTCATAAAATTCGATTGACAGATGTCAGACGCTTACTTTCAAAGAGGCCTATATTAATCATTTTTAATCATTTACCAATCCCTTATGTCACTTTACCGGATTAGACTAGTAAATATGTATTTTCCACTCAAAAGAAAAACACTTAACTTTCTAAGCGGTTACGGAAAAAAATCAAAGTTAGAGGAATTATTGTTACATATTAAAATCGTTTTATTCTGTGGAAGAATATTTTAGTATTACTCTTTAACACTGGTATATATAAATAATAATTTTATGTATTTTTTAGTATGTCTCTTATTTAGTTTTATTTTAAAATTAGTGGTTGTATTTTTGTTAAATATATAATTATTTATTTATGGTGACTACTATGTGATTCAAAGGTATTGATCCCTCACTTTCAACGCCTACGGAAAAAAAACTAGACGACTGAATTAGACAATTTCTTCACATATCAGTACATATACTGTTAGTAAACAGTACATATACTGTTAGTAAACAGTATATGTACTGATATGTGAAGAAATTGTGTGCCAAAATTTTATGAAAATATGTTTTACAGTTTTAGAAATATTGAATGATAATGTAAAAAATATAACGGTATTTGCGATTTAATTTTTCAAAAACTAACTAACAAAACTATTTGAAATTTTCATGAGTTATAAAGTGGACTTTTGTTCAGTTATTAAAAAAATGTTGCTGATTGATATTTTCATTATTATTAATAATATACTCGTAATTAAAATAATAACAACATAAGATAACAGTTACACAACAAATTGCGATTCTATGAATAAGCTATAGTTTATCAAAAAATAAGGAAATCCCACAAGAAAACATATCGGAGTAGAAGAAACTCGACCGCTTATTTGTTTATTTTTTTCAAATATCTTGAACTTTCCATCGAGTTTTTTTATAGTTGATACATTGATTCTCCAGACATTGAAACCTATTTGTTGTAAAAAAAAATTTACTTATAAATTGCTTCGTTTAAGATATACAGTGATGCCACAAAATATTTTTTAAATTTTTCTGTTTTTATTTATTTTTGTTATTTTTTTTTACATAATGTGAAAATAAACATATGTTTTTATTTACACTCCAAATTTTGTTCGAATTTCTTAATAATTCGTGGTTATATGTAATTAAACATTAATGTGCCCAGAGATCGCGTCAAAAAGGGTACATTTTTAGATATAATGCGAAACTATTACAGAATATTAACATATGTCCAAGAAATAAAACCTAATTTTTCCAAAATTTTTATACTGTTAGTTTTTTTTGTAATTCGCACTCAAAGTGCACACATCGCATAGTAGGTTATCGTATTGAAAACCTTATTATTATTTTTTGATAATTACGTTTATAACTGACGTTTTCCTATACATGTAAAGCATGTCCACTGAAAAAAAAAAAGAATAAATAAACCAGAAATTTTAATAAAAGTAAAATTATTTTCCTAAAATCTGTAATTTTAAAATATTTCCAAAGCTGCTTGACATATACTTTATATCTGAAAAAAATGTGTCGTTATGATTACGTAATAATATATGTCGTCGTTATTAATTATCTATGCGATAAGGTGTCATATAAGTGTAAGTTGTTACCTCCTTCTTATTAGTAACTTCCATATTACAGCTTCGCTTCCGTATTCAAGGCTTTCATAATTAAAATCTGGCAGCCATATTGTTTGGTAATTTTTGTGGCCATCAGAGGGGAATAAAACCATAAATTTTCACAAATTTTGGCAATAAATTTCAAAGCGAGATGTAATTTCAAGCAACACATGCTTGTAGTAAACTTAAATATAAATTAAGACCCGCATTATTGCCAACTAATTACGTCTAAATTAGTAAGTCGTATCCAGTTACTATAGAATAGTATCTTCTCTCAGACAAACGCGAAGCGTTTGTGTCTTTCTTAAGCACTCTCAGTATCAGTGTCGTCACTGAAGTTTTATTTATGTGACAAATAGGAAATTTTGTACTAACTAAATCTGCAGACTTAATTGTTAAAAAATATTTAACAGTATTTTAATTTGGCTTTTAACTTGGGTTTTTGTATTAATCGTTTTCACAACAGTGTTTCGAAATATTTTTGTGTATTTTCTTACCTACGCCACTGTGTTCTACATTTCGTCTCCATCCTCTTCGCAGTGGAATTTCATAAATGCCTAAAGTAGGATTACAGCTCTTACAGAGTTCAAATTCTTTTCTCTAATTTAATTTTCTCGAAACTTTCATGTTAAATTAAATTAATTGTATGTATAAATGTTTATTATCTTGCTTGGGTGGATGTAAACAATAAGATATTATCTAAAATTGTGGGAATATGATATATCTTGAGTCAAGATTATTGACAACTTGCAATAATTCGATATGAACACAAGAATATCACTTACTGCTTATTATTTATTATTCAATTGCAAGAACTTTATAAGAATTATTTGGAATTACAATTCACCACTGGCGGTTCTTCTGTAGGGTCATTTGGTCAATGATCTCCTACATACAAATAAAAAAATAGAGCTATTCATTTTCTGAAGTTTAAAATATATATAAATATATATATATATATATATATATATATATATATATATATATATATATATATATATATATATATATATATATATATATATATATTTAATATTCTTAAAAAAATATATATTAAAGTTTCTAGTTCATTCTATTCACAATACTATTCAAATATCTAGCTACGGACCGAATTTGCAACGAATTAAAGTGAAATAGACTTATGCGCGAATCGTCAGAAAGCAAAAGAGACAGAAAACACTGGCGGGGACAATGTCCCTGACACATTTTACGAAAACGGTAACGCACGGAGTTCAGTAGAGCAGTCTTAATGCTGACTAGGTACGCGTTGGTCGGTAAATTCTGTCGCGTTGTTTTAATGTTTTTATTTGTGAACATTTTATTAGTAAATCTCTACTTGTCAAATCAAATTAAAACTAAAAAATCTGTTATCTCCACGTCACTACAGGGTATTGTATACTTTATACTACAATGCATATGCAGGAACTGACTTGTTTATTACAAAACAACGGCCGCGACGCCTTATTGCCGATTCCGTTTGCGCAGTGTGAAAAAAACTTGCAAATGTTTTTTTTTTCATTATAAAAGACACGTTTATTTTCTAGGTTTTTTTTAGTTAGAAAAAAAACTGTTTTTTTACAGCACTAGACAGTAGTTGAGTAGATTGTGAATAGTTTTATATGTAAGACATCTTAACACTTCTACAAAGTTTTCGTTCATTACGAATTTAATATTTTTTCCCAGTTCTTTACCCCAAAGTTAGTTATCGAATCTATAATGAGAATATTTTTTAATCGAATTGGGTTAAAATTTGTATAAGAGTGATTGTTACTTCTTTTATGAGGTCTAGACCAATATATTTCATCGCGGGCGACTGTCTGATTTGATAAAACATTTTGTCAGTTGCCAGACTTAATTTTCATGATTGATCTGTGCGACTTGAGGAATAAATATATTTTGGCCTTATTCAAATAGCAATTCACTGAAAACATTACGTTGGCGTGTTTCAAAATATTTCTTAAATAAATTTGGATCATATTTAATTTTTAATAAATTATTTATTTAAAAAGTAATTAAATTATTCATATAGTCCGACCAGTTCTACGTATTTTACTTCCAGTATGGATATTCCAAACGGACAAATATTTTATTTCTCGATTTTTTTTTTGTTAAAATTTCGATAATTTGAACTCAAATATGAAATAAAAATAATTCTACTTGTATAACTTAAGTAACTTTTACTAAACTCTTTTCACTTTAACTCTACAGTGTTGGGTTGGACTTAAGTGAGTGAAACGTTCAACTACGACCGATGCTTATGAAATAAAATAAACATGAAAATGAACCGCTATAGGAACTTTGCATTTGTGTACATCTGCCTGCCATCTGCACCAAGAATCAGCGCGTATTTTGTGTTCTATCCTGGCTAACACTGCAAAGTTAAAGTGAATAGAGTTAATTTTTTTTTGAAATAATGAATATGCCAAATAATATCGAAGACAAACATATCAAAAAAGAATTGTGGACTTTTAACGTGCATTTCTACATAAATACACATAGCAAAAATTGACATCCATCAGTTATTAACAGTGATACAGAAATAGTATTTATTAAAGATAAAGCTACGGGATTTCAAAAACAAAATAAAGAAGGATTAGTGGTATATCCCCAAAAATAACTATGCAGCCCCGGACACATGTTTCGAGGTTATTGCTCCTCATCGGCGCAGCGTAGCCAAGGAATTAGATCTAGGATGGGATAGGCCAGAAATAAAAACTAACACAAGGCTGGAAAGTATAATACACATTACTCAATTAGTAGCTTAATGTTTCCACATTTGGGGCCTTGATGGGCACAGACGACGAAGTCGATGAAAGCACTAATTGAGTACACACTGTGTACTATACTTTCCAGCAGTATGTTAGTTTTTTCCTGATCTATCACATCCTAGATCCAATTCCTTAGCTACACTGTGCCAATGAGGAGCAATAACGTCGAAACACGTGTACATAGCTGCATAGTTTTTTTGAGGAATATGGCACTAACCCTTCTTTATTTTGTAGTATTTATTATTCCAACAGTATTTATGCGTCATGAACGAGTTAATATGTTATTTTTGTTTGAAGAAACAAGGAACAGTTATTAAGCCGCACAATATTTAAGTGCCAAAATATACCCAGACAGAAATATTTCAGATTACAAGATGTTCTCAAGATTGGAAGGTAACCTGAGAGGTAATGAAGATGCAGTTTCTTGGAAAAAAAAACAGAGAAATTACCAAAAGTTGTCGAACTGAAACATTATTCAGGGGAATACGGTATTTGAGTTTTCTACAAAGTGTGCTCCAAATTTATTAGCAAATGTACCACAACATCTAATCAAAAATATCTGATGTCAGCAAGATGATGCGCTCTGTCACAATGCTTTAATTGTTAAACTGATTAAACCAGCAAGTTCCAGACAAATGTAAGGGGACTACTCGACCAATAGAATAGGCTACAAAATCACCAGATTTAACGCCACTAGACTTTTACTTATGAGGGTTGTTAACAAATGAGGTATATATAAAACCAGGTGTAAGAATATTGAACATTTAAATTTAAAACAAAAAATTTGAGAAGCCTCAATTGAATCCATATTATGTATCATGTAGGTTATTAAAATTGTATGATACATAGGAAATACATATTCTCAATCTGTCAATAAAATTAGTCTAGGTAGCCTCCAGAACCCAAATCAGACATTTGCTATGATTGCTTTGGTTGAAGTTTGTAACGAAGTTGCAAACCATTTCAATCCAGTTTGTTGTTGTCCACAATGAATTAAGTTTCAGCCAGTCTAGTCTAGATGGCGCCACTGATTTCTACTGGAACAGTTGGTTTTGCAGATTTTTGCACTAAATATCTATCTATCTTCATTGCTCATACTCAACTCTCAAATGTTTGTCTCTTTCCAAACTATAATCGAGTTTAGGTAGCAGAACAGAACACACACCTTATTAGTGTAGCGTTCTGAAGACAACATCTCTAGTTCAGCGGTCTGGTAAAATTTATATGTTTTCTGGTATTATCGTGTAATTTTATGATCATCATTATTTAAAAAGTTGCTATATTGATTTAAAGTACCTTTGAGATAATTTTTATAATAATATCGTACCGTATTTATCTTAATTTATGCCTTGGGCGAATTTTCTTTTCGGTGATCAGTTCACCTTGGTTATTCTTTGGAACAGCCATCATTAATATTTTTGTGTATTATCATAACTACATCAAGTTTATTTGTGGGACTAGTATTTTTTTCTATTTAACGTAACTTTTATCGATATTTAAGTTAGTTGAAGTCTTCAACTTCCTAAAATATTGTGGGAATCAATCCTAGTTTGTTTAATTTGCAATTTACTCTGTAAATTTGTGTTAACTCTCATATTATATTTTGTCTACGTAGCTGGACAATTCAACCGTCACAGCTTTTTACTTTGTTTTGCCGATAATACTGATCTCATAAAACTCTCCCCTTTTTATGTTAATACCTGGATCAAGAGAAGAGGATAACTGGAGGATCGAACTGATCATTATATACTGGGTGGAGCAGGAAAACGATATTTTATACAACTGGCATTTCGTCTCAAGGGTAACTGCAGTACTGACAGTGGTGATTCAAACTGACACCGAACCCATTAAGAGCTTAGCCGTTGGTGGATTCCTCGCTGGACTAACTCATTTGAAGTTACGTAAGATCTTCGTCCCCAGTGAACGTTTATATTTGGTCAGAGGAAATTTGTAAGAGGTCGGTCATTTTTTTTCTCTTTCAATAACGTCATATCATTTTTTTTTGTGTGGTTAGTTTGTTGCTCTTCAACCACACCTAGATTTTTTTTAACTAAAAGAGGTCATCTGAGCCAATATAAATATTGTACATTTTTCATACCAATCTTTATTATACTTTTTATTAAATAATATCTTTTTATTCGAATTCCTTCCCAACAGAATTCACGTTTTAACGTTACCTTTACCTTTTAAAGTAAACTTTTAATTATTTGGTACTTGCAAACTCCTGGCGCCCAGCTTAGATTTTGGTGAGAACTCAAATCAATCTAAGTCCTAATTCACGACCTGCTAACTGAGCTACCGGTCAATAAGTACAACCCCCAGCTAATTGTGTTATGCCAGCAATTGGGCGGGGGGTGTTGCAAGTTCATGATTTTGCTTCAGAATGTTCTCTTTGGTTTTCAATGTGATAAAAATCCTGCGTACAATATTGATAAAAGGGCTGTTCTCGCCAAAGTCTAAGAATAAAAAAGGTCAGTTTAAATTATTCAAAAGAACAACGTGAGTTATATTAAATCAAAACACTCCAAAACAAGTGGTCATGTGAACATAAATAAGGTTCCCTCGTAAACTCGATTATAATCGACGTTAATTAATATAATCTGATATTAATATTAACTATACCGTAATTATTGTTTAAACTAATATGTTTCTGCTACCTGCCAGATTTTAATATAAGGTAATGTTTAGACTACGTTCTCTTATGAAATGCTCAAGTAACGATATACTTTCTGATCAATGTAATCTTATATCAATCCTCACGAGGGGAGAAGTAGGCATCAGTTTTCTTTGTATGTATTATGTATTATTTATTACTTTCTGAAGAGTAAGTATAGATTTTCTGCAGGAATTCCTTATAATAAACTTCATACATCTCACTCTCAAAGAAACCGTCTGCTATTGATTTAATTAAATTCATCTTTTGCTTTCAACTCCTTTATCCACTTTAAGGTAACTTGTTGAAGAGCTCTTAAGAAACTGCGTTCCGGTGCATTTTGAGAATACAAATTGACTGTTTGATTTCCATGTTAGAATGGCTAAAGTAAAAATCAAATGGATCTTATAAATCGATATTGTTAAATAATAATGTAATTGAAGTAATACAAATTGCCCTTCTCGAGTAAAAAAACGAACTCATTTTTAACAATGTTTCAAGATGACGTTTTAAGAAATTTCGTTGACTATAAACCTTTGTACTTCTAGACTCAACATATCCAGATATTCTAGATTTTTTTTACAGCTATATGCTGTGGAAAAATTTTGATAACTTTGTTCAGGCATTACATTTGTTTTTATTAATAAATCTGACGTGTAAACAAATTAGTATCTATAGGGCAAACTTACTTTTGAAAATAATCGTATTTCGTTTTGTTAATGAATGATTGGATTTTTAATATTTTAATTATTTATTTTCAAATATAATTGTACGTTTAAATCCTTATCATGCAAGCAGCAGTCGTTTTACACGTTATTTGTTATCACTTTTCATTAGAATGTTATTTATTTTTGTATATATTCTACATAATAATACATTCCTATTATTTTAATTATTGAATACTAAATGTGTATAATTTAGTTGAATTTCCAATAATCTGTTTTTGATGATATTTTGTTTTTGAGGATAAACCAATTTTGAAATAATATTGTTCATTTATTTAGATTTAGTGTGTTTACTCCCAATTTAAACGAATAAATTTCGTTTTATTTTTCAAATATATTTATTTTTCAGTAAAATAGGTAAAAAAGTATAAAAATAGTGTAATATAATATATCACAATGAAATGAATTTTTAGAATGGGTATTATAAGATGAAAATAATGTTATATGTATCACATTCATTTAAAAATTATAATGCAAAAACTGCCAATGTGTTATAACAAAATGTATTGAAAGTATATTTTTTTAAACCTGGTTTATAGTTGATCTACAACAGTTTTTTCCATTATAATTCAAAATGTACAGAATCTGTGTTCCTTAGTGCTTGGAGCTGCTACCATAATGGTGCCCACCAACTTGCACATTGCTGTAACTGTAGCCACCTTTTCCATAACCACCTCCGTATCCTCCTCCGATCGATCCATAACCTCCACCATAGCCTCCGCTAAATCCTCCCCCTTCTCCTCCTCCTACACTAATTGGTTGAGGTACGGGCACGACGATGGTTTGTGGTACTCTAACTGGATACGGCTGTGGAACTGATACGGGGTATGGTTGTGGCACTGATACCTGAAAGTAAAATAAATAATATATAGTAAAATAATAAATAAAATAAATAACGAGTACATTTTTATATCAACTTATGTGCTTTTTACCTCTACTGGTACTTGATAAGGTACTTGAATGGGTTGAGGTACTGGATATGGAACTGGACGAGTCACAGTCACTTGAACAGGTCTTGGCACTTCTACTGGGTACGGTTGGGGCACGGGTATTTGCACAGGACGAGATACCACAACAGGGTAAGGTTGTGGTACCGCTACGGGCACTGGACGATTGACAGTGACTGGATATGGCTGTGGTACGGGTACTGGTACTTGCTGGGTAATTGTATGCACTGTTGCACCTCCTCCAACACCACCTCCGCCAACACCGCCTCCGGAACCTCCAAATCCCCCATATCCTCCATGTTCTCCTCCGAAGTCCCCACCGCCTAGATGTCCTCCATATGATATATCACCCGCCATGCAGATGGAAGTTATGGATATCAGAATAAGGGCAATCTAATAAAAGAATATTAAATATATTGCTATTTACAATCTAAGTAGACTTTTTTTGTGGACATAATAGAAAAAGATGATTGATTTTTAGGAATTGACTTCTATGTTTATTGAACATTTTTTTAAGATTTATGTTTTGGCTAGTAAAACATCTTTCTATTATCCTCATTCTTATTAATATGTGTAAACAAACTTGATCTAAATTTGTTTACAACTTTGAAAGACTAAACAATACAAAGATTTTTAGATAACTAGGTACTTAAAATATCTATCGTTCACATAATTGTTAAAAATAACCCATTACGAGGCTAACCCTATCCTCAGATCAGAATATAATTAAAACAAATTGGAGCATGAATCCGAGCAGTCTATTTTGACTATCAGCATCGAATGTCATCGAAATATACATCAACTTAAATCTCATTAAAAATTTTTTTATATTAACACTGTATACATATTTTTTTGTATATGTATATATTTTGAGACATGGTATAAAATAACGTCATTCGTATTCATTCTTTCATTCTTTGATAGATTTTAGATGTTCTCATATATTTTATTTTTTATTGGAAACATTGTTGAACCGGACAAAATACATTTTTTTTGCCAGTTAAAATCTTATGAATTATTAAAACAATTGATTATTAATATTTAATTTAATAAATCAGGATTGATATACACCAAAAAATGTTGGTGGGGTAAATTGTCAATACGAGAAAAATGAATTCGCCCAATTACAATAGTTAAATGTGCAAAAATTGTAAGGTGTTTTAGGGTGATATTATATTCCCTGGTTGATATTTGTCTAACGTTTGGAGTGACTGTTTTTCGAGGAGGAAAAGTTTTTTGGATTTTTTTAACATCTACGTTCTTTCACAGCATTTTTTTTATTTCACTGATTAATGTGCTTCTGAATTCGTGCCACACAATTTTTGAACACCCTGTCTTAAAAATATGAACCGATCATTTTATAAACTTAATAAGCAGTTTCAGGATAATTATTAATTTAAATAAGTAATAACTGAAAAATGCATTACATTTATTTCGGTATGCGAGTCTATAAACATTTACTTTCGAAAGAAAAATAGTTCTATTTTTAACATCTACTTAATTAGATCAATATTGAGATATCCTGCTCGCCGAGTTTAATAAATTCAGACATTGTTTTATCTCATCTGTTTTATATGATTAGCCCATTATGTATTTATTAACTGACAGCTAACTTGCTAACTTTCATAAACCCGTTTTATACAAATATAAATGTTGAAAGGTTATTACGGATTATTTTTATTACCTCAGCTTGAAAGATTGTCTTTTTAACAAATTTTCTTAATTAATAAAAAAAAAACTAATCTCAAAGGGCTTAAAATTTCTATATGTCAAAGAGTTAAATAATCACATTGATTTTTAATGTAAATGGGCGGGCACTGTTGCAACAAGAAAGTAAAGTTATTATTTATTTAATACAACTTCAATTTGAAAATACACTACAAATAAGAACATTTACGTTGTTAGTTGCAATGCACATTTTTAATGTCTTTAACTTGTTACTCGATATATTACCCGTTTATAATATGTTTAATAGACATTTTTTGCCATTTTAATAAAAAAAATATATGTATATGAAAATTGTATCATATTTTTTCATTTTCGGATCTTTAATAATTGTATTAAAAATCCGAAAATGAAAAAATATGATATTTTAGAGACCCACGTCACTTCTTCCTTTTCATTCAATTTGTTAAACTGAACTTCGACTTACCGAAAAGGGCTTCATTTTGCACAGAAAAGGAACACAGAATGATTTTGTGAAGTATCACCTGATATTATATAGTTATTTCTCCTTCTTTTTTTATTGATATTCTTCATTGCACTTTCACCAACACATCCTTACCTTGTTCGATGCATTTTCACATGGATTCATGCATGGATAATTTACTGGTCGTTTATCAAATACATTAATAATTTTATTTCATAGGCGCACGATTTTTTTTACATGTATTTTTTTATAATATTATAAATCGGCATTTTATTCCAAATTTCACTTGTTTATAAAAACTAAGCTGTTTAGAATATTTGTTTGCATTCCAAAAATTGATATATTTTGGTTATTTTTAAAGCCTGTGAGTAAATTGCACATGACGAAAAAACAGGGGGGTTGATCCAGGACACAGCGCTGACACACATATAAAGATATGATGAATGATACCTATTAAATGGCGATTTTGTTGTATCAAAAATAATAAGAGCAATAAATATTTCATTGAACACCCAACACCAACGTCAAATTTTTTAAGGAGGGCATGTTTATATTGAGTTAAGAAAAGTCATCTATTTACCTACAAGGAGGTCCACAATACCACACAGTATACGAAACCCTGGATTGTTTTGTAAAAATCTTTCAAATATTTATTTTACACGTTCATCAGAGTCTCCTGGTAACTGAAAAATGAACTACCGCTGATCGAATACAATGTTAACTGCGTTAATTATTGTATATCCAGGTGAAGTAGTTGTACACCCAAGGTTTCTTATTGACAAATAAATTCTTGAGAAATGACTGTGGATGTACATTAGGTCTTACCGAACAGCTGCGTCATTAAACGCCTGCTAAGCCTGAATAGAGAGTGCGTCGTTTGCATTTAATTTGTCGATCACCCTCTTTACATCATCAAAATGACCATAATATCGTACCGCCTCTAAGCATATGCCCCAACGTGTCATAACGGTCTGTGATGGTAATGGCGTATTCGACAGTTCGTCTTCAAATAATGTTTTTCCAGACGACGCCAACGCTTTTGAAAATATCTTCTTCACGCTGGCTATTAATCTGACTATTAACAGTTTACGAAATCAAACTAATGCATAGTGCATTCGGTTTTGTGAATTTTGTTTGCTGAAAATAGTAAAGTTTAACCTTCAGAAGCAGAAATAGTTATCCGAGGACGATTTATCATATCCTAATGAATAGTGATGAAGAAGATTTTGAGGACATTAATTAAAACAATGAAAATAATCAGAATATTGTTAATTGTCAACCTGTTGATGCAGATGTTTCACTAAACAATTTTTTTCTTTTAATGGTAATTTTTTTAAATTTTTCTATTTAAAATAAAGTTTCCACTTAATATATATCGTTTTTATTTATTTTGGTTAATATAATCTTAATCCCTAACTTAAAAAGAAACGAATAATAACAAGCACCATTTTAACTGCGGAAACGGCGCGGCGGCCGTTCTGAAAATGGTGAAATCAAGCGTGAAAGGGTTAAAATTGTGCTTCTGCAAAAAATGTTTATTTTTTACCATGTTGTATACCAATGTACGATATGATATGTACGGACCTGGAATGTACGATTTACTCCCGGTTTTTAATTATTTTAGTGAGATATAATGTATTTAAATATCAATGTTGTTACGTTAATGTGTAGCGAAATTCAATACATTGGACTTATTTGGTTGTGAAAAAAAGGAAAACGCTACGTGCTTAAATTTCACGGTTTATAGGAGTACTAGATTATTATTTGTAATTTTAATTAAGTTAATTTCTTGCCAACTATTTACTAAGGTAAGATATGTTATATTTCGTAAATTAGAAAATATTGTGTGTGGGTGGTTATAACATCTTGTATAAATGTGGTCTAAAATATGATCTAAGTTTAACACGTAAGACATTCGTATGTCGTACAAGCATGATTTCCTCAACATTTTTTATTAGAAACTGTTATACAAATCAAATGTGCGATTATTTTAAAAACGGGGGGAGCAGAAAATATGGAAAAATTATGTATTTATTATATGTCTACTGCAAACCAATCACTAAATGACCAAACCTACTGACACAATGCTAGTGAGACTCGAATTTGAGCAGGTATTGGAAGTGGTAAAAACTAATCGCCAAATATGGAACTCTGGAGTGTTCATCGAATTGTAAAGGCCCACAAATTTCATCCATATAAATTTAAATTGGTACACGAATTAAACGAAGATGATCCCGATCGTCGGCTTGAATTCTGTGAGATTTTTAGTGAACAATTAAACAGTGATGCCAATCTACTGTGCAATACGTGTTTTTCTGATGAATCGACATTTCAGTTAAATGGGGAGTTAAACAGGCACAATTGTAGGTATTGGAGTGAAACCAATCCACATTTGTTCATGGAAACTCATACCCAAAGGCCTCAGAAGTTAAATGTTTGGGTTGGCATCTTAGGGGATCACATTGTCGGGCCGTTTTTTATTCCTGACAATTTAAATGGCGAAAGGTACCTCGATCTGTTAGAAAATAACATCGACCCAATGATTATCCAAATCCTCGAAGAAGACGATAATCTTTTTAGAGGGCGAACTTTTTTTCAACAGGATGGGGCACCCCCACATTTTGCTATAGCAGTCCGTCAATTTTTGGATAATTGGTTTCCTGAGAGATGGACTGGAAGAAGAGGTCCTGTGGAGTGGCCCGCTAGATCACCCGATTTAACTCCCTTGGATTTATTTCTGTGGGGACATTTGAAATTGAAGGTATTTGCAACAAAACCCGCATCTCTGGAAGAGTTACGTGAAAGACTTATTCGAGAATGCCGTTTATTAACTCCAGATGTGTTCAGAAATGTTCGTACAGAATTTCAAGACACATTATACTAGTGTATGGAAGTCGGTGGGGATCATCTTGAACAATACATACGATAATTTAAACTGCTTCTTTTATTTTTATTTCCCGAACCTAAAATAATGAAACAATTATTTCTCAGGAACGAATCGACAAAAGTTTAAAAATATACACAGTTATGTAGAGATGAAAGACCTTTCAAAAGATATATCACTCGACCCCCTTTGCCATTTGAATTTTTTGAGGGGTGGCCGTGTAGGGTAGAGGGATGATGATAGGTATACAAGTATTACATTAAAATATGTCCCCCTTGGAAACAAGGTCGACGTGTTTTACCAATTTTTCAAAAAAAATTTATCCAACGTTATTCAGGGTGTCTTCTTTTGGTTGGGACACCCGTATTTTATTTCGGTTAAAATATTTTTTTTTGTATGTAGTAATCTAATTTAAATGTTAAATGATAATGCAAGATTCCCAAATTTAATCTAAAATCAGGATATAAACTAAATAGTATTAATTATGTTTTCCTTGTGTAAATTTCACTGTTTTCATTTTTGTGAAAATATCACATTAAAAGTCGTTAAATGTTAGGTGACTCTACTTCTGTTATAATTATATGCTCCACTGGCTTGTATATTATTCACTTGACATTGCACTCTATTAGTTAGATATTTTAACGGAAAATAGAATTTTTATTTATAGATTCGGTAGGTAAGTTTTAATTATAGTAATAATCAACTTGCCGTAGGAAAACGTTGATGTCTTAGCTATATTTAGTTAATATAAAAAGCAACTGGACTTTTATTTTATACAGGCTTGTCCAATGAAATGTGCCAAAGG
Source organism: Rhamnusium bicolor (assembly GCA_029963845.1). Taxonomy (NCBI): domain Eukaryota; kingdom Metazoa; phylum Arthropoda; class Insecta; order Coleoptera; family Cerambycidae; genus Rhamnusium; species Rhamnusium bicolor. The sequence continues at coordinate 828,887 of JANEYF010005500.1, forward strand.
TTTTTTTTTTAAATAAATCATTCAATTAAAGATGTTTCAGAATGAAGAATTGTCGAAATATCTTAATAATTATTCGTTGGATCAACTGTTGCCGAGAAAAACGGTGTAGTTTAATTTTGTCCCCAATCAACAGATTCGTTATAGTAGTAGTAGTAGTAGCTACTTATTTTACTAGGCAAGTAGGCCACAATGGGCCCTTTTTATCTAGGGACCTACAGTTTAGCGTGGACTCCGAACCACGGTCCTCGATTGTCAACTAACCCACCGCCTGGGCCTGCCCGCCTGCACCGCTAGCAGAGTGGCAAACCTCCTGGGTGTCTTCGACCCTCCACCCGGGCTCGCCTCTCCGCCTGCATCAGGCTAGCGGCCTTCCCGGGATTGTCTGTTGACAGCCTTCCTACTGTTAGACGAGCTTATCGTTCATCCATCCAATTGCCGGACTCGATCAGTGTTGCTTAACTTCGCTGATCGAATATCGGAAATTAAATGGATGTCCATACCTCATCCCCTCAGATTCGTTATAAGTGTGTGTGAAATTAATATTTTTATGTCATTTATTTTTTATTTTTTTTTTAAATTGGATATGATGATGAGAATGTACTGTCTAGGTGAACTTAGCCGAGTCCGATTTTGGAATTTGCAACTGAAATTATCACAAAAATTTAGGTGTCAGCATTTTTGCCGCACAGGGTATCACATCCGTCACCCGCGATTTTCTCGGTAATTTCAAGACAAATTCGTAGTTCAAAAACTAATGTGTTGTAGGTTTTTTTTTTCGAGGAATCCGATGCGTCCAAGAAAGAAATAATTGAACACCAAACAAAAAAGCTATGTCTGAAAAAACAATTTAAGAAAAAAATCAAAATGGCGGATTATTATATTTTTTCTTATAGGATATTACTGGAACAAATTCCGTATATTCAGTTTTTTTATCACGTCCGGTTTGGCCAGAAATGAATTTTTCTTCCAACATTTTTGAATCTCCCAGTATATTTTGGTTGCATTCAACAGAACATTCATTTAACCATCAAAAAATGCATAAACCACTTGTGACATCTCTGACCGTTTTCGAAATATTAATAGCTCATTGACTTTATCCTCATGGTTACCGGATAACACATAGTTTAAGTGACATCGCCAGCAGTAACCAAGGCGCCTTGTGTTAGAAGTAATACCATTACTAGGGCCAAATTGTAGTGGTCACGTGTCAAACTAAGACAATAATTACAAAACTACACGTAACATTGCTTTTATTATTATTGTATGGTTACGAAATCTTCTTCAGTTAAAGAGATATTAATATTTCGAAAATGGTTAGAGATATCACAAAAGTGGTTTATACATTTTTGATAGATAATTGAATTACAACGAAAGTATATTTTGGGACTAAACTATTTTGGGAAAAAAAATCATTTCCGGCCAAACTGGAAGTGATATACAAAAACTAGATATACTGAAATTTTTTTTGATGTTCAATTGTTTCTTTCTTGGAAGCATCGAATTCCTTGAAAAACAACGACATAACACTAGTTTTTGAATCACGAATTTGCTTTGAAAATTACCGAGAAAATCGCGAGTGACATATTAGCTGAGACACCCTGTACAAATTTACGACAGTATGCAGTTGGCATATTTTAATAAATTTTTAAATAGTACTAGTATTATAAGTACAGAAATTTGTTTAGGAATAATGTGTACACCAACTGGATGCATTTCTTTATTTTTTTTGTGGTTGTATATTGTATTTATTTGAGAAATAATCAGCTAGCTGACTGCTAGTAAAGTTTACTGCACTCAAGTTTTATTTATATACTTTTTACATTACAAATGTGTTTAATAATTTGTGCGTGCATGTGTTTCTACTTGGAGGCCGAATTTTTGAAGAGATAGTGGCTAATTAAACGAAATAAACCAGTTTAAGGGTTAGTTGTGTACAGCATGCTATATATAAACTGTAGAAAACACATACCTGTATAAAACTTCCCCGACCGACTTAAATTCAGAATTTCGTTGAAAATTCGGATGTCATGGAAGATCAATATTTTTAAGTTAATGCTGAAATCCTTACAGGATTAACTTTTCTATTTTTCATTTTAAAGAAAAAATGTATTCCTTACAAAAATTTTACGTTTTATGATTACGAACAACAATAATCGTTCATGACATTTTTCTCTAAAAAAGAAAAATATTAGTAGTTTACTTTGAACAAATTTCACATTTTTTAAGTTTTTTCTGGATAATTTTTGGAATATTCGATTGCGGCTTTTGAATTTTCAAAATAAGCAAAACTTTTTATAAAGAATGACTCTTTTCGAAAAATTGTTATTTAAAAAAATTACAAGTATTGTGAACTCCATCTGAGGACACACTGTATAAGGATGTGGTTGGTTTAAATGTATTTTAAATCACTCTGCCCACATTTATTTTAAAATTCTCCTGCTGATTAGCCAACACTAAACCAGTATCGTTTAAATAATGCAATGAACATATTATAACTAAGTGTGTCTCTGAATCACTGGACAACAGAGGTCAGGTAGACGTAGTGTACACTGACTTTTCAAAAGCCTTTGACCGTATAGACCACAAGTTATTAATTGAAAAATTAAATTATATTGGTTTGAGTAATTTAATATTAAATTTCTTTATATCATATTTGGAAAACAAGTTACAATATGTTCGATATAATAGTTTTAAGTCAAATACTTACCTTGCAACATCAGGGGTGCCCCAAGGTTCAAACTTGGGGCCACTTTTGTTTATTATATTTATAAATGATTTATGTGATATGATAGATTGCGAAAAACTTTTATTTGCAGACGATTTAAAAATATTTAGTGAAATCAGCAGCATCGAGGACTGCCTAACTTTACAACAGCAAATACGCAAACTCGAATTATGGTGTACATCTAACAAATTAGATATGAACGTATCAAAATGCAAGTTAGTAACGTACACGCGTAAGATCAGTTTTATAGAGTTCTTGTATACCTTCAATGACACAGAGTTGTCAAGAGTTCAGTCAACTAAGGACCTGGGAGTATTATTCGACTCTAAACTGGACTTCATAGAACATATTGACTCGTCCACAAATTCGGCATTAAAATTACTAGGCTTTATAATAAGAAATTGTAAGCAATTCTCTAATGTAGATGCACTTAAAACGTTGTATTTCTCAATGGTACGATCAAAACTTGAATATGGTACGATAATTTGGAATCCAATTTATAACGTTCACTCGCAAGCAGGAGAGAAAGTTCAACGAAAACTTATGAAGTATTTAGTTTTCAGAACTGATACGAACTATCCAGAGCAGGGATATCCAAACACTCTGTTACTTTCAAGACTACACATGAAATCATTAGAGAATAGAAGAATCCTAATTACTTTAGTATTTTTATATAAACTACTTAACCATTTAATTGATTGTCCAACGCTATTATCAAAAATTAATTTCAGAATCCCGAGAGCAGGAGCACGTCAAGATGTTCTATTTTACTGTCCCACTAGCCGTACAAACATTCTTAAAAAATCTCCCATTTATTCCATGATGGAACTATATAACAAGCTTAGCAGTCAATGTGATATATTTAGCACACGTTTAAGTCAGTACATCAAGACCGTTACAACAGTTTATTGAAATCCTCAGTATTATTTTGAAACTATTGTTATGTCTTTAATAATAATTTTAATCTCTAATAATAATCTTAAGTTTTTAATAATCGTTTAAGTCTAATAAGTTAAGTCTTTAATAATAATTTACAATTTACGCTATACTGATGTTATTTTTATTTTTTAGTATGTATTAGTTGCTGCATAGACAGTACTCATTCCTAGTATAGTTTTTAGTATTAGTATTATCATGTGTGATGTATATTGTCCTGTAATTGGATTATTGGATTAGTCTGTTGGGCAATGAATCTATTATTATTATTATTATTATTATTATTGTTATTATGGACTTTTGTTCACAGATCTTTCATTTGTCCTATTGGTCACAATAATTTCGGAAATGTCTTCCATTATAATGTTTATGTTTGCCGTTACTGTCTCAGTTGTTCCATATTCAAGAGTCAAAGAAATTATGAATAAATTCTAAACGATAAAAAAACTGATTTCACTGACGTAGTTTTCAACAATACTGAAAAACACCATATACTGCACTCGACGCGCTTTTCGCCAACCAAGTTGGCATCATCTGGTGATGATTAAAACTAACCGTATGCTAATAATGTATCCTGTTTATACCTAAACTATTGTCACGGTTGGGTGAACCTCCAGCTTCCATATTTTAGCATTACTTCACTCGTTACATATTACTTCATTTTCTTATTGTTCAATTTTTTAATTAAATCGTTAAAGAAATGAGAATTTTAAGGGTCGACCCTTCAGCCAATTTCTTACTTAATGCTAAAAGTATTTACATTCTGATGTAATAATAACTTATCTGAAATAATTCCTGATATATTTATTTTATAACGTATAAAAAGATTTATCGTGGAATCATTATTGGCGCTTATATCATGTTTTTGCCATTCTTATTCATAATAAGCGTAGATTTGTCAATAATGAAAATAATACTCCCATTTTTCGTACGAGCGAGGATAGACTGTTCAAAAATATGCAGGAACGTGAATTGCATACAGATTAAGTAGTATACGAAATGCTCTTTCTTTTTACTTGGAGGTTTGTAGAAGGCAAAGTTAGTTAAAGGCACCGCATGAGAAATTTAAAGTTCGAATTTTATTAAGTAAATCTTTCGAAACTTTCAAGAGAATTTTCGTTTGATGTTTTTATAGCATTTTAAGGAAGCAGATGTACTCAATTCTTTGCGAATGTTTGTTAATGTGCGATTGTATGCATATTCTTATTAAAATCATAATAAGAATACTAGTAACTAAAAGTTTAAAGTTAGTCAAACAGTTCACTTAACTTATTATCGAATAGTTTTAAATCTGAAGATAATTATTTGAACGTTAACATTAATCACCGCATGAAGAACATATATTCAAAAATTCAAACACCAAGAAAGTTGGTATGTGTGGTGTATACATATCGTTTGTTACTTGCAAATAGTATGTAGTCCAAGGAAAATGCGGATTTGGGCCAATAAAAACTACAAATACAAATAATTCTTTCAACATCTAGTGTAGAAAACTTGTCACCGCGTGTGAAAAGAATTACAGAAGTATAAAATGCCCCTTATCAATTACGACGAGGAGGAACTCGTTAAGAAGTTATGTAATATTTTTATTGAACTATTAGACATGGGTTTCTTAAATAGCAACATGGCAATGTAAACCAGAGGTAGGAAAGCCGTCTCTGGTCAGCGTTATCGTTAGCAGAGCAGCGAACGGACACTGACGTGGTTTGTCATAAAACACCGTATACTGCACTCGACGCGCATTTCGCCAACCAAATTGGCATCATCTGGAGATGAGATAAGCTAACCTTATGGTAATAATGTGTCCTAGTTATACATAAATTATGTTTACGGTTCGATGAACCGTGACGCACTAACCAATAAAGTGGTAATGGCTATATGGGAATGACCCTCTGTCATTATTCGTATTATTTTTACACTTTGTAATTTCCAAGCTTTCAAATGCATCTAGCTGTCTAGTATTTGTTAATCCCTAATTAATCTTAAATTGCTACTATCCATTTTATGGTTGTTCTCAAACGCATGTTAGATAACACTAGACTTATCTGTTCCACCATATTTAAAATGAACTATATGTTCCTTGAATCTAGTTTCAATTGATCGTCTAGTTTGTCCAACACTCTTTTGATTACAGTCCTTACAGCTAATATCGTAAATCCTAGACTTACTCTTTGTTTCAATTTTGTCTCTTGGATTGCCTAATAGTTGTTGTAGTTTATTTCGCGATGAATTAACCACTGTCATACCTACATATATCTTTGAAAATATTACCAATAATAAAAATTTACCACACTGTTATCATCAATTCGAAGGGTTGCAAAAATTATGCAAAAAAAATTCATTTTCTTTGCATAATTTCTTATTATTTCAAGTCAAGTCAAGTTATAAGATAGACCACATGAAATTGACTCTTATGAAGCCGTAAACCAGTAATAACAAATGGAACATGGCTGGTTTTATTAGAGCAAAATATTACATCCTTTTTCAAAACACAGTTATGTCCATAATTCTAATACAATTTATGGTAAGCTTCCACCTTAAGTAGATTTTTAGATGCAATTAATTATGTCTATATTACAGCAAAGTACTGGTCGAAAAGATATTCCCAGTGAGTAACTCCCGAGTGAAATTAACGAAGAGTTATTTATTTCATTGTACTTATATAACACCCATATTTGAATTGTAAAATATGTAAATCTAATATGGGATGATCCATAAATATAAAATAAATCGTAATTTCGGCGAGTGTTTCGTAAAAATAGCGATGTAAATAAATGATAAACCCATATTTTTTTACAACGTTGTTGACTAAATTCATTCATTAAAATAATTTGCGAGTTTTTATTAAGTTTGCGCCCGATATCTTGCAGAGCGATTGTCTCGTAGTGTAATTTTCCCCGGGAGTCTACTCAGCGTAATACAAAAATAATTAGATTTTGGTAGTGAAGAGGCCGTTGTAGTCAAGAATTTTAAGCGATAGGGTGGGGTTGTGCCGATATGCACCACCGTTTTAATGAAACACAAGCAAGAGGCATGCTTAAGAGGATCTGGATGTGCATTGTTTTTGATTTATTTTATACCAATGGAAAATATAAATAATATTACTTAGGAATTTCGATTTTGTAAATATTATTATATATACACAATAGAAATACTTCTCATACTGCAATTTTTTAGATTATGCGGTAGCAATTGTATTATAACAAATGTTTTTTTAAAAAGAGTATGTCAGTTTTAAAGATTAGATGACAAGGTTGGTTTTTTGTTCTAAAGGGTGTTTCAATAAGAGCGCAATATTTCAAGGTTCAATAAAATATGGTTTTCTGTAGAAAAGTATTGAAATATTTATTGAGTTATAATGTAGACATTTGGGAGTTATGTATGGAACAACACATCTGGTAAATGGCCGCCACAGATTTGCTGGCACATGTGTACTCTTTTGACGAAATTTTGATTAACGGTGTTGCATACATGTAGCGGTATTTCGTTGTTATAGCGTCTAATTTCGGCCTTCAATGCTTCGGTGGTCGCGGCCTGTGACTTCAGATAACCCCAGAGCCCAAAGTCCAAAGGTGTTAAGTCGCAAGAGCGTGGCGGTCAATTCTGGTTACCAAACCGAGAGATGACACGACCAGGAAAAGACCGGTGCAAGACCGTCAATGTTTCACGGGCGGTAATGCAAGTGGTACCGTCCTGCTGAAACCACATGTCTTAGAGAGCAATATCTTCCAAATGAGGCACGAGAAACTGGGTTATCATAGCACGATAACGTTCACCATTCACCGTTACTGCATTACTTGCCTCGTCTTCCAAGAAAAACGGCCCATTGATTCCTCCAGACCACAATGCACATAAAAAAATGTCACACTTTTTGGATGCACTGCTTTCTCATGAATCATTCGTGGATTTCCTGTGCCCCAAATGCGGCAGTTTTGCCTATTAACGAAGCCATCGAGATGAAAATGGGCCTCATCATTGAAAATGATTTTGTCCGCAAAATCGGCATTTACTTCTTGTTGTTCAATGATCCAATTGGTGAACTCTCTTCGCTGTGTATGGTCTATTGGCAGAAGTTGTTGAGGCAATTGGACTTTGTAGGCATAGAGATGCAAATCTTTAGTGAGAATATGCTGAAGAGTGGCTGTTGTAACGTCAAATTCTTGTGCACGATGATGAATCGACATCCCTGGACTCTCGGCCACGCTCTCGCGAACTGCCGTGACATTTTGTTCTGAACGATCTCTGCGAGCTCTTGTCGCGTGTTTCAAATCACTAACCAAACCAGTACTTTCGAATTTTTCGATTATTCTTTTCTCAGTAGATGAATGAGGAAACATTATTTCGATCGAAAATTGGACGCACTTTACGAATCGTGGCAATCAAACTTTCACCATTTTGATATTAATGTTTAACAATCACGACGCGTTGCTCTGTCGTGCAATGCTCCATGTTTACTAACTCCCATCTCTCTCCTATTGATCTGGCATGTCATAGTGTTGTGGCGTCATGACAGCCAAACTGGCGCGCAATTCAAATCTTGCACTCTTATTGAAACACCTTTTAAAATAGAAAGTCAATATTTATTTTGTATTATATTTATTATTATTATGTTCAGGGTAGTTACTACTACCTCATATGGTTAACAGAAAGACATACTTAGACAAATAAAGGAAAAGTATAAAATGAATAATGAAATACATACTGCTTGATACAATATATTATTCAGAATGACTGAAGTCCGCCATCGCATTGGCATGCATGATCACGTCACAATTAATATTCGTTCTGCATTCGTGGCTGTTAAATTTGAGCGAATTGGTCTGTACATATCTTTGTACAAGAAAAGTGAACGTTCCACATCCATCGAGGTTAATGGTGCAAACTATAAATAGTCCACATGGACAGGCACTGACAAACCGCGCAGATTATTTTCACAAATTTTACGCACATTGTTTTGTATCTTAGGTTCTTGTGTAAAACATTTTTTAGTTTATTGTCTACCTATAGCCCGACATCTGCTGTCTAATAGAGACAAAGCATTTTGAACACTCAATATTCTTAGTATAACATTAACAACCTTATTACACAGAGAGTAAGTTGTTCTATTTTGTACGTCATCTATAACTCAAACCATTTTGATATACACTTGGTAGATATGTTTTACGCAGTGCATGGCTACTAGGTAAAGGAAAACTACATACACAGAACATGACACACAAATCATAAGAAAGATCCCTTTGTAATTATATCAGCAATATTTTCTCTATAGATAGTCGATTTTAAATGTCTTTCACAATCACAGCGTATATCAAATACACGTAACGTCGTTTGATGGAGTACACAAAATATGTTACCTATCTCTGTTGTTTTAAAAAATATGACATTTTATTTGCTTCTTATTTTCAAACCTAACATGATAACAATTTTAACTACGTATAGTTGTTTATATGTTCTACTGTCATTCTTATTTGAATGCGCTAGTATAAAAATTTTAGGTAGATAATAAATCAAACACTTTCAATACATGTTAGGTTTGAAAGGATGCTTATGTAATACGCAGTAATTATTTTATTATTTTTCTAGAAATCTCTGTTATTGTCATTGTAGTTTTCAATCGTTTTTAGTAGTTTATGCACAAACGGTAATGACGGCGCCATTGCCAAGAGCGTTTTATGTGACAAAGACCATCAAGCATGCACCAGTAAAATTTCAGATTGCTACGATTACTAAACTGCTACTAGGAGCACAAACATCACCAGCGGATTAATTGTCAGGCTCCATATAATTGTATACGGGAAGTCTGCCTCTATCCTGGTTTCACTGGTTGCATATGTTACAGGTATATAAATAAAACACCAGATGAATTTTTATATGGCGTGTTTATTAATATCCACACATATATTTGTTTTATAAGTGCCGGCTGTGAAAAATGGAATACAAATCCGTACTCTGATTATGTTATACATTTTTTATTTAGGTATTAATATAACGGATGATTATAAAGTAAGGAATATATTTCAACTTATTATATATTCTTAACAAATCAAATTGATAACAAAAAGTAAATGGAATCTAGTTGCTACATAATGGGATTTCTGATGTCAAACACTAGTTACCGCAAATGCTCGATATGACCTCTATTTTGTTGTTGTAAAATTACCAAACGTTCCTCCAAATTGTATACAGCACTATTGAACATTTCTGGTTGAATTGCACGAATTTGCAGTCTAATACTGTCCTTTAATTCCTCCAGCGTTGTTGGCCGTGTTCTAAACACCAAATTTTTTAAATAACCCCACAGCCAGTAATCCGCTGGGTTAATATCAGGCGATCTTGGTGGCCATGAATTTGCAAAATGTCTGCTTATAACACGATCTTGAAAAACCGTAGTTAACAATTCTTTAACTGGTCGGTAAATGTGCGGAGCTGCTCCATCCTGCATAAAAATCATGTTTTCAATTCCTTCGTGCTCGTTTTGCAACTGTGGAATTGCATAATCCCTTAATATTTGTAGGTATCGTTCTCCAGTAACAGTTACAGATACGGCCTCCCCATTCTGTATTTCCTCGAAAAAGTATGGACCAATGATGAAATCAGTTGTGAAACCGCACCAAACGGTGACTTTTTTGTCATGAAGGCCTTGCTGAACGATTTCATGTGGATTTTCTGTTGACCATATTCGACAGTTTTGAGTATTAATTCCACCATTAAGAGAGAAATGGGCCTCATCTGTCCATAAAATACGGGATGACCATTCGGGTTCAATTTCCATCTGAGCCAATACGTGTAATGAAAAATCGTACCTGATAGCAAAATCTGCGTCCTTTAATTCAAACAGCAGTTGGAGTTTATAGGGATACATTTTTAGGATTTTCCGTAAAATTTTCCAAACCGTGGTGTATGGTATGGCATTTGTAATCGTTTTGATATCGCATTCACACTACTGATTGCTAGCGGATTAGTATTGGCTACGTTTTGATTTTCTTGAAGAACTTCTGCAACTTGGACATCACTAATCCTGTGTCTTCCTGACCTCGGAAGGTCTTTTACAGACCCTGTTCTTTCAAATTTGCTAATCAAATTACGATACGCCTTCATTTTGCACGGCCCTGCTCTCAAGCACATTTTCGTACGAAATCTTCGTAATCCAGTAGTGTAATTTTTACCGCCTTCATAATAACATTGCACTAAACCAATTCTTGTTTGCAGATCCATATTGAAATTGTTACAATTTACGTTACGCGAGTTTTATTTTGAGAACAATTCTCTAAATTACGATTATTTCGTTTCACTTGTATCAATAGTTGTCACGACAATTCTTTTGTTTTCCATAGATACACTAAAATCCAATTATTGAGGCAACTAGATTCTGTTTACTTTCTGCTACTAGCATAATTTCTTAAAACTGTATAAGAATTTAAAATAGACTCCTTACTTTATGATAACCCCATATATTTTTCTTTTTATTCTGATTCTGTAATTAATACCAATTATCTAACGCATTTAGTTAACGAATTTTGATTTACTACTCTTTAGCGAGCAGCAGAAAATGTGTATAAAATTTCTCTGACATTGTATATTTTATTTTTATTTCATGAAAAACGTTTTTATTGTTTGTGATTTATTCGTTTTATCAGTTAACACTGTAATTTTTCCTGTTTGCGGCAATATCAGAATCAAATTTTTGAAATGAACCTATACCCCATCACATCCTTATTGGATTAAGCTTAGTTTTCCTCAAGGACTGCAATACGACGCAGAAGGTTTTCTGCGAGACTCTGTGTTCAAGGTGTAACCTTGTTACCCTTACCGTACCCCAGCCCTTATGCTATCGGATCAATCATATAACTCAATATGACAAAGTAACCGTAGCTAATATTTCAAAAAAAGTATCAATGCTGCAAATACTAATGCTGCTAGCGAATTGTTTTCTCTTTTAAAATGTATTATTAATTTTCACCGAACTGCAACTTTTTGAGTTGGGTATTATCTTTATCTATTGTGGTATAACAATTTTCAATATATATTTTGCTTTTTACAAAAGAACATCCCCAGGCTAGAGTTTATTAAAAACGTATTGTGAATAGTTTCTGTGTTTGTGTTTTATTCTATTATATTGAAACAACACAGTTTTGTTAATTTTTCTTAGTTAAAAACGACAAATTATTCAAATTAATATTTTTCATGTTTTCATTATCTTATTTTTTATTAATGCATCTGAAAACTGCATCATTACAATCTTGAATAAATAAATATATAAATATACTCCAGTGGAACCAGTACGTTATTTATTGTACCTCTATATTAAATAGTATATTGTGCAACAAGTGTTGAAAATAGCATATTTGTAACAGGTTGGTCATAAGTCACACAAGTGTGAAAAGTGCTTTTCACACGTGTTGCATACTATATTTTTTCTACGACTGCATCAAATGTACAGTATGTCCAGGATAGTATGCAACAGATGGGAAATTTATTATTGATTTCTGAGAAAATTTAGATGGCAAATCTAGTCTGGACACATTAGATTGAGCTTATAACATATATGGTGTAAGAATATTACGAAAGTTTTGATTTAGAAATCTAAAAATTAAAAAAAAAACTAGTAGGACAACAAATTCGTCAATGTTATTAATTTTACATTAAACTTAGCGGTATGGCTTACTATATTCATAGTGATAATATAACGATGTGAGACATCTACTGATCTTGAAGAAAGTAAATTCTTCGCTTGACAATCCTGGCAGCGCAGTGGTATATCGACTGCTCCTCAAGCCAGATACTTTTATTTCAAATATATATATTTTCTTTTACGTTCATTAATGTTTTATTCAGGTATCAATTTTCTTCCATTTATTTTAAATCGTTTTCTTGTATGTTTTATTCATTATATACACTGATCGTTTTTTTTACCATATTTACAAATTTTAACCTCATAGAATTTAGGAGGTGTTCTTTTATTTTAATTAGTTTCTAAGTTCAAACTGGCTCTACTCTGTCTGATTCATCAATTGCTCCGTTGGCAGGATGCACAGCGATGCAGGATCAACTCTAGACTAGGTGTCTAGGGTGGACAAAATATTGTATTTATCAAAATGTTCAAATAAATTGTTTTGATTTAATTTGATTGCATCTCAAGCTAGAGGTCCCTGGTTCAATGCTGGACGCGTACTTATATTTTTCTTCTACAGATCCACATACAATCCGAAAAGCAGACAGAAACTAGAAATCCAACAACTGATCTATTTGAAAAATACTTTAACTGTTGCGGCGCTATTTTGAAAAACCCAATTTATGCACCTTTCATTCAAGATGGCGGCTCGCGCCTTCCCCCCTCCCAGATCGAAAACTTTTATTTTTCATCAGAGTCACGACCAATACCACATATATCAAAATAGTTTCCACCCCACCTTTTGTAGGGCAAAAATCTCTACTCACTGGGTTATAGTAGATTAACCTTAGTATGTGGGAATCCTTGTGTCTAATGATATAATGTTTTTTAATCTTTAAATATTGGTTATAACTGAAAATTAATTAATTTCGCCTAAGTAGATTTTGTTAGAGGCATATTTGGGTGTCCGATATAAACTTAGTCTACCTAATTTTTATTAGTTAATTTCGTGTTATTAGTTAATTTCGATATTTACTCTGAATTATTGGTAAAAGGAATGTCCAAATTTACTGGATCAAATTTAATCTTCTCTGTTCGCACAACCATATGTTTTATGATTTACTGTTTGTTCATTTATTTCTTATCTTCAGGTTCATGTTAATTGATTCTTGTACTCGAACTGAAAAAAATGTTCCACTTCGAGTAACGAGATATAAGATCCCCTCAATATTAGTTTATAAAAAGAAATATGTTTTCAAATTAATTGAAAACTAAATAATTTTGTTACTTTTAAATAAATGTTTGAAATTTCACTATTTTCTTGTTTATGCTAAAAGCCCATTTTATAAAATATTTTTAATTTATTTATATAAAAAGCTTTCATGTCTGTTTCAGACTCTATGCAAATTATTAAAGTATTTATAAAAGCCATATATAGTTTAAAATATATACGTTAATTATTGTAGAGCTAATGACTTTTTTTAGTGCAGTTTCCGCTTTTACGCTAATTGTTGTACGTAAATTATATAAGCGATACAATTAAAGTAGCTGATTTAATTTTTGATGAAGCACCCTATTAAGTGGTATGGCTGACATTCAGCCAGCTACCGTTTAGAGTTTATATTTAACAATAAAGTAAGTAATGTCTAGAAGCCAAAGAATCTTACGGAAAATAAATAGGGGGATCCAAATCTTTGACCGTACTGTATATCACCCATTAACAGCCGATCGGTTTAATGGAGATAGCAAATCACTTAACCGTATCCTCTTAATGATGGTGGAGATCTGCAATGACATTTTAATGAGAGTGAGTCGCCATGATTAAGCGCCAGTCAAATCGATGGCAATGAAGAGTCGTTTTCAAACTTGGAATTTACAAGTACAAATTACTCGCTAGGGTGATTATGGTTGTTTGTTATAAGGGGTGTTTTTTTAATGTTGCATAGTACAAGTTAATTAAGGACCTTTCAAACTGCACAGAAGGACTATGATTAACTATTCACTGCATTAATAAATTTTTTCAATCCATAATGAAAAATCCGCACATCATTGGTGAATCAATGAATGCATTTTTATCGTTTCCTTAAATTTTATACATAACAAATTGAGAAAAAAATAATTTCAAAGGTTTAAGAAAATATATTTCTCCATTGGGATATTTTGGTATTTTAATTGGCATTTGAATTTTTCTTATACTTCTATTAGTAAAGATCGCTTTCTCGGAGCATTTTTCCAATTTATTACATTGCGATTGACATTAATAGATGGAGTTACCATTTGCTCATTAGTAGTCATTAGTACTCTAATATCACATGGAAACTTATGATTTTGAGAAGTGTGATTTACTTATTTTATTTTATTTATATTCATACACATTTTCTCTTCTGTTTGTCATATTATAATTATTTTATTTAAAATTATACATATTTTCTCTTTTGTTTGTATAATTAAACTGTAACTGTTTTTTTTTGTGTAATATTTTGTGTTAATTAATGGTTTAATATTGTATATTAAGGAATAGTACCATATATATAATAAACAGGGCACAGTGTCCTTTCTTATGACTATCCTATGCCATTGTAATTGGTCTTTTAAATAATAAAATATTTTTTTTATCGTCGACTACGTTGCAAGACAGACTACATGCACAGAACATGACACACAAACAAATTCTTCTTTTGTAACTGTAGCGGCAATATTCTGTTGATGGATAGCCGAATTGAAATGTTTTTCACAATCACGGCGTGTATGAAATACGTAACGTCGATTGCATGGAGTACACGGAATATGTGGCCCATCTGTTGTAAGAGCATCGTAGTACATTTTTTGTAGTTTATGGACAAACGGTAGCGCGCCATTGCTAAGAGCGTTTTATGCGAGAACCAAACCAAATACCATCGCAAAAATAACCGCACGTTTTCGTGTTGCCAAGTTAACTGGGGAGAAAGTGCCAAGCTACCTATAATATTACATACGATTATCCCGGTTTTCCGCATCTTTGTGCCTCGATACTGGTTATACTGGTTGCATATCTTACAAGTATGTAAATGGATTTTTGTGTTTTGTTTTCTCAAAAATTTGTTCTTAACCGCCTCTAAAGTCATCGAAGCAACCCCAGGAAAATCTTAGAATTTTGTGTTGGGTAAAGAAAATAGGCCTTACTGTTTATTGTGGAGTCCGAACCATATTTAGGACATCGACAATTCTCTCTCCCTTCTTAGTCTGAAACAAATTACAAATAACATTTCCAACTTTCTCTAGGATGGAATCGACAATTGCCTTTCGTACTGAGTAAATAGCTTTAAGCGCTTTATCCACTCAACTACCATGTCCCCATGTGGTGTGTTTATTTATATTTATGTATTTTTTTATAACTGCCGGCTCTGAAAATGGCAAATATTTCCGGCATCTGTTTGTAAGGATGCCATTTGTTCTTATTTAAACATTTTAGAACCGAGGTATGTGACGAAACTTTTCGACTAGGTTTAAAAGGATTTTCCTGTGATGTCAATAAAGATTCAGATAATGCCAGCTTGGTTCTTGAAACACGAGGCGAGATGGTATACGTTTACCTCTGCGCCGAAAGGATCAATCAGGGTTGGTTTTTGAAAAATCGCTTGTTTCTGTGCAAAAAGGCCTCACACCTTGTAGTACTGGTTAGCACATATACATACAGACATTTCGACTTAACTTTTTCAACATAGAGATCTCGCTTCTTGCGAGTGACAGCATTGGCTAAATTATAAAAAATTGCATGATTTTCTTACTAATTAATTATCTGACTTGATTTTTCAAATATCTGGAAAAAACAAAAAAGTTTATGTTATGAAATTTATTATATTTCAATAATTAAGGGATTAGATGTTATATTATTGAAATCAGAAACAATATGTTTTTTGATAAGAAAATTCAACATGTGTGAAGTTGATGATGATTCTGAACGAATGAAACGTTGTAATACCTTTATTTTATAAAAACGATGTAAAACACAAAAAAGTTGCTCTAAGAATGTTTTTACAGAATAAAGATTTGCAGTCAAATAATCAACATATGGGAGAAAAGCAAAATACGAATTTTTCAATTTTTTTCTTAGCAAGAACATCACGCAACTTTTTTCTAATGGAACCGTGTGTATTTTTAATTAAGTAGGTTTCAAAAAAAAATTGGTCGTTATTATTCTTTATTTGATGGTTTTTTTGTAAATGCGATTTTTTTTACTATATTCTGTGCTGTAAGCAGGAGCGGATTTAGGCTTAGGCCTGCGAGGTCCGGGCCTAAGACGACAAAATTTGAGGGGCGGCAAAATTTTAAAGGCGATTAAACATCAAAATCGACTGGGTTTTCCGTTGACTGTTCGAACAAATTTTAGAGCTTGTTCTTTCGCTTTTATGATTCAAAGATTACAAGTATGTAATTACTAAAATCAAAAATATGGAACAAATCCAAACTATTTTTGACACATTTATTTATTAACGTTAGAGACGTTTTGATTGCAAGTACAATCATCATAGTAAATAAATCATATAATAAATAAATTGTGCCAAAAATAATTCAATTCAAGACTTGGCTTAATTATTCACATCTATATATACCATTACAAAATAAGAAGGGCGCTACATCGGAATAGGTCTAAGGCGCAATCTAACTTAAATCCACTCCTGGCTGTACAAACTGGTACAAACTGAAAAAACATCCACAAGTCGCAGGTAATATGTTATTCATAAGTTTATTGTTTTTCTCGAACGCGAAAAAGCGAAAATCTATGGTTATATCGAAATTTGTATTAGTTTTACAAATAGTTTAAAAGTTATAAAGTTTTTGTTTTATTTACGTTGTGTATACCTGCCTGGAAATTGAAAATAACTGAATATCACAGTTTTATTAATGTTTTAAAACTATGCATGCAGTTAAAACTTTAAAATAACTACAAAATACCTGAATTTAAATAACTAATCTAATTAAGTGCGTTTTAGTATGATGTAAAATGCACTGTTCCGCGAAAAGTTAAAAATATGGTGCTTTATTTTATACATAAGGAAAATGCGGGATCAAAACGAACATCACAACACTTTAATCAGTGTTAGTGACATTATATGTGTAATAACTTTGAAGTTTAGATTCTTGCTATTAAAAGTTTGTTTAAGTCTAATAAACTTACATTTCTCGAGAGTATACACTATTCAGATTATTTTTTATAGAAGTTCTTCTACCGTACCTAATTTCAAGCTTTATATACTTTGGCATTCAGTAGCCAGCTAGAAATAGTCTACTCCATTTCGACCTAATTATTTGGAGTTATTTGACTTTTTTCTTTCAGTTTAAGATATAAGTTATAAAATAACCAGTATTTATGAAGAAATTTTATTCCTAAAATAATTATTAAATATGATTTGAACGAAATATATAAGCATAATACAGGCATATCAAAAAATGGAATGTTACACAAACCATGGCATATTTGTGCGATTAAAATCTGATTTTTTTCAACTTTAAAGTTTCGTGGATAAAATTGTTTTTTCAGCAAAATTTTGACTAACCTTTAGGAGTGATTTTAAAAAAATGTTTTCATAAAAAGAGCCTGTTATGATTTTCTGAATTTTAGGGGTTATTGTTTGATCGTACTGTGTCATGTTTTTACATTTGAATATATGAGAAAACCTATAAGAAGACATGTACATTTTTCAGAATTCTACACCCTGCAAAAAAAAATTTTGCGTACGATCAAAAACAACGAAGTTAAGTGGAATACACTGTATTTGTCCTAAAGTGGTACAATAAAGGTACTATGATTTTTTTGAAGATATCAAAAGCCTCTTCAAGAAAAATATGAGGCAATTAAGCACTAGAAGATGATGCCATTTTTTGTGCTTACTCTGTATATTTTTCTTCAGTTATTATTGGAATAACTTTAATTATTAAAATACTGACTGCACTGAACATTTTCTTGATAACTTATTTGATAACATTATGCATCTATTCACACAGAGGATATGTTGTTTACTAACAGGCTATGCAAATATAAAACAAAACAGCTAAAGCTTAGAAAGTAAGTACATATTTATTACAGTTGAAAATAAGTATATTTACAGACATTTTTCAGCTGAGGATATACATTTATTATATTTGAAAGTAAGTAGATTTACGAAAATTAAATAAATTTTAAGATACAGCTGTAAGAACATCCCATTTGGGGTTCAGCAGAGTTAATGCTATCCCTCCTGATGTGCTAATGGTTCCCTCAGCAACGGATATTTACCACATGTTGCTCGAAAGAGGGGTGGACGAAAAGAAAACTTATTTTCTAGCAGTTCCTTGTATCTACTTTCATTTAAAGTTTTGTTTTTCATGTCACGTGTAAAAGCTACTAGATGGTAGTATGATTACAACATCAATATGAAAAGTTTCCGTCGCCACTGGAAAATATGAAAAATATTTTCTTTAGTACCCTCTTACTGTGCTTTAGGAGAAAACTAATTGTTTTTGTCGCAAACTTTGAAATTGTCTATTTAAGGTTTTGATTTTTTTTTATGACTGCTTGTAATAAATTCATATCACGCTGATTTGTTATTTTTGATTAAAAAAACAAACGTTTGTTGAAGATATTGTTTTCCAAGAAAACTCTGTTGTACAACAATGAAGTAAGTGGTAAGGGGGTACACATTTAGAGACAATGGACATATACCCTATATCCGAGTATGCAAGATAAATTTCCGCTTTAGAAAAAATAACTGCTCCTCGACCAGGGTTCAAACCCAGGACTCCGAGGTGAAAGGCAAGAATCATTATCGCTCGATCACAAAATCTAAACACATTTTTCTCATGAAATTTTTTTGAACGGAATGTATGGAGAAGGTCCTTTATATTTTTTAAAATATTTGTTTGTTAAATGTTTCCTTTATAACAAAATTTTCACCTTTTTACTGGTACATGGAGGGGTAAAAGTATTTCGTCGTTTCCACACTCCCCCCTATTTATGTCTGGGAAGAACATACTGTAAATAAACAGATACATCGAAAGAAATGTATTTTTAGCTGTGCTTTGAAACGATAGTGACCACAATCGAACATGTTTTTCTTTTGTGATCAATTTAAAATTTCATCTCAAAGAGTCCGATTATGCGCGATACAAAATAAAATGATATTCATTGAGGTATGTAGAAAATTATTGTTTTTCGATTAGTTTTCTTATTCTTTGTAGGGAATTAAAAATGAGAAAAAAATACTGTGCTGTCCGAATTTGATCTTCTGCAATTTCTCCCGTGTTTTAATAGCCGTGTGTAGACATATTTTCTTGCATGACCAATGTACCCTTTCCCACTACTGATGCAAAGAATTATCTAGATTCAGGATTCTTGATCCTTGCCTGGGGTTTTTTTGAATTTGTGAAAAATCCGTCGGTTTAACCCTAAGAACACATTTACAACATTAGTATCATTATCAATGGCTTTCTTGACCGACATAGTCTGCGGGTTCTTTAAGGCTGGGATTTTACAGAATGTGTAGGGAGTAGACATTTATTTTGTTTTTTTGTAAATGTATAAAAAGGCAGTTATCTTATTTGATTATTAGAGCAAAAGTTTTAATTGCCAGGCACCGGACACTTTCCGTGCGTCCAGGACCGGCACAAGGGTTAGGAGAGACAATAATAATCATTTGTACGGAACAACTAAAATACATACCTCGATTGCCTTAGCATTTTATGGAATCTCTTGTATTGTGATCAAGGCATTGAGATACTCTCCAGCCAGGGAAGAAATGCCCGCACGGCAAGGGAGAGCATTGATTATAAGGTACCAGCTTTCTGCGAAACCATATACTCGGAATATAGTTTCCCAATAAGTGGTGTGGACGCAAACGGTCACAAAAATTGGCGATGCACTAAATCATTTATTTTATTTACTTCATTGTGAATGGAATGCAGAAGGCACATTCTTTCCGCGGGCCTTATTTCATTGGTCAGAGAGCAGATTGCAATGCATGGGCCAGACAAGTTTCATGAATCATATTGACATTAAGGGTTATATCAGAAAGCTAAAATTTCATAGGAGTATCCCGGTTACGCGCATCTTGATACTGTTTATACTGGTTGCATATATTACTGGTATGTAAATAAGAACACCACATAAATTTGTATGTGATGTGTTTATTAATATTTATACACATTTTTTGTGTGCCACCTCTGAAAAATGGAAAATATTTCCGGCACCTGGTAATAATAGCCTTTGTCCGAAGAGACGATTATAGTTTCATGACTATAGAGATGCTATTATTACGAGAGATCTGCATTATAAAACGTTTTGATTGAACAAGCACTTTTCTACAATAATGCGCGTATGCTTCTGACAGTTTCAAACGGTTGGAAACTGCGCTACGAACAAACCTAATAATTATTATCTTTATATTATTATAAAACTTATCGAAAACTATCTTGTTTTTAAAACCTAATCTGTAACCCTGTTGGCCATAAGTAGGGCAATTGTGTGATCAAAAGTGGGGAACAAATGGTAAAAAGTGGGGAATCATGTTTTTTTGTTATATTTATTGTGAAAGAGGATACCCGAAAGTGTATGAATTCACTTGGAAGAATTTTTTTTAAAGTTGGTAATTAATTAGTGAGCAAACTTTAATTTTTTTCTTTAAAGTGGCCTCAAATAGTGCCTCTGCCATAGTCAATTGTTTTATTTTGGAATGTCAAACTTTATTCGTATACTGAATAACTTTCATTATAGGGGTAAATATGCCTTTCAGTGGTTTGGTTTCAATGTGGATTATATTATATTCCACCTAGTTAAAACATTTTATATGAAACTAAAACTTTGTACATGAACCGCCATGCAACATGTTTCATTACATCGTTACATTCTAACAACTTCGAGACATAATACAGTTCGTTATAATTTCCTGTAAAATTTTATTAATCAGTTTACATTTATGCAACAAACATCTCCAATATGCTAAATTTCTATGATAGGTACAATCTCCAATGCAGTGTTCAACTGTGTGTAAACTTTGCTCGTGGCTACAACTAACCGTTTGTCTGTAGTTAAAACAGAGTTTGGTCGTAACCGTAAACGTTTATTTTGTGGTGAAATTCGACAGGATGCAAAAAGTAAACATAATGTAAAATGTTCTAGCAATTATTTGTATAGCGTACAAAGACTATGAGATATCTATGTTTGTAATTTTGTAATTTATATTCATGAAAGATACCTGCTCAATTGACTTGAAAATAGGCCAAGCAAAAATCACATTATTTGTTATTGCACTATTTGATATTCTGCCAATCGACCTGAGGGTCCTCCTCGCCACTTTACTGGTACATATTATTATATTATTGCCAACTTCTAAGATCATAATCCACTTTCTTGCCGTAGGTAGGATGCAACGTTGAAAAATTATAATTAAAAGTTCAAATGAAAACTGTCTACCGCCACGAATTGTCAAAATGAATACAGAGATCGATATGATGGTAGTTAATTATTCGTAAATGACCTATGTGTATTATTTTCAATTAAAAGTTATAACCACAATCTAGTGTTTTTAAAAAACAAGCGATTTTTACAAATTACGTATTTTTGTTATGTTTTTGTATTTTTATAACGTTGTATTTTATATTTGAAATTACAATGTGACAGTATTGCCCCGTAATTACCAATCACCTTGTATATATACATCTTGTGGGTTCAACCTGCTTGTATTTCGTAGTTCAATAAATCAAATCAGATTAAGACATTGATGCTGAAATTTGCTTGAAAAAACTACGAAGGTGTTGTTAAGTTAGATTATCACCCCTTACCACCTTTGTACAAAAACGGTAGAAGGTCTTCTACCATTTTGTTACGAGTAACTATGAAAATACCAGAAACAAAGAAATCGCGTGCTGGGTCGTGAACTCTTGTGGTTAACTTTGGAAGAACAAAGGTTGCTTAACTCTGATGCCTGCATTATGGCAGCGTTAAGCACACCCTCATCGCCAGGATTGCCAACACAAAACTTTAAATCTCTGTTAAAATTGTTCTATTGATGAGAACGAGAAATAAAAACAAATAATTTATCTTAAATACCATTTGAATTTAAAGTTTAAAATTTGAGACAATAGTGATGCTTATTTTTTTTAATAAGAAATACGAACATTTTATTAGGTGTCATTTTATGAAACTAAATAATCGTATTTCCTATTAATAAAAAACACATCAGTATTGCCTGTAATTTTATATATTAATCTACAGGTCGAGCCAGGCCACTAAATATACGACTAACGGTACCGAAAGTTAACGATTCCGTCAAGGCTCTTGCTGGGAGGAGAATACGAGACAAAACAGATTTCAGTATTGTTAAAGCCGCGGAAAGTGTTACTCGTTCATCTAAAGAAATCTTTGCCTATTAACATATTTACTAAAATTATCTGAATGTTTCACAATTTCGGTGCTTCTTCCGAGACGCCCCAGATAGTAAAACACTAAAATTATTAATATTCTTATAAATAATTAAGAAAAATAATACCAACTCTAAAAAAAAAAAAATAGTACGTAAATAAATAAATAAATAAATAATTAAGATTAGATGCTTAAAGAAGACCTCCTTCTTGAGAAAGACAGTATCCTAACCTACTGTAAAAGCACCATTCGCGCTGCGATCGTCCCATCGTGATGACAACAGACGGGCAACTGTAAACTGCACATACCGCTAATCGTGTATCTAGTGGTCTGGTTCGATTTGTATTGTTATTTATGAACCGTTTATTTTCGTTCTTTTTAATTAGTTACAGAACAATTTTAAAAGCAATTTATAGAATTAAGTTGGGAACGTAGCCTTATAAGATTATTTTACTTATAGGATAAATACAATAAATAACCTCATGCCTTCTCAACTTCAGACTCCCAAAATAAAACAATTTATTTTTGAAAATAAATTGTATCAGTATCAGCTATGACAATAGTAGTTCTAAAGTTGAATTTTGTCTTTTTTTCTCTGCTTGTAATAATTTACTTTTAAAATTAAAATCACAGGTATGTTTGATGCTTGTATAATAGATAATGTGGTTTAATATTACAATAGTACTTGTCCAGGTTCAGTATTAACAACTGAAGTGCAACTTTTGATATCGTCGTGAATTCAGTTTCATAATATGCAAGATTAATAATAACATTAATGACATTAAAAAGAGACCTATTTTGTTAATATTGGTTTTAAATATGTTTTTAATTTACATACAATGAACTAAGCATGAAATCAAGATCATCAATAAAAAAACATTGATAATAAACCAATATTACTGTAAAGGCGTTAAGGGTCCTAATTTTAAATCAAATATAATATTATTTCTATTTCACACAAGTATTATAACTTATTTTAGATTAGTTTACACTACATAGTATCTCCAAATTATCAAAGTTATTATTAGCCTAAGGCATACATTTCAGTGCGTAATTATATCTTGTTGCTTGAAGCGTGAAAAGTTATATCCCCTTGTTTACGTTTAAACCTTAATATTTTCAGAAAATGTGCAGAATTTGCGGAAAGGAATGTCTAATCTCGGAAGTAATTCTAGAATCAATACTCCTTAAAAAAACGACGTAACTGAAGAATAATGTCATTAAAAAAAGACAAAAAATATGTTTGTATGAAAACCTATTTTTCTTTTATTGTTTTACTATTATGTAAAAGTTTCAGTTTCGGAGTGCATTTTCGTTTTTAACCTAAATCTTGATATCAGAATAATTTTTTTTTGTTAATGTTACCGCGTTCTGATATCCTGCTTTTTATTCATTCTACATGTATTGTATTTATGTCGATGCCGATATATGCTTGGTCGTGTCACGTACAGATATTTCGCCGTGTCGGAACATACGTCGTGGAGTTAGACCAATTTGTTATTGCTGGGAGAATCTTTTTCTATAAAACGTGATATGGAAAGCTGGGATTGGCCGAGGAAAAGTGTAATAGAAACTTCTTTTAACTTTTGTGGGAGTTGCGTCTTCTTTTTCCTATGTTTTATATCCCATCTGATTGCCTTTCAATATTTTATTTGCCCTTGGCTTGGTTTTTCTATTGTTCCGATGCGCAGATGAAAGCTTGATGGGCGCAATAGTCGTGGGGAGAATGCGCGTAACTGACAACTCAATTTAGTGCTAAACACCGGTATGTGATGTTTGTCGTGGTTGATAGTGTGAATATGGAAGCCTTTACCTTTAGGAGTATTGTAATAGTCACGTGCAGTAGTGAACGAAAATATGCGGCTGTTACTAATTCCGTGACTCTTATTGGAGGACGTTCTATGGGATCTAATTCCCACGATGTCTAATTTCTACTAGATTTAATTCTAATAGCCACCTGTATATCTGTTCGGGTTTTCAAATGAGTTTTATACAGACCAACAAGAAGAAATCCCATAAGATCTAATTCTCACGACTTCTAATTTCCACGAAATCTAAAATGCTATTTTTCCATGAGATCTAACGCATCACTGTTCAACTTTCCGCATGAATTTGTTCATCGTAACAGTTTAAAGCACTGATTTAAAAATTCCACAAGATCTAATTCCCACGAGATCAAAAAATTTGACGCTGCTTAAGTTACTGAGGTAATGCATTACGTGTATAGCATCTTTACTTGAAAATAAAAATATACTGTTTTTTAAAAGTATTGTGTGATTTGCTTATTTGTTTTACTTAGGGTCACAATTAAATCTCATGGGAATTAGATCTCGTGGGATTTTCATTTCGGATTTTTATGTCTCTTGGGACATTTCTAATCGGAAAGCCGAAAAATATAGTCATGAGAAAACTGGTGGGATTTAGATCTAATTGGACTTTCCTTTCTGACATTTTAGATCACATGAGATTTTGAAATCGATGTTTTTAAAGTGCACATCTGTGATAAAACACATTCGGAAAGTCTAAAAGATATACAGGGTGATGCGTCAGATCTTGTGGGAAAATCATTTTGGGGCATTTAGATCTCGTGGGAATTAGACCTCATGAGACAAGCTGGCGTGTAATGCAGTGCATTTTCGAGATCGTAACAGTGTCGCATGGCAGCACATTCAGAAATACGTCATTTTTATTTTATCGCCTTGCTTTTTGTATGTTTTAACATCTCTCGGTGGGGACACCACCATTTTGTTTTGGCCTAATTGATATGAATCATCCGTATATTTTCTTCAATTCTCATTTTTATTATTATACGGTTTATTCATGTACCGGTAAGTGTGAAGAAGTTCCCAATCCTCAGTTGCTTGATTATTAACTAGTAGATGGTTATTATGTGTTGAATCTGATTTTAATGTCTAATTTTCGGAACTTCGATACTCTTCGACACAGTTTTCCCATTTTTCAAGTGTTGTTCTGTTTCTGTTACCGTCCATTGCTTTGGAGAGTAATTGTAACAGTTTCTTATTTCTTCTTAATGCTAGACTATAGCCGTAGCTGCTTTTGTTAAATACTTATGACTAGTATTTCTGAGGTGTAATTGCCTTCTATAATGTCCAGATAAACTGTTATGCTAGCAAGATCTTCACACGAGTCGAGGTAATTACCTGTATCATTATTCAATTGATTTATACAAGTTACACCAAAATTGTATGAAAAATTTAAAATGCTACTACAGCTATTGGAAAATATCTGAGGCGAATTTTATAAGCATTAAAAAAAAACACTTTTAGTAAGAGGGCTAAGAGGGCAGCAACTTTAAATTTTTATCAGTGTTTTTAAACATATTTTGTAACATACAACAATACATCCAATTTTTTAAAACATTTCTTTTCAGTCATTACTTTTTTAAATTTTTTTATGAACCTGGGCATTTTATAGCTTCATAACGTATCTTTAAAATCACTGCGATTTACGTATAAGAAAAAACAAAAGAGATGCGTTTTCACCTACAAATTATAGCTGGTATCATTCTTTTAAGATGTTAATGTCAATACATTTTGTCGAAACCCGGCTAATGTTCAACTGATGTTTTATTAATGCTTAAATAATATTAGATTTTTGCCTCTAAAAACATGTAATATAACGATTTTTTACAAATTACGAATATTAATTTTTTTTGTCCTAATGTACCCATTTTCTAAGAAAATGATAATGCCTAAAAGAAAATGACTGCAATTTGTTAAATGGTTTTTGTAATATTCGACACATTACATTTGCACCATGCATCGTGGTAATACCTAATTTCCTTTATTTAGTTTTTTCTACCGCAGTCTAAGCAACTTGTACAAATTGATGTGTTAGTAGGTAAATGTGCAGACGTTTGTAATTCCTCGTAACAATACATTTGGTCTTTTGCTGAGCCTTTAGTTAAGTTGTACAAGATTTAGATTATTATAAATGAAGATATATGATACAGTATTGATTAACAATTAATACAATAATTATTGGAAATCATCATATAACTTAAAACTGAAAACACTCAAAGCTTTAAGAGGATGAAGGGACTTTGCTGCATCATGACTTTTCCAAATGAAGTTAAATTAATTTCTGTCAGAGGTGTGATGTGGGATTACCATCCTTGAAATTGGGTCACGTAGTTATTAATAAAAATTTGTTTTAGGTATTTAAATATTGGAATGTACATACATATGTTCTTATTTTGGCTTACTAACTTTTTTTTTCGTTGTTTCGTCCAACGCTGGAGAGTTCTTCCTTGACCTCCGAACCTTACGGGACCCGAGGCAGCAAATTATCTACAGCCACTGTCCATATCCCGCTGAGTTAGTAGCGTAGATCCCTTTTGACCTGCTGACCATTCGGATGATTTTTGGCTGGCCGGTATTGTACCCATTGCGACAGCAGCGTAGGTTTTTGCCCTTCGAGTACACTGATTATTAGGACGAACATCTTGACCGAGTAGCCTGAATATAGCACCTAGAGCTCGTACCGGAGATCGCGATATTAGGCCCGTTTTTCCACTTTCAAGGTGATGTTTTTCTTGGCTGGAACCTGACATACATCACCTTGTTTTGATGATTGAGGAGGATTATGTTAGGTTTATTGCTTGAATTCGCCTGTCAGTCGGGAATGAGTAGTTCTAGTAAATACATTTCTCGTTCTCGACAACCGACTCAGTATCTCCGGACACGTAAGGTAGCATTGATGTCTCGTCTACCCCGTGGTGGTAATTGAGCATTGGTAATGCCGCGTTATGTAGGTAGATATAATATGTTGAAATCGCGTATATGGACCATGCAAAAAGTGCGTGAGCCTGCCGGCAGATGCCGTTGAAGTAAAGAACTTTTACACGCCACCTACGGTTACGGAGACCAAGGTGTTGAAAACACCATTCTGATAGGCCATCTTCAACTTATGTCATCCTGGTCGATAAATCCAGTGTTTCTATGTTTTTACAGAAGATTTCACTATTTCACCATTTCACCATTTCACCATTTCACCATTTCAGGCGATTTAGTTGAAGGTTAGTGACTGACTACATCAGCACCTCGCCGACGACCTCGTCTGGTGTTGAAGACAAGACCAAGTTCATCTGCTGCTCTTTTTGCTGCATTGATCAATCTTGCTTCAACTCCTTTAGTTTCATAATGTTTACGAACCATAAGAGAGGATCTGATACATGCCATACTCACTAGTACGTACTACTCTGCCATGTTAAAGAGTCCCCCTTCAGTTGACATCGCCTTGTATTTTAAAAGTACTTTCTTTAGTGACCGTCAATAAATTTACGATTTGCTCTTATCAATGAAATAATGGTGAATGAAATTTAATAATGACGTAATAAGTATTGACTAACTGGCTATGTCAGACAATAAGAACTCAGGAATCACACCTGAAAACAAATGAATGTTCACTGAATACGGATCCTCGACAGTATTAAGTTAAATTCATTGACTAGATCTGTTTTGAAATGGGACTCTCTATCTGTATAAAGATTAGTTATTTTATGTTAATGTCATCTCTTATTGATGTCTTTCATATTTTATACCCAGAATAAAAATAACAATAGAAGAGAATTGGGAAATCGTTACGACTATGAAATTTGGCATTTCGCCAGGATTTTGTTTTGAACAAGTTTTCGTAATAAATCTGTTCTCACCTCCAACGGAAAGTGCACTTAAAATGGTTATAACTTTTCTGTTTTGATATTGGCTTTCCGTATGTGAACCTAAGTTAACTATTCAAAAAGATATTTTAAACCGAGCAGTTTTTAGTAAACTGATGATTTGTGTATATGCTTAAATAAATATTCATTAAATGTTAAACAGAACAATTCTGAATTTCAACATTTAAGAAAAAACCAATATTTCTTTATAAAACAACCTCTCACTCTAGCTTTAGATCAATTCAATCCAATTCTGGCCAGTTGAAAAATATATCTGGTTGGCTATTTTCTTACTTGAGAATGCTGTGCAAATTGCTCATGTAATGCAATTCTTTTTATGATTAGCAATGAAAAGTAGTTTTGATTGATCCTACAATAGGATGTATTTTAAAATGTTTTTTATTTTGCGAATTAAAATGTTAAAAGTGTGGAGTTTTTTTGCTTAATAAGAATGTTTCAGCAATTATGTGATTTTTTTAATATGCTATATAACTTTTCCTTTTCAAATATTGGATATATAACACCAAAACTTCTATAAACATACCAATAAATCCAGATAGCTCTCAGCACAATTTATACCTCCGATTCAAATAAAACATGACAATGCATCAAGCTGAAAGGTAATAATGTCATCCAATTAGGATGTTTATTTGATATTTTTCCGCCCCTCTGAGCATGATATCAGACAACGTTAAGGAGCCTAGTCATCATAAATAAACCTTCCTCATGGTGTATATCAAGCATTTCTTGCTCCCCTGTATGTGTACAGGTGTTAGAAAGGGGGATGGAAATACGAGCAAATTTTCTACGTGTCAGTTTAACGAAACTTTATTACTTCTTGCGGGTATATGCTCTAATTTCACCACCAGAGAATTAACTCAAAACTCATCTTTGAGGCTAATAACCATGTGCTGACTTGACAGGAATCCAAAAGGGTCAGTTCAACACTTTATTTTACAAACTCACATTAAAATTTAATTAACATAAATTTTAAAAATGTGCCCACTTGTAGTACTCCCATTGAGATAGGTATATCTTTGTTATTTTGCTTTCCTTTGTACGTCCCTTGATATGCCTACGTTAATGAATTATGTAGCTCTGGAATTTTACCACCGATTATATTATGAGATGAAGTTTGCCTGCGGGAGTGAATTAGGAAACTTCTTTCGTAAATATGTAGCATGTATTGCTATATCGCAGCTTTGCTTTTCGTTGTAAGAAGTTTTTTGGAGTTCGGCAGTTTTTATTGTGATACAAAGTAAAATATGTTAATCTAATCTTTTTTTAAAAGTATTATGCTTTCTACTTTGAGGGATTTTATTTTTTACATTTTCAAAAAAAATATATTCTTACAAACTACACAGTTCAAAAGCACTTAAACTTTTGAAATCGGCTTAGTATTAGGGGATCGCATAAAACATTTTGTAATTCCTAAAGTTACTTATATATTACTCAAGACGAATTTGCTTTTTATATAAACTGTTGTCGACTAGTGTTTAGATGTATCCTATTTCAAAATGTATTAAGTTAAGGCAGAATAAAGTTCGAAACATTTTCTATTGAAATATTATTTATTCAGCCCACGTGTATTAATAAATAGTGAGCCTGTTAAAGCTATAATATTACGATTTACATTAGATTTTCTACACTGAATATTCAAAACTTAATTCGGACAAAGCAAGCGAATAATTTAGATCCTAAAAAATATGTTAGTTTTAGTCACCTCTATCAGATAACCATTATTCATGGAAATGTTCCAGACGAAATCAATGATTATGTAAGATGTGGCGGAGATTCGTTTTATGCGATATCGTAACGTGACCAGTAATTTGCAAATTTGCATCATATTACACAAGAAAGCTTGGTTAACTTTTGGCTTTAGTCATATTTTCACCAGATTTACAGATAAATAGTAGATGTAAATTTGTTTTCAATCTACATAACCTACAACCGAGACCTTAATACTGCGGCGTGACGTCACCACTGTTAGTACAACCCAGCCATTGTGGATTATACCCACGGCAAATTACATCGGCTCTGCTGTACTAAAGTGGCTTACACACACTGAGACATGTTGCGATACACGCATCGACTCCCAGGTTTCATCATGCGAGTTGTAGTGTGTGTGTAGACCATCGAACTATATCTACGAACTATAGTTCAATGGTGTAGACTGGCGTCGACGTATCGAAATAATGTGGAAGTGAACTGTGAAACTGATGCAAGTTTCATGAAACCTAGGAGTCAATTCGTGTATGGCAACATGTGTGTGTGTAGACAGCTTGACAGTGGTGAAAATGAATAATAAACTTTGGTTCAACCGAAGTTCTCCACCCGGTCCTTAATTATTTATAGCAGAAATAAATGTAATTAGATCTAGAGCATTCAAATTCCAACAGTTTTGGAATATCAAAACGGGAAATTATTTTCTGTAGATTTGTGTCCTCAAAGATCAGTAAATTTATTTGGGTGGGAAATAAGGTCGTGCAAAGTTTGTTTCAAATAAAGTTTAATTCGATTGCCTCTGGCATTTTCAGGATAAAATAAATTATGTATTTGTGTTACTAGGTTATTGAAATATAATATATTAAAATCGTTAGTATAAATTGAAAATAGAAGAGCACCTAAAATTGATCCTGGTGGTATACCTGCGAATACATATGGAACTGTAGACAACATTTATAAACTTTATGCTATAGGTTCTGTCTAATGTACAACTGGACTAATTGCAAGCATTTATCGAATTGTATTAAAATCTCCAGAAAATTGGGTCTATTTTAAAATAGAATCAGATTTAGAATCTTGACTAAAGTAAGAGAACTTTTCTACTGGATAAACAGTCGTCAAGATGTGGAGGCTTGGTGCCGCCAATGTGAAGTTTGCGCGGCAAGAATGGGGCCACAAATAAGAAATAAGCAATATAACGCCAGGGCTCCTTTTGAGCGAATTGTCATAGCAAGTGACCGCATGAAGGCTCGTTATGATCTTAAGGCTAATTCAGGAGGGTACCAGGTGGGAGAGTTGGTTTGGCTATATAACCCACAACGAAAGAAAGGTAGGTCCCCGAAACTTCACCACCCTTGGGAAGGACCTTACACTGTCATCACCAGATTAAACGACGTTGTATATAGAATTCAGCAAAATCCAAAATCTATTATGAAGGTGGTGCATATAGAGAGATTGATATGGTCAACAAGAAACGTATTCAAAAGGTACAAAACACTTGCTGTCGATATGTTTTTGATCTTAGAGAATTTGATCATATCTCTAGTAAAATTAATTAGATACAATGGTTAAATATGTACAATTTATTTAAGTATTTTATTTTGGTTTTTGTTCAGAATTTATACACAACTTCAACACCCCTCTACCTTAATGAAAAACTGATTCCGAGAAGTACTATTCATAATGTTAATGTTCGTGGCAGAGACACATTAACAATGCCTCTGCATAGCACTTCCATGTTTCAGAGATCATTTTCATACAACGCAATTTATTTATACAATCAACTAAACTTAGATTTTAAAAAGTATACCGTTCCTAATTTTAAAAAGAAACTCAAAAAATATCTTTTAGATCAGCAGTTACTTGGCAACTCATGTTAATTCTTGATATTTTTTTCTCTTTTTTTCTTACTCTTCTGTTTGCATAATTTTTGGGATAATCTACTCATTACTTATACGTTTTACTTTCTTTCTTTTTTTTCATTTTTCAATTTAATGTTACTATTATTTATATTTAAGTTTTGATTATGTAATTATTTACATTGGGTTAAGTGTAAGAATAGCCCTAGAGCTAAACTTCGCCCAGGGAGTAAATTAATTAATGTAAATTTATTAATTTAATAAAGACGTTTTATTATTATTATTATTATTATTATTATTATACTTATACTTGTACTTATACTTAGTCAAGAGACACTAATGTGTTTTGTCGTTATCAATTTTTGGTATTCTGTTAAGAAAACAAATTTATGTTTTGCATTTTAGTCAAATAATTATTTTCAACCGGCAAAGCTCGAGTTCACGTATTATAGCTATATTATATGAAACGATAAATCGACCGACAAATTGATCAAATTATTTGGTTAGAAATCGTTCAATTAATAGTAGAAAGGGCAGCATCGATTTCTATTCATTTCGTTTTTGTTACATCAGGTGCGCCAACCGACCATTTAGTTAATTCCCAGAATGTTGTCGTTCGGTTGTCGCTTGTTGCCCTGACTAGTAATATTTTTACATTCGCAATTGCACATTCTGTTTTCCGTGTCTTGTGTTTGCATTTTGTTTTTTCTGATTAGAACTATTAAGACAAATTAATTTAACTTGACAATTCTGAAAGTTGGTAATACAGTGAAATAAGAAATGTTGCTAAAAGTCCCTACAAAATCGTCGAAAAATAGAACATGCTCTATTAATTGCTCGATTTATTGAACAATTTGGATCGTGTAATATGGCTATTACACGTTAACATATTTTCAAGCCGTATTACTCCCTATGTTCAGAAACAACTATTCCTTTTGATCTGGACTATAGCTTTTCATAGTATCGCAGATCATAAAACTGTTCTGTGCTGTAGATACAAACCATGAAAATACTAACATAGCAAAAACTTTCCGATCATTCTCAAATATTAACAGAGAAAAAATTTCTTCTTGATTTAATTAACATAGATTGGCATTATATGTATACAACGACTGATGTAATTGAAAAGTTATCTTTTTTCAATGCTCAATTTATAGCATTTTTTGACATCCATGCCCCATTCATAACTAAGACTATTAGCAACAAAAACTCCATGAAGATTGGTTCACTGATACTTTCGGGCCATGAAGAAAATCAAAAATAAGTCTTGGTATAGGTTTAAAAGCAGTAGAAGACCTGTAGATGGAAAATACTATCGTGAGATGCAAAACATCTGCAACACTTCATTGAAAAATAAACAAAAAAGTCTTTCTTAATTTCCATATTAGTTAAATATCAAAATCCCAAAAAAATATGGTCCACACAATTTAAAGGAGTCATTAGGCAAAATTTTGCACCGCTTCCTGAAAACCTCTGCGATGAAAACAATATCAACAATTTATTGATTTTATACCACGTAATGGCATTTCTGAAAATTATCTATCACAATTCGAGTATAACCGCTACTCACATAGCAGCTTCGAATTACAATGTGCCTCAGTAGAAGTTATTCACATTTTAATTTTAAAACAAAAACCTTAAACAGTTCGATATTACCGATTTGAAACCGGAACAGTCCTCCTAATCTGGAAACAGGTATTAGTTAAACCAATGCCCAAAAATATTAGGATAAGCACCATCACGGAACTTAGACCCATTAGTTTACTTTAAAATTCCGTTATGTATGGTCAACTAACCCCTTATGTGCTAGACCAATGTAATTCCCAAAATACAGTCGTGTTTTCAAAGGAATCACGGAACATCCACGGCTCTGATCACTTCTCAATGATATTTTGACGTCAATTAATTCTGATAAAATAACTTCCTTGACCTTATTAGATATGTCAAAAGCTCTCGACTCCTTAAACACTAAACTGTTAATAAAAAAGTTAAAATTCTACGGGATAGAGGATTATATCTAAATATGGCTCACGTCTTACTTATTAAATCATTTTCAATATATTTGTCTTGATACCACAAGTGGAAGAAGACTCTCTGACAAACGCTAGTTTCTCTGAGGGGTGCACCAAGGCTCGATTTTGGAGCCCTTGCTTTTTAACATCTACTCCGCAGATTTGTCTCAAGTCACGAAATATTGTTCCCTGCATATGTACGCTGATAATATACATCTTTACTTTGCTTTTGATGTGATGAAGTCTGAGGAAGCCCAAACCAAAATTAATCTTGATTTAAATGAAATAAAAAATTGAACCCTTAGAATTCACTTTTATTAATTCCAAAGAAAAGTAGAAATATAGTATTTGGCACTGCAAATAAATTCACTCACTTTCAACTATCAATTGAAAATATAATTATGGAACAACTTGACAAGGTGAAAAATGTAGGGCTAACCTTTGATAAAAGTTTAAACTTTGTTCCTCATATATTAGAAGTTCTTTGAAAATGTTTCTGGTCTTCAAGTTTTAGAAATGGTCATGATAGGGCTACTAAACTTCTGTTATGTGAGTCTTTAGTCTTATCACATGTCAACTACTGTGATTATGTTTATGGGCCTTGCTTAAATTTATCAGAAGCAAATAAACTTCAGAAAATCCAGAATATTTGTATTAGATTTGTTACAAATAGTTCTATCCACGAGCATATAACCAGGGAGTTAGAACTACTAAAAATAAATGAGGGATGCTTCCTACATTTCACCTCACTATTAAATGTCATCTTAACGAAAAAACCTATTTGTGTCTTTAACTAATTGTGAGAAATGTCATGCATAACCGAGAGACAAACGACCAATTGCATACAGTAAGGTCAAAATAAGAAACATCTCGATCATATTTTATTTACCTATCAACTTATGTCGATAATAATCTACCTCCACAGCTACACAACAAATCAACAAATGTATTAAAACGTCAACTTAGGACTCTGATTTTGAACGACGCGACGTTAGTTATTGTATACTGTACTAATACTATACCAATGGTATCCTAGGTTAGTAGTTTTGATATCAGTGTATAACCTTTTGTGTTAAATTGCCTTTATTTTACACGATAAAAGCATTTATTATTATTATTATTATTATATTACTATTCTAGGCTACTATGATTCATGCGTGAAAGACATTTTTGATCTCATCAACTTGTATTGTTTACATTTAGATCACATACTAGGTTTTGTTTGGAGTAATTTCCTAAGAATTTGCATATTCTCCCCGTACTAACTTAATTACAATGTCATAACGGTTCGAATTCGTGCGTATTCTGCATGTATATAGAATCCTTTAACGAGGTGACAGATTGTGATTAAGTCAGCCAGTGCGCATCACGGGGTCTATGTGTACCAAAACATGTACAGAGTCAAGAGAATTACTAACGCTTCCTAAGCACAGGATATTTCCGGTGTGCTAAAACTGCGGTCTACAATTCCGGTTTTATATCAGTTGATTAGACCTAAAGGGAATTACTTCATACCCTATACCTTTTCCCTTAAACCGCTTAAACCGGGTGATTAGTAACACTGTGTTGGATATTATATTTATCTTTTATTGTGTACTTAAGGATTATTTTTGCAGATATGTTTAAAACTAAAATTTAATTGAGAACGTAACCTTTTTATTAAATTATTATAATTTTCAGATTCTCAAGCATATGTAGTTGTTTTGTTATTTGTTAGTGATATGATTACCTAACCTTAATTTACCATTATTTATTCTATGCTAGACATGAATTTGAGTTGGGCCATGTGCTCCTTGATTCTAACGTAGATTCATCTCCTCGTTTGTCCAACGTATATTACAGGATTAATATCTTTGTCAATTTTATAAATCATAGACCTTTTGTTTATTTCTGTTTAGTTCTTTGGATTCTGTCGAGATCTTCGGAAAACTAGCGGTCAAATAAGATATTTAAATGTTTTCAATATTCTTTCCCATTTTGAATTATTATGATCTGTTTATCATTAAGAAATAGAGAAATTCTCTAAATCTTAACACCTTTTAAAATTTGCTTCTATATGGCGAGTTTTAAATGCGTAGTTATATTTTAACACTCAATATATTTCGTCGTGTACAATTGATTGGCACTGTCAAAAATTTTTTTTTTAACAAAAAAAAATTTTTAATTTTTGATAATTTTTTCGTCCTCCAGCAACTGACATTTTGATAGTCACTGGATAACTTTTTAAACGCCGTTCACAGAAATGACGTAACTGAAGGCAGTGTTGCCACTGCCATTGTTCGTGATCACAATTATCCTATAATTGCATGCATTGCATGAATTGCAAATTTTGAATTTTTAAAAAATATATTACCCGTTTGTCACGGACATTTTGTTAGACGATATTAGACTTATTTAATATCAATGTAGACGCCGCAGCAAAACAAATGTAATAGTTTATAAAACATTGAGCTCTTTTTAAGAAAGCATGATATCTGTATGCACTGACCGAAAATAAGAAATAAACCTCAAGGCGGCCAAGGCGCGATTGATTAGTCCTTTGTAGAAAGCGACACTTGTCACTTATAGCTTGCTCTTAAAATAAAAGTATCTGTTTATCTATTTTTCCTTATAAAATTAGGTAATCCTGACACTTTTCTAATAAATAAACAGAACTCGTCACGTAAGCACCAAATATTAAAAATATGCAATACTGTTTCTGTGCATTTTAAATTATTATTATTGTCTCTAATTTATCGTTTATGTTTAATATGGTTCATTTCTAAAAATGAATCAAAGTTAAAAATAGTTTTAAAAAAAAGCATTTGTTTTAAAAGAACGAAAAAACAGATTTGTTTACTTACTTAATACAACAGTTACTACATGAATATATCATATGGGCTTGACGTTTGGCTAGCATTCCATAACCGTTCTGCTTGTCTAGCATTTTCATCTACTTGAAAATATGCCTTTACCATATCCAGCATTAGAATAATAAAATTAGTCGCTATAGTTAATCACTACTTTTCACAAAATGAACAAATTATAAATAATAAATTTCGGTAACATAGTAACTCAAAACTTCGAATCACAAATTTAATCACAAAAAACTATAAATAACGGTATTAAACACATTTTTGTAAATGCTAATGCAAACAGGTACGCGAACACTCGCGAAATATCAATAACACTGATTTTTACATGGGGTGTAGTGTTTGTCAGATGTGTGAGATTTTCACAGGTTATAAATTTCATTATAAATAAATCATGATGCTTTTCAAAAAAATTCTATTGACCTAACTGACGGTTAATTTAGCTAACTGAGCATTGAAAAAACGGGTCTTACCATCGCAACAAACAGAAATAACAGAAAACAGCAAAAAGAGTATTATTTATTTGGGCTTGCACAACTAGCGCTGTTTACGCGAGGTTCCGATTTATAAAGATCTACGTACACGGTATAAAATTTAATTCAGTTTACTCTTTTTAATTGGTAGAACTGACCGAAGTCGGGGATCACGACCTAATTTTGACTTTTTTTTATTAACTTTTGCTAATATTGGTATAAAATGGTAGACATTTTTAAATAATAGTTTTATTACTTAAAAATAGTGTAGATATACAAGGGAAAATAATGGTATAAATACTATGAAAATGGTATGTCTGTCAACATTGATTAGGTGCGTGGTTAGATGTGTGAAGATCATAGGTTACATATGCCACGCTAATATCGCAGTTCATATTATGGCGAATAAAGTGCTGTTTTCTCAAGAAAAAATTGATCTTTTTTATAAAGAATGACGTAAAATACTATCCTCCTAACCATTAGTATTATGGAGGAAAAAGAAATGCAAACTGTTAGGTATGACCAGAGTAAAAAGTGAAGTGTGTGAAAATACTGCAAACTATTTTCCATCACCTGATTGTTATTGTGTTCAGTGTTTTACTATTAGAGGCCAATTAAAATAGTAGAGCTGATTTATTCCTTGAACCCCTACACATTTAAAATTATTGTAATAGCAGAGGGTAAGTACCTACTTCTTAAAAAAAATAATACTTTTATAAACTTTGAAAAAATGAGATGGGAACATTAACTTCCTCTCGAGATTTCCTAAAAAGTTTACTGTTCATCGGAAAATTTGGTTTTAGCTGTACATTTCATATGAAACGCTTAAAAAGAAATGTTGATTGGTGCAAGAAAAAGTCAAAATTGTACTTTTCTCACATTGAGAGGTATTTCAAAATGTTTAAAAATTATTTCAAATGGAGCAATTAATCGTTTAAGTAGGTAATTATTTCATCTAATGTTATTATAAATTCGGGAATGAACTTAATGCTAGGGCTTGGTTTTTCAGTCGTGGGTTAGCTAAACTCACACTTTTAGAGTTCGAATTTTTTCAATTTTACATTTGTTTTGGAAGTGGTTATAGCAACAAATATTTTATGCTAAAGTAACTTTTAGTTGAAGTGGTTTGTATTAAAATCTCATCGATTTTTGTGAAAATATAATGCTAGGTAACCTCCATCTTATGTTAACACACGATTGTAAAATCGCGCCTAGGTGAGAGAATTGCATAAGATATGCGGCAACGTTGCTTCAGTCCATTGCATCATTTCCTCTAAGATATAGAATGTTTCCAGTAACCAGCAATTCCAAAACAGTTTCATCATATTTTTTTTAAAGTCAATAACTCAGTTACACCCAGTATAAATAAAATGTAATATTACGTACGTCACAAGTTTTAACTTTAACCTTGAACTTTTTACTAAATTCAAGTATAACTTTTTATCACAAAAAAAGATTAATGGAAAGAAAATTGTCTTAAAAAACATATTCATCATTCATTTTATTATCTGTTCAAGGAAAAATAAAATATGAAGATTCAGTTTTTTCGCGAAAGCATGAGAAGCTGTCGATTTGATTTTAATTGCTAATATTATTTCCACATCTTGCTCATATGACAGTTCTCAAGTAGGCGTTTGTTAAATTTATTTAATCGTTATTTAAATAGATGTCAGTTACATAGAAAAGCATTTAACATATGGATTTGTAAACAACATAAAGGAAAACAACAAGAACTAGGATAGATGATATAAGATATTTTATAGTAGTTGATTTGAAAATTAGAATAATTATTTACTGGTCAATGTAATGATAATGTAACCACCCAAAAAATGACAACGTCTAAACGCAAACACGATTATTTAAAGAATTACTCCTTTCCGATGTAGTGGAACAAAAACCGACGTAAAATTGGAATGTATGGAATAATTTTTTTATTTTCGTTGATACAAAGGTATCTAAAAACCTCTTTTAATATAGAAAAATTTTTAAAATGATGTCATACAAGTTTGCTTGGTGCAGTAATCGAGAATTTTTGAATAATGGAACTATATACTTTTCATAATTTTTTGATGAACCCTCAATTCTCTATTTAGTCATATGCCGTGTTCCAATAAAATATTAAATAATACACAAATAACCGTTGCCAATTACTTCCTGACCATGGTAAAACTCGATGTGTGGTGGAGTTTATAATAAAAGTAATTTTTGACGTTTCAAAAAAGTCATATTTTGACGTTTCAAAAAAGTCACATTGGTGGAATGTCACTAATATTTTTTTTAGACATTGGGACCGATTTTGCTTATTAACGCACTCAATCTCTTCCTTGACCTCTATAATGTGTGTACCAAATTTGAAAGCTTTATCTCAAAAACTGTAGCTCCTATTGCGAACCAGACAGACACAAGGACAGAAAATTTTTTCAGTCTGAAATTTTGTGTATCATCATAATTTGTCGAGATTCGTACAGAAATGTAATAAAAATTTTCAAAATTTTTTTCACGTGAGGAAGTTATGTAACTTCCTCACTTTGAGGGCTGAGGAAGTAAAATTAAAATATGGAGCGCACTTCATAAAAGAAAACTACATGAAGATATTGTTTGTAACTGTATAACATCAAAATTATGTAAATTAGTTTTGAGGAATTACGTACACAAAACGAACGGCAATCTACTGAATGACCAACAAGGTTCCCAGACCTTAGACCATAAGAGATAGGTATCTCAAAAGCCGCGTTTATATAAATTGTCCTTGTAACATAGATGGACGGAAGCAAAAGATTCAGCAGGAGACAACTATTAATTTCATCAAACATGATTTTGAATGCTGTTTTTTTTTGATTCAGACAATCTGAAAATATCAAAATTTATTTTTTTTTCTAATATTTATTTTTATATTCTTATTATTATTGTTATTTATCATACTTCTCAAAATTAGTATTTGATATGACATACTTAAACAACATGAACTTATTCTATTTTTTCCGTACACACTGTATGCCCCATCGAGGCGTCATCTGTGTATTGTTTAAAGCATCTACATATGCGTTATTGTCCTTTTTGGAATTTTGGTACTATTCTTTTAATTTAATTTATAAGTTTTGCTTTATGAATTAAGTTTCGATTTTTGGAGCATATCAGTTCAATAAAAGTTCCTAAATAAATTTTGTAATAACGTATCTTATTTATAAAGGCACTTTGTAGATGTAAAATTTTAGAATAGAAATTTGTAAACACCCTGTAAAGGTATTTTTCCCTCAGTTGTTGAATAAGCGAAAATGTTGCCTTAATATAGATAATTTAGTAATTTAAATTTCGTCGTGGCCCACACTCTTATGATCTATAAAAAAATAATAGATTTGATAAAAGTTTATTATATTTACAAGACATTAGGCCTTACAAATATTACTCATTTTTTAGGACTAATCACTAGAGCTCGGATCCGAATATTATATGACGTCCATATCAGGGGCGGATCTAGGATATCGGTATAAACATATGGACAGAAATGATAAACATATCACATGTACCAGATTAAATAGGTGTTAAATAAAATTCACTTTATCATGTTGTATAAACTTCGATTTTTCTGTTGTTTTATTGTAAACTTGTAGACAAACAACAAAATTTTGTAAATTTGTGGTACATTTTTAAACTCGTTTTTATATTAGCTCATGGAAATGCTACAGTCGAGTCAGGTTTTTCAATAAATAAAATTTTATTAATGGAAAATCTACAGGAATCTACATTAACCTCTCAAAGAATAGTTTATGACAGTATTGCTAGTACTGGGGCAGTAATCAATATAAATATTAATAATAGTTTTAGAAGATATGTTAAAGAATCGTGTAGTAAATATAAGAGGGCATTAGAAGAGAAAATAGGGAATTGAGTAATATTAGTGAATTAGAAAAATTGAAAAGGAAATTTCTATGCTGGAAAAAAAGAAAAAAAGTTTAGAGGAAAATGCAAAATATGAGTCGGATAAGGTAGATAAATAAATAAATGATTTAAGAAATATGTATTTTGTATTTAGAATATTTTTTATCAGAAATTTTCAATCGATTTTTTAATGTAGGTACCTATCAAATGGTGTAAAATTTGTGATACCACGTTAAGTTTGTTCTGTTAGAATAATGACTTTTGTTTTTTTGTTTTAATATTGTTATTACTATGTATTAATAAAAAAAAAATATTTTCTCGAGATTTTTTAATTTAAAATGTTTTGTACCATGAGAGAGTTGCCTTACCGATCTAGTGTAGGATATATTTAAATATTTGAAAATCGTTATATTTTTTTGTTCAATTAAATAAAAATCAAATGGAATGCCATTTTCAAATCAAATGTTGGTGTAGACTTATAGACTGGAATTTAAAAAAAATTCACCTGGAATAGTCAGGGAATTTAATATTGTTAAACCAGTGGGTAACCTGTCTGTCCTTGAAATCTAATATTCGGACGGGGGATTTACAGATCACATTTAGGCACTCTTATTCATTTTTTCATACGTCGTCATTTATGCACTTTATTACAGTATAAATCATTCATATTTTTTTTACAATATTAGGGTAGATAACGCTATATTATTTATCGACATTAAAAAATATTTGCGTTCGCCGCAGAACGTTTTAAAATGCAAATTTCCTGTTACAAATATTTGAACACCTTTTATATTTAACAGGTAAATAAAAACTGATTGTGTTTTATATAAAATGTAAATCATAAAATTGTAAACATGAATAATTTGCTGTTTATTTTTAATTTATAGGTTATTTCAAGAAAGGAATAATATTCTCTATCTACATTTTCGACATTTATTACGTAGGGTTTACGCCCACACACGATGTAAATTGGTTAATAAATTTAAGCACAGGAACAATCCAAATTTTGATTGTTTCATTAAAAAAATGTCAGTTATCAAACATAATAGTTGTCATTTTCATGGGTCACTTTAATAATGTTAACTTTTCCATATTTACAGTAACTAGTTTAACTAAGATATTCGACGTTTAATAACTCAAAAACGGTATACGGTAGGGATAATATATAGTATATTTTTGAAATCAGGAACAACGGATCATTCCAAAAATTTAATAATATACAGGGTATCCCATTTAAAAAATGTTATTTTTTGTATCCCATGAAATCTGCACGCTACTGTACTTTTGATAGCATTTTAACAAAATTCAGCCATAACCACACAGCTTTTATTTAAAACTTTTTGTTTCAATAGGTAATAATAACGCTGATAAGGAGAGTAAAATAAATTAGACTTTTCAAAATAGAGAAAATTTATTATTCAGAGTGGGTAATTTATAATGAATAACCCTGTAAATTTTTGAAATTGTGTGTATTTTTCGAGTAAATTGAGTTTAAAGGCAAAAATAGAGAGATTCTTTGCATTGGCAAAAAACCTATGAATTCAATTTACGCGAAAAATATCAAAAATTTACAATTTCAAATTTATTTAAAACATCCATAGGCGTAGATTTTTTATTTTCTTTTAAACACACGCCCTATATATATTTCAGAAACTAAATGTCCAAGAGTCTAAGGGCGATTTACAGATTTATGTTACTCTATGAAAGCGACGCACCATCTTAGGATGGCATGGGCACGCCCTCGTCGCCATGATTGGCAACGTAAGACTTTAAATCATTGTTAAAAATGTTGTATTAATGAGAAAGGAAAATGAAAACAAATAATTTTTCTTAAATACCGTATAGAGTTAATATACAAAATTACAGGCATGCATTTTTTTTTTATTAATAAGCAATACGAATGTTTTATTTGGTGACATTTTATGAAACTAAGTAATTGTATTTCCTATTAATAAAGAAAATACGTATCAGAATTGCCTGTAACATTATATATTATTTCTATATGGTATTTAGGATGAATCATTTGTTTTCGTTATCTAATATTACTGACAGAAAAATTTTAACAGCGATTTATGGATTTAAACTAGATGCCTGGTGAAAACGCTGGTATGATGAAAATATCGTTAAAAATTGGTACATTTTTTATGTAAATTAGCTAATAATCAAAACTGTCTAAAGTAAGGTATTTAAATTTTAATGAGCGGTTTACAACATAATGAACACTACATTTTAATTTTTTTATTATAAAAGTTGTCACGCAGAAATGGTTCGAACAGTGCTGTATATTGTAGGGCTCCAACCCCTTTACTCAATAAATTTTCCTATATTTCAGAGATATACGTGACGTAGAAGGTAGGAAAGCATTTTCCGACATTTTTACGCTATTCAAATTCATGTTGTCAGCGTTTTATTATCGTTCGGCCGTTTTTTTTTCCAAATAACCATGAGGTGCTACGTGCAGTTATATTTTTTTTAATTATTCATGTTATTAGTTGCTAGTAATAATTGGTTGATTGGAAAAATTCCCACCTAATTGCTGCTACTTCACCGTCGGAATTCTATCTATTTATTAATTGACCTCTGTGTTAATTTTTTGTATCATTCTGGCATTGTTTCTGCTCTTGGCTGTGTCATTATTATTATAACTTTTTAAATGTATAAATGCGTCACAAGTAGAGTTATCATTCTAAGTGGTAGTTTTTAAAATCAGGTTATCGCTGTACAATCAATATAGCTAATTAAAATATTTACTAAGAGTCACTGTTTGAATTTGTTACCACATTATTTATTATAATATACTGTTTCCGATGTTTTAATCTATATATCAGCTTTGATAAACATTAAGTAACCCCTATTGATACAAATTTAATTTATTTACATTTATAGACCCTAAAATATTCAGTAACTACAATAAAAAAAAATAAAGGTACAAAAAATCTTTTATACATATAGAACACCTTTTAAAATTGTTTTTCTTATTTTCTTCTTTTTTTATTATTTTTGGTGCAAAATAAACAAGTAACTAACTATTATATTGTTGTTTGATACTGTAGTTAACAAATTATAAAATATCTTAACAATAAATATATATGTATTTTTATTTGCAGGTAAGGGATCGACAGCACAACTGTATTCCTGGTTAAAACATCGCCGAGCAATA
Source organism: Rhamnusium bicolor (assembly GCA_029963845.1). Lineage (NCBI taxonomy): Eukaryota > Metazoa > Arthropoda > Insecta > Coleoptera > Cerambycidae > Rhamnusium > Rhamnusium bicolor. The sequence continues at coordinate 873,174 of JANEYF010005500.1, forward strand.
CATAATAAAGTTTGATTCATTTTAAGGTAAAAACTTATATGTTATAAACTAGAAAACCACCTAAACAAAATTTTATATATCATGTGCCAATAGTTTATTTTTTTCTGAAATAAAATGGCATTTAATAATTTAAATACATTATTTTATCATTTGCAACAGAAAATCACATTCTCACTTTTCGGCTTTAAAGTTTTAGCTTTACAGTCAAGTAGAATATTCAGTTTGAATCCTTCGAAACTGAAGCTGGGGGAGAGGGAGGTAGATTAACGCTAGCCCGCCCCCAGTCTATATTGAATTTTCGAAACTGTCACGAATAGCCCACAGCAAGCACTCACAACCATGTTCAGAGCTAGCACATCTACAAGAATGATATGAAGGAGTTTGCCTCCCCAAGGATCAGCCACTATCTGCAAAAGGTAAAGTCATGATACAAATACACTGGTATGCTATTCCCGTGACCGAATCTCGTTCACTTCTGCGCATGACGTCAGCGACGAAACGTATTGTCGCGCGAAATTTAAATTATTAAAATTGTGAGGCACTGTTTTACTGTCAAGTAGTTATCGCTGCTGTTAAGGCAACTATTATTGTGTATTTTAAAAATGCCAAATTGTGTTGTAGCTGGTATTGTGGAAATTATAATCGCAATCGAGTAACCAAAGGAACTGGTATAAGGTATTTTCATTTTCCTAAAAACGAAGATCTTATACATGTTATTGGAATGCAGTACACTTACTTCATATAAAATCCATTACACAAATATTTTTATAAAACTAAAGTTACATAGACCTCTCACAACGTGATGTAAAATAAATTAGGCTTTCCAAAATAGAGAAAATTTCTTATTCACTACATTTTCGTCTATTTGTTCTGACGCTCTGCCGTCTTCCAATTTTCGTATTAACATATAAAAGGTACGACATGCCTGTCTCTAATAAGTAATAAAGTTTCGTTGTAAAGAAACCCCTGTTTTAGAAGAGTATTGACGCGAGGGTTGAGGTGGAAGTAATATAAATATTTAGGTGGATGGTTTTTTATTCGATGGTTAACTGAGGGCGAACTGAAACTTGATAACACGTCGATGTAAATTTTAGGGTTTTCAGTGTGGGCATAAAGGATATTGGATTACTAAATTTTAATCAATTGGTGCCTTGTGTATCAAACACAGTTTAAAACGAATATAAAGGGGACTTATTTACAGAAAAAAAGGATCCGAATTAAGTGAGTGAATTATTTAAAAGGGTTACTTAATGGTTATATATTTAAAGGTTCAAACTGAATATATACAAAGGAACTTTTGCACTCTGGTTAAAATCTATTTTTTTTTGCTTCCTCGCTTCTCCAGTGAATATGGCATGGATACGCGAAGAAATTTTAAAAGCGTGTTGCATTTTTAAACGAATTTCGACGAACTGTAATGAAAAAAAACATGACATCAGCAAACAATTTCTGTCTATCTTTATCGTGATAGCAGCCATAGTTTTATGAGAAAAAAGATTTTTCCCACAACCAAGAAAGTACACATAACAATTCAAAATAGTTGACGCGAAAACAAATGCTAACACACGTATGTTATTTTCCTAACACAGGTGTATGTTAGGAAAATAGCGCACAGCATAGTAGAAGATCGCAAATTTAATTTTGTTTTTTAATAGTAACCATTTAAATGCAGCTAAAAATTCTTGGTTGGGATTATTACCCAAAAAATCTCGAATAAGATGCCAAATATGCTACAAAAATTTCATGAAATGGAGAAGAGATGAGGATATGTTCTTCATTTTCTGAAAACGTATTAATGGCAAGAGTTACCTCAACTTAAAATAGAAAATATATAAAACCTAGGATCTGCAACACTTATTAAAACACCCAACATCAAAACAAAAACAACCAAGAGCATTTACGTTAACTGGGGAATTGCATGAAATGTTTAAAAAATACTCTAATCGTAGACCAACTGATATACAAAAATCCCGTTTTTTTTTTAAATATCAACAAGTGAAGTACATGAAGCAATCGGTAGGCGTCAATAAGTTTGTAAATTTACCAAAAATAGTAAATAATGTAAAATGTAAATAAACTATTTACATTTAAAAGATCCTGAACACTTCCGAAAATCATCAGCTACAATTCTTGTGGATGTAGGTTGTGATATCAAAATTCTTAACGATATGGAGGGTGGAAATCAACCGCTGTGGCTGAGACCTACATCGATGAATATTTGACGAATAAAATGGTAATTTCAAATAAAATTTTGGCGGCGATAAATGTACCACCAACTTCTAACGCCCAAGCAACAGAATCATGTATTCCAAACGAAGCAAAGCAGAGACTGTACAATTGATTCAAGAGCAATCATTATCCCACACTGTAAACACACATGCATTGTCTCACCCTATATATTTTTTAACTATAGTACAATAACTATACATGTTTTTACTGGAGAAAAGAGTGTTTCACTGTGTTATAATAATAATTTTCCAGTTTTTTGTTAAGAATTGTTATTAACACTGACGTAGTTTTCCACGAAACACCAAAACACTATATATTGCACTCGACGCGAGTTTCGGCAACCAAGTTGGCATCATCTGGAGATGGTTAAAACTGAACTTGTGTTAACAATCTACCCTATTTATGCCTAAACTATTGTTGTTGTTCTCAAACGCATGTTGGGCTACACTAGACTTATCTGTTCTACCATATTTGAGAGCATATGCCCATTTGCTCTTTGAATCTAGTTTGAATTGATCGTCTAGCCTGTCCAACATACTTTTGATTACAGTTCTTACAGCTAATTTCGAAAATCCACGACTTTTCCTTTGTTTCAATTTTGTCTTTTGGATCGCCTAAAAGTTGTTGTAGTTTGTTTCCCGATGAATAAACTACTGTCATACCTACATCTTTAAAAATCATACCAATACCACGGGTGAATCGAAGATCGAATGGAATCGATACAAATTTCGGATTTTCTCTTTCATTTTGAAAGGTCGAGGAATTTCGAAGCGACTTTTTAAACTTTCGTTTCCTAATTATTTTATCAATTAAACTTACAGAATATCAATTACTCGCAGCTATATCCTTAATCAATGCCTTTTCTTTTTCAAACCTCTCCTTACTAAGGGGGAAGCTTAATAGACGATGGACTACAAAATTAAAACTCGCCATTTTGTGTTGAGCACAATGGTGAGAGTCCTTAGGGATATATCTTACAGTACTGGTATATTTTCTGTAAATGTCAAATTTTAACTTATTTTCACTATTTATAATTACTAATATATCTAAAAATGGTAGTTGCCCAGAGTTTTCAGTTTCATATGTGAATTTAACTGACGCGAACCGACTGTTTAATTTAGATACAAAGTTATCAACATCAGCGACTTTTGTATCGAACACTGCAAAAATATCATCCACATACCTAAGCCAAACCTTGGGGAAATACTCGATTTCTTCTTTTGCTTCCGTCTCGAATCTGTTCATGAAGAGATTGACAATGAATGGTGACAAAGAGTTACCCATTGCTGTACCTTCATGTTATTCAAAGAAATTATCGTTGAATCGGAAACAATTTTGTTTCATGCAAAGTTTAGTGAGTTTAAAATATTCTTCTACTACATCTTGACTGAGATTGTTTAATTCGAGTAGATTCTTAAGGTAGTCCTAGGTCTGTGGTATCGGAACACTTGGAAACAATGAACAAACGTCGAAGGAGATCAAAATTTCACCTTCTTGCAACTGAGTATTTTTCACCTTATTAATGAAATCGTTGGAATTAATCACAGAGAAACTACGTGGTGCAATAGGTAAATTTTCGAACTCTTCTGTTAACCATTTTGATAGGCGATCCGATTGCTGAAACAATAGGACGTACCGACTTTCCTGGTTTATGTATCTTAGGCAAGCAGTACAATCTAGGTACACTTGGGTTAGATACATGTAACTTCCTATTTAAAGCTGGAGTAATAAGATTGTTGTAGGATTTAAGTACATTTCTTACTTCAGTAACCATTTTGGTAATGAATTTCTAGAAAGTTTTTATAAGGACCATTATTAATCAGATTGTCTACCCTTTCATAATAGTCCTCTTTATCTAAAATAACAACCTTATTGCCCCCTTATCAGCTTTTAAATAAAAACAATCTTTTTCACGCAACCGTTTGATAATTTTTCTGTCTTTTGTTGGTGAGTTGTTCGAAGAGAGTTGGCGGCCGCAGAAAGGTGTAAATATGAAAGAATTCCATGCTCTTTAAAGAAGGCTGAAACTTTGGTGGTTGTAACACTAATACTAGCAGTTTTATTAGGTTTTTTAAAGGCAATTGAACATTCTAACGAGCGTACTAACACACCAACATTGCGAAATTTTCGGTACTAACAATACATGTAATCGCGAAACTACGATTGCACTGGTTTTGCAGACGCGGGTTGCCTTGCCATTATTAACGTCCACTGCATTGCATTGCATTCAACAGAAACTACGTAATAACAATAAAATAAATAAAAAAAATCTTTATAGTCGCTGTTTGTGCAACAGTTCTCAACCACAGCCATTTGAGACTGAACAGAACGATAAGGTAAACAATACACTGTCGAAGCAGTCGCTGTTGCCATTGTCGCGAAGGTTATGTGTTCTTCCCCCACATATTTATATAAATCTCAGCGATCGACGACCCCCCTCATTGGTGTGGGTTTTACATCCTTACATGCGTGGTTTTAAATTACCATTTATTTTATTATTATTTCTCGCGTTTTTTTGGAATATGGTGTTAGGTTTTAACCCGTCTCTGGGATGTCGCCCAGAATTCCGATTTATCTATATATAATACGTATAAAGATTTGTAAAAATTAACAGCCCTATAGAGGATGACCCTAACAAACATATGCAAAATCGTTTTCAATCACATTACCAAGCAAATCAATCCAGGTTTTATTTAATTTATTCAACAGAACAGCCCACTCGCAATACAGAGCTCAGTAACAGTTATAATATGTTTTTAACTTATTTATTATTTTTTTGCGTCACCCTCTATGTTACTATCAGTTAGTTTACTTTTACAAAACATACGGATTATTTATTAATTGCAAAGACAAGAAAAATAACAAATGATATTAATAAAAATTCTCATTAATATTTTATTTTCGATAAAAACTTATGATTGCTCATTTTGGGTTGTGAAAATAAACATTTCCTTCTTGTACAAAGTGTTTAACTTTCCTTTTGCAAGAAGAAATTATAAAGATTTTTATATGTGATAATTTTGAGTACATAAGTGTTATGTGTATTTGTAATTGGTATAATAGCCTCTATAAAAAAATTCAAACACAAGGTATTCCTTTTAAAAATATTCATCGGCGCATCCATATTCTAGGTCCTATCTGAAATACGATTGGATTACAGTGTCAAAAATAGCTGAAAATTACACAAATACAAATTTTGAAAAAAGTTGGTTAAAAAATACAGTTTTTTTAAGGCTAGCCGCTTTGTATGCACATTAACTTAATACTCCTTATCAAATATTTATGTACGACTATTTTAAGCAATGTGTTAAGAGAAACTAGAATTACATTTTTAGTAGAACAGGAATAGTCGTAACTTTAAAAAACAAATAACAAGCTTAATACCAAAGAACCACGAAGAAAACTTCTACACATGTATTTAGACTTATTTTCGGACGTTCAAGTTAATCCAAATCTTTCCTAAGATAAGAAAGCAGCTTTGCAGTGTTTGGTCTCTTTGTAGAAAAAAGTTATAAGTCAAGTTGTAAACACAAAACTGCTGGCATATTCTCTTTTATTATGGATGCTGTTCCTTCATTTTTAATAGCCCGCCTTCTGATACTAGTGAGAGATGAGAAAAAAATGCCATTGACAGGCCTGAATTATTGATGTTTCCGAAGGGAGACTTTGATCGTATAAACGGACGTCAACAGAATATTGAAATACAAAGTATTTATTTATACGTATTGACAGAAAACATGGTGTTTACGTATGTAAAAATATTTAATTAAGATCTACCGGCAGGCCAATTAAAATGTGGCGTCTTGCATGCTAAAAAATTATTGGGGAAATTTGACAAATTATTTATAAAATTTTGCTTGGCAAATGCAAAGTTCTCAATTAATTTGTATATAAAACTATTGTTTAGGATGAGGTATAGAGGATCAGTAGACCTGATTGCGTCGCCATATTTCGAAGGGGTTGTAAAACTGCGGGTTCCGTGTATCTGCGATATAAATACGTTAAAGATCCCTTTCGTACAACAAACTGAGGGTCGCAAAATTTCCGAGTTAAAAGCGCCAGTGTTTGCACAAACGTTAATGGCAACACACCGGACAATTTCTGTGAGTTGTCAACCGGCTTCACAACTGGCTAGGCTGAGCTCCTAGAGTAAGCGCGTAAGCGGTGCGAGAATAAAAATAAATAGAAACAACTATATCGCATTTTCGTTTGTTTTTGCTGACTTCCGGGTCGATGGTATCTTCCTGTAGGGTATAACAATGCTATGGACAATATCACGGAGAACGCAAAAAATCAGAATTTCTCTTGACGAAGCCAAGGATTTTAAGGGACATAGAATTAATGTTATTATTCGTATTTTCAGTGCTATTCAGTCTTCCTCCACTGTTAATATGTAGTAAACGGGAATTTCAAACCAATGCGCGAACAGTTGAGGAAGTAGTGGTAAATGCTTTGTGTAGTATTAGTTTTGCTTGTATCAGATGCAGCGGCATATATGTGTAAAGCTGCCAGGCTTTTGCAGTCCACGTATCCTAATATGACATGTAACATGTCTAGCTTATGCCTTGCATCGCATGGCCGATGAAGTACGTTACCAATATCCTGCATTCAATCAATTAATTGGAATATCCGATGCCGGTCAGTCTTCCCGTGGCCTCCGACGTCTCATGGGAGTCGTGCTGGCGCATCAACTACAACCACTCCACACATCCCGCAGGATTAGTGACTGTAGATACCAGAATCGTGTGCCCTAAGCAGACGAAGAGAACCCAGAATGACCGCCTTCTGCATTTGACCTGCCAGTCACTCGGCTAATTTTTGGCAGGCCGGTATGATCTTCAGTTCCGAGAGAATCGTAGGCTTTATCCCTCCCGAGTACACCGATTATAAGGACGACCATTTTTACCGAGTAGCCTGGGTACAGCACTTGGAGCTCGTACCGGAGATCGCGATGTTTGGTCCGTTTCTCCTCCTCCTTCAAGGTGATGTTTTTCTCCGCAGGTGCCAAGAACTCGATGACATACATCACCTTGAGTTGATGGTCGAGGAGGACTATGTCAGGCTTGGATTAGCCTGACAGTCGGGAACGAGTAGTTCCAGTAAACCCGGCATTTCTGATTCTTGACAACGGATTCAATATCTCCGGTGATGTAAGGCAGCACTGGTGTCTGGTCTACCCCGTACGAGTGCCTTAGATGGTAGTAGAGCACTCGTAAAGCCGCGTTATGTCGGTGGATGTAGGCCGAAATCGCATATATGGGGCATGCAGAAAGTAAGTGCATGAGCGATTCCGGCGCCTGATGGCAGGTCCTGCAGTTGATATCAGGAACCTCTCACGCCACACGCGGCTACGGTATACTAAGGTGTTGATAACACCATCCTGTCAGGCCATAATGAATCCCTCGATCTCTGATTTAAGCCCGGCTGACCTTAGAAAGGTGAATGTCAGCCTGGTCGATAAACCCAGTGTTTCTATGTTCTTATGGAAGACACCATGCTGGGGTTTATCGACGTGCTGCCGAAACAGATTTTCCTGTTCGGCAGCTCTGGTTCGGACTTTCAGACGATTTGGCTGAAGTTCGGTGACTGACTCTACATCAGCACCTCGCCAGCCTCCTCGCCTGATGTCAAATGCGAGACCGAGGTCTTCTGCGGCTCTTTTTGCTGCCTTGAACAATCCTGCTCCCACTCCTACAGTTTCGTGAAAATAAATTCATTAGGTTGTCTTCTTTTTGGATAGCGATTGAAATATATTTCGGATGCAATGTTACAATTGTTATTACTTTGAATAAAGCATTCTAGCATATCATATTTCTCGTAATTTTCGTAAGACATCTTCACTTTTACGATTAAATGGGGTGTAATTATGATGGAAAGAAAATTATTAATATGCAATTTACTGATAAACGGATAAACACTGTTACAGATGACACACGCCTACTTGGAATTAATATAAAAAAAAACGCAAAAAGTAATCTACTAAAAGATTATTTTCGTTATTAAATACTTCTACATGAATAGCGATCCCACGTATGATATATAGTTTGAAAGAGAAAAGAATCCTTTTTAACTGAACCATAGCCAATTATGATTCCCATTTAAAAAAATACAACTTTATGCCATAACTCGAAATTGCACATTTTTTTTAAGTTTTTTCGAGCCACTGTATTATGCAGAAAAAAGTGCCTGAAGAATGTAAAAATTGTTTTTCATAACTTTAAGAACAACCAAAATATTGACATGTGTCTAAAAGTCAAAAAAATCGAACTCTTTATAACTCGAAAACAAAAGAAGATAGCCAATTTTTGTTTCCGCCAGTGAATTTCTCTCAAAAAAAGAGATCGAGAAGGTGTCTTCCATTTTTTTGTGTCGCTCACAGTTACCGAGTTACAAACATCGAAATTTGCCACCCTGTACTTGTACCGGTTGTCTATTTGCTTTCTAATAAAACATTTGGTATGAACTTGTCATGCGCATGTGCGTCAGATTGCACGGGATATTTAGGATGAAAAATTTACGGAAATTTTCAAAAATTTTGAAATTACGTGAAATTTCAGATGCATCTGAAAGTTTTATAAATTTTTTAAAGATCAGATTGTTTCAAGGTAAAATGTGAAGCTTTCGGAAATATGTGAAAAATTAAACTTACAAATTGAAATTTCGCAACTTACATCAGTACTGTTGAATAAGTTTATCTTCTGGCGCCGGTGATGGGCCTTGATGACAAAAAAACTTATATAATGTGAACATCTATTTTAGAACATGTTATTAGGCTATTTTATTCATAATATGAAATTTAATGCAATTAAATACTGTAGGATGTGCATGTTTGCAAACTAGTATATTTTTAATTAAATATGTTTAGTCGCCTAGACACAGGAAGTTAATTTGTCGTGTATTTAACAAAATTAATTAAAACATACCTACCAAATAGAATATGGAACAACAAAGTGATAATTAACCTACTTGATATGCAAACAATGCTATAATGTTGGCGAAAGGAGTAAATGAAATAAACCAAAAATGCAAATTTTTTTTAACTTTAACTGAAGTGAACATGTAATTTGAACTGAAATGTAAGGATACCATCACATTATATTCAGCAGAATGATTTCCATCGTCTGTCCATCATGTCTAAGTGCACGTCATGCCTCTTTTAAACTTTGTAACATTCCCAGAGGAATTAGTACAAAATGGCAAGACATAAAAGAGAGATGAGTAATCCGGACATTGGCTTTAAATGGTTCAGTGAAGACGCGGGGATGTTTTTATTACTTCTTAGATGCGATCTATTAGCAAAATTCAGTTTAAGGGTCGCTACGTAGCAGTAGCTTAGACAGATCAGATAAAAATTATTTCAGTCTGATGCATTTTTATAATAACAATTGAAAATTGAATATTTTTGGCCGGTTTCATTTATACAAGGTTGATATATAGTTAGGAAAATATCAAATGCATTAAAATACAACAGTTTACAACTTTGAACTACATGTCAGGTTGAAACGCAACAATGTATTTATTTATCTTTAATTAATTATGTATAAGCCTGGCCAAGGTCATTAATCCTACAGAGACGTACTGGGTATGCATCATATCATAATACTTGAATAAGTACAATAATAAAAACAAAAATATTTTATATATTGTGATGTATGTTTTTGTACTATTTCGTTCGCTTTAAATTCTTTTTTTATGTATTTCCTTATACTTAGTGCTGCACATTATTATTAAACTGTTAAATGACGTTCACACATGTACATTGTATATCTAAGTGATAACTAATAATAAATAAATAAATAAATAAAATAAATGGAAATAAATTTTATTAATACTGGTACACTTTATAAAAATATGTACAAAACTCACCTTCTTAAACAGATTTATGAAGTAGCTTGGTTGTCGTTATCACAAACTGGAGCACTTCTATAATAACTGTGTAGCATCAGATATGTTTCTACAGTTGTTTCAGTAAGCCATGTTCGCTGTGGTGAAAAAAATATGTTTGTATTTTGAAAAAGACCGTTCGACATTTACGGAAGTAATACAGGCATAAGTAAAACACTCTGTGAACTCACTTAACGCAGCTGTAGAAGCAGCAACACAAAGTTGGTAAGATCAGGATCTTTCCGTAATACACTCTCGAATTTTTCAGTAATTGGCTTATTTTTTGCGTCATTTATAGTCTGTAGCTGTGTATTTACGTCGTCCACTATTTGCAGCGATTCCACTAACGACAACGAAGTATTTTGCAATTTTTCTATTGCGTCGTGTAGTCCTCTATAATTGTTATAAATAATTTTTAAATCTGTTTCAAGGCACACATCTTGAAAGCTTGTCTGGCTTTCCTTACTAGCTGCAGCCTCGTTAGGGTTGAACTGTAGTATCACAGCTTTTATTTGTTGAAAATATTCAGCATAATAAAAAGCTGCCTTCAACCACGTTCCGCAACGTGTAAGAATCGGCTCTGGTGGTTCCGGAATACCAGGACACAGTATGTGAAATACTCGAAGCCGTTTAGAAGATTTGAGAAATACTTTTTTTTGTATTTGCTATTAATGCATCTATCTCTGGAAAACATTTTCGAATCGTTTCTGCTACAAGATGGAACGCATGCACTTTACACGTAACATGTAAAAACTTACAATCGTCTCTTTGAAGAAAACGGCCCACCAAACGCATTGTCGCAGCACCATCGGTCACAAACATCAACACTTGACTTATTGACAGTTCAAATTTTTCGAGAGTCTCCAACACCACCCGCGTAATTGTTTCGCCAGTACACGCAGTTAGTCTTTTGCTAGCTAGTAAAATGGAAATGTTGGTTTAACAGGGTCGAGTACACGTACTATAACATTTAAAATAGATTTTTTTTTACAATCTGTCGTCTCGTCAACACATAACCACAGCCGTGTATTTTTTAATGCACATTTAATCCTATTTACAATGTCTTGACGAATACTTGGTACATATCTACGTAACGATGAACGACCTGGTAAATTCACCTGGGGATTGTATTTATTCCAAAACTTCCGAAATGCTGGTTTATCCAATATGCGCAGGAGAACATCACAGGCAATCAGCATTAACAGTAAATCAAACATAAACTGAGGTTCCAAAAAAGACACGCCATTTTTTTTATTTCTATGCCGGTTACTATTGACATGAATTTTGCAGCCGTATTTGTTCCAGCACATTAAGTCTCGATCACAAACTTTACAAATTATTTTACATCCATCATAGAATAAATCCGGAAATTCACCGATAAATTTATTCACTTTATCAGCGTACGGTCGTTTTCTACTCTTTACGCTCAACATTATTTATTATTTATTAGTACTCTATGCATCGACCGACAGATAACAACTGAGGTGTGTCGTGTCATCGTCATCGTAAACAAGCGCGCGATGGCATTGGTATTGCGCCCGTCCCTGAATGTACCATCGCTTGGCCAGGCTTAATTATGTATATAATAAAAATGAAAAAGACAATGTAAGAAATAACTGTTTATTAAATACTAAAATACATTTCAAATACGTAATTTCTTTTACATATTTTTATTCGGAATTGTTGTTTGGACTTTCAGTATAATTTTCATCAGAACAGTTATACATTTCGAAGACTCTTTTACATTCTTACCTTAGGTAAGAATCATAGATATAACCCTAAAAGCAAGACATGGTAAAATGTGCACTATATTAACGGTACGGCAAATATTAACAAAATCTCTACTATAAAGGTATCACTATAAGCGCCCCAAGATAAAGATAAAAAGGTGGCGGCAAGCTTCAGTAAAAATCGGAGAGCAGATAAGGGTGTGGGCCAAGAGGATGTGGGCGCCATAACCAATAAGTAGATCAGTGAAATGAAAAAAATAGAGTTAGACTATACTATATTACAAACTATTAGTAAATCACATAGTATCACAAGACAGAATAAACATTCATATTTAAGCGACGAAAATTTGTTAGTAAATACTATCAGTGGTATCCACAGTTTATCCAAATAGCCATAAATCATACGGATTCCATAAGTAAGATATTCTTGAGCTAATTCTTATGCTCCACGTGGTTTCCGGATGACGTCACAGGTCGAAATTCGATATTCACCTGTTATATGTTAACCCAGTATTTCTTAGCTATTGAAATTCAGATTTAGCAGGTCATGAAATACGGTAGTTACAAGAATTTAAATCATCACGTGTCAGCGACAAGGGTAATAAACTTTTGATCATATGAGGCCACATAATGAAACCAATTAATAGTTTATATACCAGAAGAATGAATACTTCATATACTAGCATAAAAATGATTAAAAAAACCAACTAAACTTGTGCCGTTGGAAGTCTGAAAATAATTATTAAATATCAATATTAATCAACTCCCCCCCCCCCCACTGTCAGAGAATTAACATACCTTATCACTAAAGCAACTAATCCAATCTAATGGCGCACAACTTTTAGTACGTCCGTCGGGATTAGCAGGTCAGAGCGAAATGAAATGATTAGAGATGTGACAGCGATCACCATCGCTGCTACTTATCACCGGTTCTTTTAACTGAGCAATCACTAACAGTGATTGACGAAAAAAGAACCGGTGATTAAATCACTCCTTTGTTTTTCGCTAGTTCGGTCGTACTCGGCAATTCTGCTACCGTCGCGTCGTACCGTCTGCTCTCTACGTTGTCGCTCGGCGCATATCGCAGTCAAGTCGCCAAATAGCTACCGCATGAATAGATTACTAGAACGGATCATAATAGTCGTCACGTCATTTTCTAGGCGGTTAATTTGATTTGCTCGTTTTGAGGAATTTTATTTTTGTTTTAAAATGTGTTTTTGAGGAATTGTATTTTTGTTTTAAAATGTGTTTTATACCTGGTTCTGTTTTTATTTTGAATGGTATATTGTTTTCTTTTGCCCAAATACGTACATTTTTTAATTTGCTTTATAATAACCCAATCTATAAATATATTTTGATATCTTTATATAAATGTCAAAGCTTAAACTAGACACTAGACGCATTCCCTTGCGTTGCAATTCACGTACGTATTACCAGATTGGTTGTCTCTGATATTACTACTAAATAATATATAATGTATGTGTGACTATCAACTGTGAGTGAAAACGAAAACTGATCTAAGTAAAACAATTAATTGAGAATGGACGAACGGAGAGAGACAAACCGTGTGTGGTGTGGATACGTGTGACTGCGATACGACAATCGTGAAAGCACCAAATTCTAAATCGTTTTGAACTTTGAACAAACGACCGCTCTCCACGCTCCCACTTGTTCATTAGTCGCTGAATGGCCTAAAGAGTGATATAATCACTGCTAAAAAGAACAGTGATTGCTGAACAATCGCCGTAGTGATCACTGTGATTAAAAAATCGCCGTTTGCGCCATCTCTAGAAATGATTCTAGTCGATTGTAGCGTGTTCTTTCGGCAGAACACAACCACACTGGTGAAGAGACCAACTATTTAATCGTGATTTTGTTATAATACACATAATATAATATTAATTACGGTCCATCATTTTCTATATTTACCGGTAAGGTGTTTGTTAATTCCAGACTATAACAGCATTATCTAATTTAATGTTACTCGATTTCCCTTATCATTTGAAACATTATTTTGACTTCAGCGGTTGGTTTTAATATACATCTAATTTATGTATTTCCCCCGCATCGATTTCTCCTGAATATTCCGCGATAAATTATAGCACAGGGGCGCACTCATGCTTGGGCAAATTAAATAAATTTGCTAATAATTTATTATTAGAAACATGTAACGTAAAATGTTAACATTGTAATGTTACAACATATCTTCGAAATATTCATTCTCATCCTCAGAACATTCATTATCGTCTTCGGTAACTTGCGTTTCATCTTCAATAAAAATTATGAATATTTCTGTCTAAATCATCGATTACATCCAAGTCTTGTGGATAATTAGGTTCATTAAAGTTTATGCTATTTTCACAATCTTTGCCAGTACATATTCCGCACATTATAGAGCCTCGCCAATGTTGTTACCCCTACCGATTTTTCTGTAGATCTACCGATTTTCAGTGAATTCTACCAATCTACCGATTTTCAATGAATTGTACCGATCTACCAACTCACACAAAAATCCTACCTAAAAGTAGACAGAAACTAGAAATATAGTGACTGATCTGATGAAAGATCTATTTGAAACATACTTCACATTAATTTGAATTTGCTTTACAGTTTACAATGCGTACATAAAAATTGTTTCTGAGTCACTTCCTGTCGAAAACAGGAGGGCATACTTAATAGCAAAGTAGGGATCAGAGAGAATTGAAACTATTTAGTACTTATGGCCTTCACCTACAGATGGCGTATAGGGTACAGGTTACAGTATTCCCTCGGGTTTTAGGACTCCCAGTCCAACACAGATCCGTTGCTGATCAAAATTATGCATCTAGTTCAATGGTGTCATGCAAACTGATTTTGTGCGCCATCTACTAAAAAATATCACTACTAAATTAGTACATCATAATCATAATAGAGAAACAACTTCAAGCCATCATTCATAGCGTTTTTACAGTAATTTATGGATTACCTTTCAACGCGGGATACATTTTTACTTTTATTAAATATGATTTGAACGAAACAACTACTCAGCGGGCAAATACCCCGAACTGCATCTGGGCTAGAGGTCGCCGCTCTCGGTACTTGCTGCGCAAGTCGCTATCCGCGACAGAGACATCTATGGTGTCTGTCGGATAGTAGCATTTAGACCATACGAGACGTTTCATACCTCTCACCACTACTCTTCTGTACTTATTTATATGAATATAAAGAACCTTTACATTTAAAAACTAATTTAATAAAAATGCTGTTCAAATTAAGTGTTGCATGACATATTTTTCAAAATGATAATAAACAAACAGAGTAATTCAAATAATTATTGCAATTTTTTGGATAAGTTTTTATTAATTAAATTTGTAAATTAACTAAAAATAATTTTAAAATCTAACAAGCCTATTTTGATAGAAAATTCAGTGTAGATAAATCTTTGATGCGACATTTTTTCATGAAAATGAATACGAGTTATTAATGTTTTTTAAGAAAATGTCACATTTTGCTCCATTTAATTCATTCTGTATTGAGCCTCAGCAGCCATTTTATTAGAGAGACGTTCGAAGGCCCCTTTATATGGAACAGTGATGGTCTCATTCTAGAAGTTTGAGTCCAATAGCTGTTAAACTATGCCATAGCTGTTTCGTAGCTCTGATGTGATCAGACTGATCACATCAGAGCTGATCCAGGGCCAGGAAAGGAGTTTTTAGCACCCTCTCCCATCAAACGGGAGAGGGTGCTAAATGACAATATGTCCGGACACCTATAAAAGTTATGCTCACACAATAAAATCAGTATCTTTTAAAAAGTCAATATCAGCTTAGAGGTTACCTTAGTTAATTTAAGAGCCCTCAAAATCGCCTGACTGTCGCTACATACATATATAAATATTCTTGTTAACAAAACCTCGAGTGAGATTTTCATTTGCACATAATAAAATAGCATAAGTCTCAGCTTGAAACACACTTGGATACTTTCGATACCGAAATACGAATCTGTTTTGTATCTAAGTATGCCAGCCCAGTTCCCTCCTGAGTCTTTGATTCGTCAATATACCATTCCAGATCGCCAGGAATTAGTAAATGTCTTTTTGTTGTGCTCCCAATCAACTCGAGATTTATTTGAAGTTTGACCTATTAAATCTTCATTTTATTTAAAATGATACCATTACATTGTTTTCATTTTCGATAATTTTAATGATCATATTTGTGTGAATTGAATGTAGAAAATAAAGGATTGAAATAGTCATTTTATGTTACACAATAATATGAAATAAGTTGTTCACCGCTTTTAAATCTTTTCTAAATGTTTAATCATTTGTACCGTTTTGTATTTTATTATTTAAATTTTATTCTCGTCCTCATCTTCTGGTGAAGCCAATATTTATTTATTTATTTATTTATTTATTTATTTGAATACACCATCCAACAGCCGAGGCCAATTATGAGACGGGAAAATACAATTACAATAATTACATATTGATTAAATTAATTATACATTACATGCTACTTAACACTAGGTACTTGAACTAACTAAATTAAACTAACTGAATTAGGGATATTTATATATTATCATATCGTACCCTGTATAGAAAACAGTTGGTATATTATATTTTACTTACGAATTAAATAACTGCGTATGCAGCTGTATGTAAGTCCTATAAATAATGTGTATATTCTTATACAATATAAGTTAAGCTATTGTTGCATTTGTGATGAATTCATGCATTCAATATGTGGAGAAACATTTCTTATAAAAAAATAAAAATTCTGTGGATTTAAATATATTGTGTATTTTGTATGCAACCGATAATAATAGGTTTGATAAAATATTTGTTATGAATTTTTGAACTATTGCATTAATTTTATCACTGAATCATTACAAAATAAAAATACTGTACATACCTAATGGTACAAAGATATATTGGACATGCTACAATAAATCAGTGCAATTTCGCCGTCTAAGGTTAAAATACCTGAAATTGGAGCTGACTGTGATCTCTCTGTTGTTTGATATGTAGCCCAACCCAATCTACTTGAAATCGAAACACTAGTTGACACTGAAATGTATCAAAGGATATGCCAACTTCAGCATAGTGCGGCAATCATTTAGTAGGTTGCATAATTTGAAATGCATTTCTATTTCAAATTTTTAGCATCTTCTGCAGCTTAATCAGAACTCACATTTATACATGGAGCAGTAGTAATATACAGAACATGCAAATATTTTATTAAGATGTGAAACTAAAAAAAACAAGTGCGTTAACAAAAATATAAAATTGAAGAAAATTGCGAGACAAATGTTTGACTCAAACAGGATAAAAGTGGAGAAATATGGTTGGGAAAAAATTCCGTACATTTGTTTGTGTGAGAAATCTGATGAAATAACTTATTGTAGAGATATTTCTAGCTCGAACAAGAGCTGTTATTTTATTGGCACGACGCGAAAAGAAATATGTGTAATGGCTAGGGATAATTGAAAATATCCGCAATATGCCTTAGATTAGAATAGATTGCTAGTGAGTCGTTAAGGCTTTTCACTGGCGATATAATAACATCTTTTGTGACAACTCTTATATCTATGTGTACCCATCAATTTCTAGGCCTCTGAAAAAGCCTGAATCTTTCCTGGGGACTATGATTATCAATTGAGCAGATACTGTGAATGGATACCTGCTCCAAAAAATGTCGTAGCCTTTAGCAGATTTTGCATGAGCAAAGTATATATTCCGCAGTTTCTACTTTATCTGAACAGAAGCAACATATGACGCTTTCAGTTTTGTCCATTTTTTTGAGCTGGCATCTCAGTGGACAATGACCTGTGGAAGAACTGTTAGTATCCTTAACTCTGATTTACTGATTTCGAGTAGCTCTTTAGCTCCTTTTGTGAGTAGTTTATAAACTTCTTCGCTTGTCTTTGACCTGGAGTTAACTTTCAATAAGAGAATTTATGTTCCTTTTCCCATTTTCTGATCTCGTCTGTTGTGTGGTTTTTATATATTCCACAAAGTACGCATGCGTTTGTTCATGACACCATAGTTTTCATTGCAGTAGTGATACTAGGTTTACGAATAATAGCAACTACTTCTCCGCCCGTTTTATAGCGCAACTCTTCGAAAACATATGCGAGCGTATTATTAGATAGGTAACACCGTTTACTAAGCTCTACAGGTGTAAATTTTCCCTCTATATAGACGCAGTGTTTACTATTATGAGACCTTGAAAGTTAATAGGACTGCGTATTTTATCTGAATTTCTTTAATATGGTGAACCGTAAGGTTTATATGCTTATGTAGACTGACGAGTGTATGATCAAAGACGGTTCATCGAAGATTTCAAGTAGTTGCAATAGCCACCATATTGTTAATTGCTTCGCAGTTTGAGTTCAACAGATTGGAGAAAAGCAAATTCCTTAGCAGACATAGGTTTCGATTGTTCAAGGTGTAAAGATTGAATGAGTTTGTTTCCACAATCACTCTTCTTTTTATCAAATGATTGATTATTATATTGGTTCTAGTCCGATGAATCATGATTCTGCACTATCCCTCGCAAACTATCAGCAATCTCATTTCCTTCCCTCATGTCATGGCACGCACATCATGGTAAACTTGTTTCTTGCTAGTTGCTTTTACTGTTTGTAGATATTCCTAAACTATGTTAGACTTACAAGTAAAGGAACTTAAAGTGCTGCCTGACTGTCTGAGTGGATATGAATCTTGCTCCTCGTGTGCCTTTTTTTAATGAATTCTCGAAGGCAGATTTGTATAGTGTGAATTTTCGTCTGAAAGATAGTGGTAGTTTGGCCTTCGGCTTTTGATAGCCTACATGTGGATCCTTATACTCCTACCCCCTATCCTTCTTCCATCTGTGATTCATCTGTATACCAGATAAGCGATGCGTTGCAATATGCAATATGCCTTAATATTTTTAATAAACTACTGGAGATGCGTTTGCAGCATTGAGCAGATCTCCAAGTCTCAGTTGGCGAGCGATTAATCTTTAGGACTGGTTAACAAAAAACCAAACCATACAAGCATTTTACTTCAAGCTGGGTAGTTTCTCATGACACTTTTCTTGCTCTTCTTTCATTGGTTCTGGTATTCTCTCCGCTCCCGAATACATCATGTGTCGCAGAGTGCAAATTAATTTTTGTGTACTCGCCTCCAGTTGGTTTTAGGATTGTAGGATAGCAATTGCCATATTCTCCAGATTGGATTGGATTGGTTATATCAAGGAAGATTTGTACGTTCCCAGCACTCTTGACATGGCTAAGTGTAGACATGGCCTAAGAGTCTACATCGAAACGTTGTTTAATAACAACTGAATGAAATAGATTTTTCACTCTCTCTGCATGACTTACGATTTTACAAAGAGTTTTGTATCAAAATAAAGACCAAATCATAATTATTAGCCATACTGGAGTAAAGCGAGCATATAAAATTAACGACTACGCTATTACCTTGCTGTAATATATAGACTCCAAACAACCAATGACATTATATCAATCTTGTCATCAAATAACATATTTTTAAATTATTCGTCGACATAAATGATAATATATTGTTTTATTTGCAGAAAAACGTCATGTCCACTAGGTATATAATTTTAATTTTATATGAAAAATGTGCTTAGTTATGTTTCTCATTTGTGCCATTTCTCTTTCACGTATACGGTTGATTTATATTTGGCCACAAGTCACCCGTTTTTGCTTGTGTAATAAATATTATCGTTATTTATCAAATACGCGTTGCATTTTTTTTATCATCCACTTGCTCACGAAACGGCTGGACAAATTAGACAAAAATGATTTAGTTGGATGGTACAGGGTGACTCATTTTTGAGGTAATTGCAGGGTTGTATCTAAATAACTATGCCGTGTTACTGTTCTTAAATTTTTTAACAGCTTGCAAAACTGAAAGTAAAGACTAGCATTCTAATGATGCTTTGAGAAATGTAGAAATACCTGTGGAATACCACAAGATGCTGTATTAGGATCACTTAAGTTCATTATCTCCGTCAACAAGTTGCTCAACCTAAATTTGTCTGAAACTATTCTACAAAAGACTTACTAAAGACTACAATTATTGTTTTCGTTTTTGGTTGTTGTTATCATCGATAGAAACCTTTTAAGAACGATTTACAGATTAATGTTGGTCACCTATTAAAATACTACTCTATTTAAACATTTTTATATGCCCCATTAATAAAATTAATTTGTTTTAAACTAATTATGATGACTAAATCAAAATTAATACAGATAGTAAAACATTAAAATTATGAACGAACGGCACACAATCAAATATTGATATTTTTTTCGCAACAAATAAAATAATATGTAAATAAATAAATAAATAATTCAAATTACATGTTCAAAAAGACCTCTTTGAGCAAGGCCGCATTACTGTAAACTGCAAATAACGTTAGTCGTGTATCTAGTGAATTAGCTCGATCTGTAGAGCCTTTGTACTGAATATAGTTGTACATAATACAACTAAGAAGTAAATAACGAAACAAGAGACGTTTAAACTGTTTATAAGCCTACTGTATTTTCTGCATGTAATAATATATCACCAATAATAAAGAAAAACAAAAGACGAACATAGAAGTATGTTACATGATCTATCCAAAACTATAAAAATATACAAATTGTCGATTAGAGTTTGAAAGTTGCTATCAATGATAAAACTTCTTTTATGTCAATATATATTTTGTAATTCGTTTATTGACTTATTGTTAATCACAAATATAAAGTTCTACTGATTCTGTGACTTAATATTTCTTTAAGTTAAAAATCAAACAAAAAAAGGGGGTAAGCCATATTTCAGTGACATCCGGTATGTTTTAATCTGTGAAACAAGTAACTGGGATATGGAATGAATTTTAATTAAATTATCTCATTACTGGGAGTATTAATACATCTTTCGCCGTCAGTTTTTACAATTTTATTCTTTATATTTGAATTCCTTTTATATGAGCGAATATCCTCGAAACGGAAGGTTTTTCCCTTGATATAAAAACCTAGATCTTAGTTCTTGTCCCCTCGATTTGATAAGTTATTCCAACCACGTCCATTATTTAACGTAGATGTTCTTTGTCGAGGGATGGTGCATCTCGAAAATGTATTAAATGAGCTGCGTCAGCTTGCATCTCCTAGAAAATCACGCCGATATAACATCCAAGATAGTTCTTAATAGTGGCTAGAATGGGATTAGGGTAGAATTGTTTACATTATTGTTATAAGATGTAAAAAATATTAGGATAAATTAGACTGGTTTGTGTCATTCCGACACTACAGGGTGTGTGCAAAAATGCACGTCAGAGATTCAGGAGCATATTCTTTACGTCAAAATAAAAACAATTTCATGTGAAAATGTGCTTGATAACGATTTATTTTCATGATAGTCAGTGGTGAAGGGCAATTAGAAATTGAATTTGTATCTATTTTTATCTGATTTTTCTAATAATAATAATAATAATTGTCTTTTATTTTTCTCCCTCATTTTACAAAAGTAGAAATTATGCAACTAATTATATCCTATTAGATTTAAGTAACTATAAAAAAATATACACATACAAATATAAAGGAAAAAAAATCACAAAATTCAGGTTACAATGTGAATACTGATGTCTGCAATTCCATTTAACTCCAACAAGCAATAAACACAAGATAAATACTATATTAAGTTAACACAATATATTTATTTTTAAGTAGTTGTAGTGGTGGTATATAAGATAAAATAAATTATTTCGTTAATTATTTTGTTTTTTAAGCAACATCGCTCGCATATGTTTTTAAAAAGCTACTACTTTAACACTTTTTAGAGAATCTACTAAGCTATTATATATTTTATAAATAATAATAATAATAATAATAATAATATTTATTGGTGTATATAACAAAGAAAATGTTTTACACAAGTCAGAATAAAGATGAACGAACAACGAACATATAAAGAGCAAGATATCTACATGACAATATAAGTATAGAGTCAAAAATGAAAACAATAATAGACATATACATTACATATCACATTTGTATTACACATATAACATTTGTACTACACCTCTACACATATTGTAGAATGGGTCCAAAAAGTGGAGCACACAGCTTAAAAGTAAAACATACAACGTAATTATAAAAAGAAATCCTGGGTTTTATAACAATTTTTATCCAAGAGCACTTTCTTCAATTTAGATTTGAAAATATGGATGTTTCTAGAACATTTAATATCATCTGATAGAAAATTAAAAAATTTACAGCCATTATAAAAGAAACTTTTTTTGGTACAACGTTGTTCGACACGACTTTGGTTGTAATAGGCCTTTTGACCTTGTATTGTGATCATGTTTGGTCTGATTAGCAAGAAACTTTTGCTTATTTTTGTATACATATATGCATACTTCAAGTATATATAAATTAGATACAGTTAAAATTCCTAATTTCTTAAAAGTACTGCGGCAACTCTCACGGTAACCGAGTCCAGAAATAATTCGTATTGCATATTTTTGCAGAATAAATACGCGGTTAGTATATGCACAATTCCCCCAGTTTATTATTCCATACTTCAAATGGCTATGAAAGTTTGCATAGTAAAGAGGCACGAGAACATCTCTGCTGCAGTGGTTAGACATGAAACGTAGACCATAGCAATTGCTGCGTAATTTATTACGCAGTACGTCTATATGATTACCCCATTGCAAATGCCTGTCAAATGTAACTCCCAATATTTTAACTGACGTACAGATATTTATGTTACTGTCAGATGGACAAAATTCATTATTTTTTTGTAGAGTGAATAATAACATATTAGTTTTATTTCTATTCAAATTAAGCTTATTGTTTTCAGACCATTTGATTATGTTTGAATACAATAGTTCAGCAGTATGTTTAATATTATTTAGGTCTTTATCTATGATTAGGAGATTCGTGTCGTCGTCGTAATATACCGTATCAACGTTTGGAATCTTACTTAGATATGTTATTAAATCATTTGCAAATATGTTAAACAGAAGGGGACCCAAAACAGATCCTTGAGGAACACCCTGTGTTATGTCACTTGTAGCATCATCGTTTAATTTGACAGTTTGTGTTCTATTATCAAGGTACGAGGACAGTAGGTTTAAAGGAGTTCCCCTGATTCCATATCTATTTAATTTCTCGATCAGTAGTTCATGGTTAACGACATCAAAAGCACGGGAGAAGTCAATAAATAATCCCAGGGCATATTGTTTCCGATCGAGTGCATTTACAATCCTCTCATGGAATTCACAGAGGGCTGTGTCTGTGCTTTTATTTTTAGAGAATCCATGTTGGTAGGGCGAAAGTAGATCATTGCGAAAGTAGATCAATGTTGAAGGTAAAGTATCTTTCGACCTGTGCTGTCCTGTGTTATGGAGCAGCCAAGATATTCTTATTTCTAACATTCATATTATTTATTTCTAAACGAGTTACAATTTTGTCACATAAATAACTAGGTTTATCATTAAGAATAATTGAATGAAACATAGTTGATGGTTGTAAAGTAAATCGGTTTTGCATTGTAAGCTACTGTATTTCTCTAAGCTTATGGGATATATGGTCATATTTTCGTTTGCTGAAAATGAAACGAAGGCAGGGGTTCTGAACTTTTTGTATCTTATACTTATAGGCCGAATCTAAACGAAAATAATAAACGGTAGAACAATAAGAAAATTGTGATAAGACGATCGATTCACAAAGGATACTTTTTATTTCCGTGCTTAGATATGACGTATGAGGATACAACAATCGCATAGAGCTATAAGCCTTCTGAATACATTTGGATACATGTAATTTAAATCTAAATGAATTGTCCATCCGTAAACCCAAATTGTTTGCCTCATTAACTAGTTCAAGATTGACATTGTTTAACTTTCACTTTACGTCTTTGACATACTTCTGATACAAAGATATTTGTGCCAAATAATAAAACCTTAATCTTGGATGTGTTTTTGGAAGTTTTTAAAATCGATTCTAAATCAGCATTTATGTTGTCGACAGCCAACATTAACCTATCAGGTTTAAGAGACAAATATAATTGCGTATCATCAGCATGCATGTGCATTTTACGATGGTTTATGTGTGTTAATGAAAATTATATAAAGACAAAACAACAGCGGACCAAGTCTAGATCCCTGAAGTACACTTAATGTCAACTGTATTGATTCTGAAATTGTGTTGTCAATTTTAACAGATTGAATTTTATTGGCAAGATAGGAGCATAATAGTTGTATTGAGTCTCTACTAACAATAAGATCTAAATAATTGAAAATAGCTGCCTATCTAGATGATCAATTGAATCAAAGGCCTTGTTATAGTCTAGAAAAACTAGTAAAGCTAATTTACCTTCATCATTTGCCCTCAAGATATCGACAGTAATATGGAGTAAAGCTGTAGTACAACTATGTTGGATCCTAAATCCAGATTGGTGTATAGTAAAGTATTGTTTTTATCCCAATATTCCCTAATTTGTGTATTTAAAATTGACTCTAGTAGTTTAGAAAATGTTGGAAGTATACTTATAGGATGAAGATCTTTGAAAACTCCGTAGGTACCCTTCTCTCCTCACCATACAAGATACAGAATAAATGAGTGCCAAATCATTAAACCATTACATCTAATCAATTATGCCAAATATTGTGTTAATTCAAAAAACTGTTTTTTTTTTTTAAATATTTCGAATACTTGAATTTTTTTTGTGATTGCATTAATTTCTCTATACCGACTGTTTATTTTAAGTGGTCTACTTGAAATAATTCTTATTTTTGAGGTTAAATCAATACTCTCATAATGATAGTTGCAGATAAATTTCAGCGCTATCTAAAAACAAAATATCAATCCATGACCTCTTTTACTTATGGACAAAAAATAAAATAAAGTAAAAAATTTCATAAAAACGTGCATATTAATTTTGCCTATACATGGATAAATTTCTAGCGGCACCCATGGTATCGTACCATGTTGAATTTTTTAAATATTTATAATAAAGCAAAAATATATGCTACTTCCCTCTCACTATGCTAATTCTCATCTTTAAGCGAAATAAGTAAATTCAAATGGTACAATTGATGTCAGATGAAGCCAATGCCGTGCTTTTCTACTGACCCTAAAGTTAAATCATTGATACTTGCTTTGAAGTTCCTAAGAGAAGTTTGAAATTTTACTGTGGGCGAAGTGTTAAACCCTTAAAAGGCACTCCAAAGCTCATTCAGCTACTCTAAGAAACGTCATAACCTTTAAAAGTAAAATGTGAAATGAAATTAGAGATACATTGTATTTTATTCTTAGTTCTCTTAAATAAAAGTCTGATTTAGATTTGAAATAAAAAAGTTTAAGTGTTTTACCTCTAATTTATGATTAGAATTTTCCGATTTATTTAATTAGGTAATAATTTGCTTTACTTTACCTTTAGTTTGTTACTAAATATTTTTGTTAACATTTCAACATTTCATATTTAAAGGTGAATTATTCACAATCGCCCTAAAATAAGAAGACTTTCGATGGATTTTTTTATTAAAGACGTTGATAACCGAGAAAATTGTTTATTAAATGCAGTCATTCGTCAAAATATTTTTGTCATCAGCGATGAGTCGAAACAGTATTGGCTTAAAAGGATGATAAATTAGTTAATTATTCAAATAAACTGCTGCAAAAAATTTATAGCTGTACAATTCCTGGGATGAGCCTCGTTGCTTCACACCCTGGTCGTGTATGTCTTTCAAATGGACCCTTAAGGAAACCATTAATAGTGGACTTTTTTAATAAAAATATCTAATGTCATTTTGGAAATCGTGATACACAGAATTTTCAATTTTAATCCTAAATTACTATAAACAGTTTTTTTCCAGCTGTATCAACTGTATCACAATAAAAAGTTTAGCAAAGGAGTGTTTAGAGTATGAAATGATATACAGTTATCCATGTAATTTTTTTAGAAAATCTACAGGGTGTCGCACTTAAATGTGATACAAGCCTATAACTCCTTTATTTTTTGGCCGATTTAGAAAAAAAAATTAGAATGCCGGATAACAAATACTCAACGTGTGATATTGCATTTTTTACACAGCCAACTGGAATTCTTTAACGTCAAAAACTGCTATTTGCTATTATCGATTTTTTTTTCCAAAAAATTGATTACGTATTCTTATTCAGCATTCCTTAAACCATCTTATCACCAAGTTTCATCAAATTCCGGTCAACTTCAGGCGAGCATCCTATGTTACATGCCTATAACTTTATTTTTGGCCCGATTAAAAAAAAATATTTTTTGTGCAGTAAAAACTTAAGCAAATTGTTTTATGATTTTATTATTAATAGTAAAATATGGATTTTAAACTAAAATATGGATAAAATCACTATGGAGTGATCACCCGAAGATGATCCAAATTTAATGAAACTTGCTGATAACACGTTTTAATGGATGCTGAATAAGAATATGTAATCAATTTTTTGAGAAAAAAATCACTAATAGCAATTAGCAGTTTTTGACGTTTAAAAACGCATCCCAGTTGGCCGTGTATTGCAATAATTAAAAAAGCAGTAATCACACATAGCTAGAGTGTTTGTTACCCTATATTTTAATTTTTTAATAGGCCAAAAAAATAAAGGAGTTACAGGCTTATATCACATGTAAGTGCGACACCGTGTATGTTTCCTGAAATACGAACACCCTGTATAATATGGAGGATTGCACTCAAGCAATGAGTGATAACGAAGTTAGAGGTACACCAGTAGGGCCTACCATACTAAACCCTATATCATTTTATTCATAAATTGACGTACAATCAAACTCCGTTAAAATATATGGTTGGTGCCATTTAAAAAAAAAAATGTTTATTTGCCACACTATTATGAACAACCTTATATAATCGAAACTGCTTGTAAAATAAACCTTTTCTAAGTCTGTACAACTCTTAAGTTTAATGATTGTTTTCAGTTGCCTCAGATAAACAATCGTAAAGTGAGTGTTTTCTTTATCTCACTGAAAGTCATAAATCTGATAATTGCGGAATCTCCGATTCAATTAGTACTAAAATTGTTTAAAGGTAGGGAAATAACGTTAGTATTTTTATTTCTCCAACGCTAATTTGATGGCTTAAGCTATTTTAAAGTTTGTGCCAATATACCGTTACAAAAAAACTTCATATTTTACATCGAGATACCACCACTTTGTGAGGGATTAAAATATGATTTATTTTTCCAAAATTTTGTGTACAAGAATTCTCAAACATTTACAAATTATCTTAATCGATGAATAAATTGTTTCTCTACAATTCAAAAAACATACCTGTCAATTATGATGATTGTATTTCCCACTACTTTAAAATAGCCCGTTAATAATAAGTGTAAAAATGTAAGATCTGGAGATTTAGCCGGACATTTAGTAGGTCCTCATCAACTTATTCAAGCATTTATTATAAATAAGGGGCTGTGATTATAACTTAATTGGATGTTTTTGTTGGTTACCTAACCAAATTGTTGGATTTTTTTTTGTAAAATTTTGAAAAGTAAATTTTTCCCATTGCCGCTGGATATTTTAATCACTTTAAGCAAACGAATATGCAATAGTTTCTTTTGTATTTATGGAAATTAATTTTCTTAAAGCGGCATTAAAAAAGCAGTAAACATGAGTTGAGAGTGCCTATGTGAGTTGAGAGATGAATGAAAACCACAAAATTAAAGAAAAGTGTATCTACTGTTAGGGCTGAAAGCTAAAGAAAATATTTAGACACAATATTATCATAAACCGCCCACAACCTATCCGAAGAGATATGGCACTAATTATATTAAAATATATGTATTAGATTCAATTGAGGAAAATCTACGAGGTTGCTAAGATTTCAACCAAACTTTGTGAGGAATTTATTCAAGGTCAACAATTGCTGATAGTAGAGCAAAAAACCAAATCTCAAACATGTAATAAAAGTTCAGCAAAATTGAATAGAATGCAACAAAAGATGTTATATGGGTTGCCTATTCGCAATTGTCAAGGAAGCAAATAATTCCCCAATCAAATAAATAACACGGGGCGTGCTTAATGCGCCGTTCCAGCTCAAATGGCATTAAAATAGAAACACACTTTTTCCGTACTTGATTTTCGTCAATACAAAATGTAGAGTGGGTAAAGCGCTTATAGTTATTTACTCGGAACCCGAAGGTTGATGGTTCAATTTCATCCTGAAGCAAGTTAGAAATTTTGTTTGTAATTTGTTTTAAACTCTAGATGTGGTCGAATTCCATAATGAACTGTAGGGCTTCGTCTCTCTTTACCTGACACAGAATTCTAGGATTTTCAGAAGGTTAGTTCGGTGACTTGGGAGGCGGTTAAGAATTTTTTTTTTAAGATTTACAAATTTATGTTGGTCAGTTGATGAATTAATATTTATAATAAAATGATTGAGACAAAGTATGACCACTGTTCCAATCACGCTACGAGTTTATGGGATCTCTGTTTTTGAAACAACAAAACGGGACTAAGTAAATGGGGAGCATAATGTAAGGTATTTATGGTTTTTTTTTTGCTACAAACAATGCTTTTACAAATATCAATTGTAGCACTTTGGCCTATTGATCCTGCCAACGCTTCCCTCGTGGATAGAGAGGGAGGCTATGGCGGCCTATCTGAGAATGCGGGATTCTGGGAGCTGGCAGTGTTCAGGCAGAGCTGAAGGTCACGCAGCAATTGTTGGACTGACGGAGAGGGAAATCCCTCTCTCTGTCCTGAAGGTGAGAGAAGCGAAAGATCAGCTAAGGTTGGAAAGGAATTACACTCTCACTCTTCCCAGTAGGGAGGAGTGGAGTGAAGAAAGAATTGACTTCCGCCCGGACTCTCTGGTGTGTTACACAGACGGATCTCGGGTGGCCACTAGACCGTCTTCCGGGGTGGGAATATATCTGGAAGGCAAAGAAGTACAGGAGAGTTTTGCTCTAGGCTCGTACACCACGGTCTTCCAGGCAGAGGTTTACGCCATCCTAGCGGTGGCAGGTAGGGCTGAGGTTAGGAATGGGGCGGAACAGATAATATACATCTGCTCCGACAGCCAGGCTGCTCTCGTTCAGGAGTGTGGAGATGCCCTAGAAGAGCTGGCTAGGCATAAACAAGTGAGACTGGTATGGGTCCCGGGACATATGGGAGTTCCAGGCAACGAGAAGGCCGATGAATTGGCTAGACTCGGAGCCGAGGAACCCTGTCACGGGCCTGAGCCTATGTTAGGTATTTCAAGAAGGCAGGTCATAACGGTCCTCAATGAGTGGGCCCACGAGACACTGAGGACTGGAGGACCAACAGGGCCTGCAGGCAAACCCGAGATTTTGTGATGGGGCCGAACAAATCGAGATAGGCCTGGTTGATGGGACGGAGTCTGAAAACTCTGAATCTCTTAATCGGTGTTCTGACAGGCTACTGCAGACTTAGGAGGCATCTATCATTGATAGGTATTGAGGAAGACTCTACTACATATCCAAGATGCAGGAGTGATGAAGAGACATCTTACCACTTCCTGGGACAATGTGAAGCGTTTGGGCGCCTGAGACACAGTATCTTCTGTTCTGAGGCGCTTCTAAGGGAGGAGATGAGCTCCCTCGCAATGAGTGACATCCTGACCTTCATCAGAAGGTCGGAAAGATTCGATGAGGGAGCAAGAGAAGCACATGGCTGAGGGGACAGCTGGGGGTTGGTAAAAAGGGCCCGTCTGTGGCCCACTTGCCAGGCGTCAGCCTCCCCCACCATTACCATTACATTACCATTACGTTGGCCTATTGATATGATAGATATCTAATTCTCCTTATTTATTTATTTTCCTTACGTGCATACCAATAATTATAAATTGTTCTCGTGCCTTTGCAGCTTTATTTCATTACCTTTTTTGGCATCCAATTGTAGATACAGTAACTAATTTGATTTTTATATAAAGCTTATATACGAAATAACAAACTCGAATGAAAATATAAAATGTTTGTTGGTTTACATATATTATATTGTCTCCGTGAAAAATTAGTTTTACACACTGTACTATGCGATAAAATATAATTAGCTTTAATTTAGTCAAGTCTGCCTTAATTAGATTTTCCTAATTAGAGCTCTCTCGAAATTACAAAGTAACGATTTTATAATGCCAATTAAAACATGAAGTTTTAAAATTATTTCCCTGCTTCATTTATCAGTTTTTATTTACTGTCTCAGGAAATTATATTTTCCATTATTTGCAATATTTTTATTGCTTTTTTAATCTTCCGTTCGGAGAGCTGTATAGACCAGTTAAAGTATTTTAAAAACAATATTACAGTTTTCCATTATATCTTCACCATCATCGCTTGTGCTTATATTTACACTGACGTCTGCTACGTATATGATCAACATGTTGTGGGTAAATTATCCCAAAAATGGAACATGCGATGTTAAAGTTTCCTTTTAACATTATTCTGTCTCACTTAGATTTTTTTTTTTTTCATATTGGTCCAGCGGAGAAAATCTGTTGATTTGTGGTGTGGGGCGTCTAAAACTTACATAATAATGACAAAAAATGGTGATATTATTTATATATCAAGGGCGTAAAGTAAGTGTTTATGGCCCGCGGCGTGAAGATAATAACCCGAGGCATTAGCCAAGGGCCATAAGCGCTTGTTACACCTGTGATACATACATAATTTTATGCACGAACGGCTTATAGGGTCAGTTACAAACTTAGATTCGTTTTGATTTACGTATAAATAAATATAAAATATACACAAAAATATAAGAATTGCTCATTTAATTATAGGTATTTGATTAACAATTTTGATATGCCCTTTTTATCCATCGTGTATATGATCAGATTGTTGAAAAATATATTTCCATTATAAACATTAGTCATGACTCAGTCTGTATAGTAGTAAGAAATATTAATTTAACGCAAAATACTGCTTGAATGTTTAAATCAAGCAATTCGTACCCGTTATCTAGTAGCGGTCAGATAAAGCCACTCCAGTGGTCGCCATATTTATATCTGAGAGTTTACAAAAGAGCATTTTTATTAGATTTTTAATTGAGGAAAGATTGTAAAGAAAATATGAATTTTAGTAGTGATAGTGATGAAGAAAATATTCCAGGTACGCCTCCTGAAATTCTCCAAGCAGCGGGGGAAGCGTAATTCAATTTATTAATTACGAAGTCGAAGAAATTGTATGACAACACCTATGATGAATTTGTTTGATGGTGTAAGTTTAAAAATGTTCTTTTTGCTTAGCCATAGCCATAAACTATGTCAAAAGCTACTATTTTACACGATAATATCGATAGCAGTAAATATTTAAAATTAATGGCCTTTCTAAAACGAAAGAATGATGGACATAAGGCGAAAAAGTCTAGAATTTTAAGCAGAGACGAAATTGATGTTTTCTTAAAAGACGTCCCTGATGATGTATACCTAATGATTAAGGTAAGCCATAAAATATTTTAAATGCTTTACAAAAAATTCAGATTATTGTTTTTAACGGTATCACCAATTTTAGGTGTACTTATGCCAACCATGTCGTCAGGAAGAATTGTCGAATATTACCATAGATGACATTCAAGATCTGGATAAAGCTTTATTAGTAACAATAATAGGAGAATCAAAGACTAAAATATAGCGAGTGCTTATTATTATTGACAATGAAAATAAATCACAAAGTTTCTTAGAAATTTACAGAAAGTATATTTCTTTGCACTAACCATGTACTGATCATCGACGTTTTTTTGTATATTATAAGAATAATAAATATTCACAGCAAGTTGTTGGGAAAAATACTTTTGGTCAAATTCTATTTAAAATAGCAACCTATCACAAATTATCTAATGCAAGTGAATATATTGAACATTGCTTTAGGCGGTCATCGGCCACCTTGCTAGCTGATGCTGGAGAAAACATTACAAATATTAAGCGGCATACCGTCTGGAAATCAACTACCGTTGCTGAGAGCATATATTGAGAATTCAATATCTAATAAGCTAAAAATCGCTAAAAAAATTGCTGGAAATGACATGCCTTCAAAAATAGTCTCTTAAACGTGTCCTCAGGATCTTGCGAAAATAATATTGACAATGAATTATGACAGCCTTTTGGTATTGTTTCAAATAATTCTTGTGGTAAGCTGACTACCGCAGAGCAAGTAGCAATCAGCAATTATGTACAGCAGGATGAAAATGTATATCCGAAGATTTCTATAAATAATTGTTCTAACTGTATTGTTAACACAAAATTGTAATTTTTTTCAATAATTAAATGATAATTTCTTTTTATATGTTAAATAAAAATTTATAAACAAATTGCTGCTTCTTTTATTTTCAAAAACTGTAGAAATAGATAAGTAGAAGCCAGTTTAAGGATAGGGGGCTAAAATATTACTTTATCACCCGAGGGCGATAGTAGGCACGCGGGCCATAAAGTTGCACTTAACGGCCGAAAAACCGGGCATTAAAGTACTTTAACGCTCCGTCGTGTATACAATTTATTTATTTTTTCACGACTTGAATACTTCTTACCCAGAAGAAGCAATAAGAAAAGTTGAGTCTGAGTAAGAAAATGTATACCGTATTTTCTTATTTCCACATCACGTAGGGAAGCAGCGTCATACTAACTCGTATATTCGGAGTAGAGAGGAGATCATGAATTGCGTGTGCTGTGCGCAAATTCTAATCCAGTCGCATTTATTTTATACGTAGGGGACTGCACGAGTTTGACCGAACGCTTCCCCATGTTTTGAGATAAAAAACCACGGTATAGTTTTTGTGTATGCAAATTAAGACTTCAAGGCGAAAATCCATGTATGTTCAAAACTTTTATAAATCACACAAGTTTTCCTTTTTTGTCATTGTGTAATATGCAATCCCCAGTCTTGTTGCATACTTAAGGCTCATAGTGAGAAGGTAGACAAAGTGTTAAAAAAAATTTCAAGCTTTTAACTAACATTAATGAATTATGTAAGGCCTTAGAGCTCTGTTATAGAAAAGTATTGGACAATTATTAGAAACTGAGCAAAACAAGTGTTGATATGTTGGTGTTTGAAATATGTTGCAACCAAACCAATAGGAGCACATGAGATTTCACATGAGAATGAAACCATTCCCAATATCACCCTTTTTACAACAGGTGTTGATTGCGCTGGCTGGACCTTTTTGTTTAAAAACAAACCAGATCGTGAAACCAAGGTATATAAATGCTATGTATGTCTGTATATGCCCTTTTCTACCAAGGCAGCATGCCTTATATTGGTCGTGAAAAAATTGCTATAATGTTTGTAAAATTTTTATAACAGAGGCTACCAAAATATATGTTTCGTGTTTATAGGAAAAGGCCCCCTTAGACCAAAACCAAACGATTTCAGTAACTGTTTGCTCGAGTGTTTGTGACGTATATTTTTTTGTTTTATCATTGCCAACTAATGGAACACCCCGTATATACTATATTATAACACACGTAGTCAAATTTTTACGTTATGTTATGTTATATTTTGTGTGTACTTTGATGGATCCAACCTATGACATATACACTTGCGTGGCACTGATTTTGATTCAACAAGAATTGGGGTAAAAAATGATATTTCCGGATTAAGGGATAAAACTAGGAACATGACAGATAGCACTAACGATAAAGTCATTTTTTATTGACGGATATAATCCTACTTTTTTTAAAGTTAGTCTATAGTATTAAACGGACAGGAAGATTTTTCTGGGAATTACATGGACTGAATAAAAATCCACTTTGGATTTAGAGATTTTGTTGATCGATTGGCAACTTTACTAGTAAAGCATTTTTGATTGTATAAAACTATAGGTGGATAATGTTTTTATTTCCAACATTTATTTTGGATATGTAAAGTGAACGAGAGAATATCAATTTTATTAATGAAGAAAAAAATGAACACCGTGAATTTTAGTAAATAAGAATAACTAAAATATAAATAAGTTGAAAAAAATTCGTTTACATAGAAAGTAAGCAAAAAAAGTGATCCACAAATAGGCGTAATTTGTTTATAATTAATTGCGCGGTGAAATATGACTAACAGTATTGTTAAAAGAGTACCTAAGTAGTGGTTTTGTAACAATAAGTAGATAATTTGGAAAAAGCAACTAGACGGGAAGAAGGAGAAGAGAAAATTTTGACTTTTACGTGTATTACAATAATTAAAACCCGAATGCATATCTAAAAAAGTGCTTTCTTACCTAATATAAATTTTCTATTTTAATTTCATTATATGGGCTGGTTTTATTTTTTTTATTTGGTAGGTATGTGTTGTAGTATAAAATTGATTGCTCAGATTGCGATAGGTGTTACATTGGACAAACCCAACAGTATTTAAATAAACGTATAAATCAACATAAATTATCAATTAGAAATTCCATAGCAACTCCTAATTCATGTAGCACAGCATTAGCTGAACACGCCATAAATAATTCACACAATTTTAACTTTCCGGATACAACCATACTGCATAAAGAAAGAAATTCCAAAAAACACATGTTTTTGGAAATGGCCCAAACAGATATAGAAAATCTAAGTAGCATATATCGCAATCTTATTCAATAGTAACAATATTTATACATCCTGTATATGTGCTAACTGCAAAATCTCTTCTCAACGGCTATCCAATATCATGAGAATGTTTACAATAACTCTGTCACTCGGACCATCAATATAAGTATACTATCAGCTGTTATAATTACCTACTCTTAAAAAAGAACACACAACGACGACACCAAATACTGATCATTCTCTGTCTAACTCGTCGAACTAAAACACATACCTACCAAATAAAAAAAAATAAAACCAGCCCATATAATGAAATTAAAATAGAAAATTTATATTAGGTAAGAAAACACTTTTTTAGATATGTATTCTGTCACTAATCTAATTTAAAACTTATGTAAAACCATTATTTTTAGATTTTAACCTTTTGAAAAAGTCCGAAAACTCGGACGAAACGTAGGATAAATAATTGTCCATATACTTGGCTGGAAGTCCTCTAAAAAAAAAAAAAAAAAATAAAGTTTTTTCTGTTTTTTTATTAAAGAAATAGCGGACCATTCATTAATCATCAGTTAATACTTGTTGAATCGAAAGCAATTTTGTTTCATGCAAAGTTTAACGAGTTGCATATACAGGGTGGTCGAGTTATAGTAGCAGGACTTCGCCAATCGACAGAGGACTTCATTTTAAGGTAAATAGTTCAAATTAACATTATTTCGTTTTCGATATACAGGGCGCTGAAGTTTGTAAAAAAATTTGATTTTTTTCGGCAGTTACTAAGAAACTACACAAGCTTTCGATTTTAAATTCAATGATAGTTTTTTTCGAACAACATGAAGGTACAGCAATGGGTAACCATTTATCATCATACAATGCCAGTTTCTTCAGAAAAAAATTGGAAACAGAAGCAAAAGAAGAATTCGAGTACTTACCCAGGGTTTGGCTTAGGTATGTGGATGATATTTTTGCAGTGTTTAATATAAAAATCACTAATTTGGACAACTACCATTTTTAGATGTACTAACAATAAAAAATATTGAAAATAAGTTAAGAATTTAACATATACGCTCAACATAAAATGAGTTTTAATTTTCTAGTTCACCGCCTATTAAGCTTCCCCACCAATAAGAGGAAGTTTCAAAAAGAAAAGTCATTGGTTAAGAATATGCCTGTGAGTAATAGATATTCTGCAAGTTTAATTGATAAAATAATTATAGAACGTAAATTTAAAGAGACTGAAATCCTCGACCTTTCAAAATGAAAAAAAAATCCGAAATTTGTATCGATCCCATACAATCCTCGATTCATCCGTAGTATTAATAGGATTTTTATACATTTATGCATTTTATACAAAACATTGTTAGCGTAAGGTTAGATTTAATCATCTCCAGATGATGTCAGCTTGATGGCGAAATGCGTGTTGAGTGAAGGTGGTGTTTTGTGGAAAACTACGCCTATCAAAGGTTCCAACCCACTTCAGGATTACTTCTGCAACTTTTAATTTTATTGTATATGCAAATTTATAACATCTATGTCTTTTTAACACATTTATTGGAAAATCTAGTGCATAGTATATAAATTTACAAATGCAAATTTCTTTCTTGGTAAAAGTTCTACATAATAAAATATTTTTTCTACTCCCTACATAGAAAATACTATTTTGCTCCCTCATTTCAGGGAGCAAAGTAGTACTTTTCCTCCCCGGGAGGAAAATACTTTGCTTCCCTAGGGAGGAAAATACTTTGGCTCCCTCTGGAAGCAAACAAGTAAAAACTTCAAATAGCTGTAATAGTAGTGTATAGACTTCTTTTATTGATACACAAACTTCCTGAAAATGAATGCTTTTCTTTGAAACAGATTTTTTGTTACTTATTTTTATTTATAAAAATTGAAAACAATTTAAATCGAGGTTTAAATTAACATCAGTAACTAAATATTGTTAAAATTTGTGGTACAATTAGTTAAATTACTAATGGAGATTGCCCCTGAAGAAATATTGGCTCTGCTGGTGGAGATCAGTTCCTGTTTGTTGTTTTCCAAAGTCTTGGTCGGTCGCTGATGAAGTACTTGTAGAAACAAAATTTTCAAAAAACAAGACAACGTTTCGAATCATCCAAATTTAAAAATATTGCTATTCTGTATGGAATTTATCGAGTCCGGCAATTGGATGGATGAACGATAGCTCATCTAACAGTCGGTAGGCTGTCAACAGACAATCCCGGAAGGCCGCTAGCCTGATGCAGGCGGAGAGGCGAGCCCAGGTGGAGGGTCAAAGAGACCTACCCAGGAGGTTTGCCACTCTGCTAGCGGTGCAGGCGGGCAGGCCCAGGCGGTGGGTTAGTTGACAGTCGAAGACCGTGGTTCGGAGTCCACGCTAAACCGTAGGTCCCTAGGTAAAAAGGGCCCATTGTGGCCTACTTGCCTAGTAAAATAAGTAGCTACTACTACTACCTGATTTGTAAATTTCCCCTTAGCATAAGTTACAAAAAATCTAGAATTACATGTTTTAGGGGACCTACAGTCCAGATACTTTCTATACATATCCAAGACAGATACTTCTTTTAAAATCTCATTTGTTGTTGTAAATGTCCTTTTGATATTAGTTTTTCAGTCAGGTATTTGCTCCACCAAAATGTCGCCTTTATCACTGATATCCTCAAGTACCATTTTAACTAATTCATCACTACGGCATGCCCCAGCAACTCTAAATATAAGCACAACCTGAGAAAGGAAAATGCACTTATGATAACTGCCTAAAATGTCACTTAATTTTCATATATATACTTTCTAATAAAAAATACTGCGTTACGTTTTTTATTTATTATTCAACAATAACGATCAATCTTACATTCATATGTAAGTAAGTTTCATCTGGAGCTTCTGCAATAAACTTGTTGATATCCTTCCTTGAAAAAGTATTGGCTTTCTTGGCTTTATATCCAGCAGATTTCCTTTTTAAAAAAACCACTAATTTAGGAAACTTAATGTCGATATTGTCTTTAATTTGGAGTGTAGATCGCAACATGCTGTATTTGCTCCATAATGTTGAAGGCTTCAAATCGGCGCATTTTTTGGAAAAGTAAAATAGGACCACTTCTTCACATATTTTTCTTATTTGCCTAGTCTCCATCCAACAATTAAATAGCTGGTACTCTTTTTCATATTTTTCACGAGACACGGTAATAGATTTAACGAAACCACGTTTGCTTCTTCCAGAATATCTTGAGGAACTTCATCTTCACATTCGGAATACATTATTATAAACTTTTTGGAAGTTTGTTTATTTTGAAAACAAGAAGCAACCTTAGCAACGTTCCATGTACTTTGATTTTTAACAATATTTACTTATCTAAATACCTATTATGACATTTTGACATATTTGGTTTTTTGATTGTCATGCATAAGAAAATATAATAAAATATATGTAAAACCAATGTAAAACACTGTAAATGGTCGTAGAAAAAATCATATGTATTACACAGGAGCAAAGTGCCATTTCCTCCCTTGGATATTGATGCCCTCCGCTTCGCGTCGGGCGTCAAACTATCCGCGGGAGGAAATTATGCACTTTTCTCCCTTGTCATACAAATAGCTATTTTACGAGAAAATGCTAGTAATTATTTTACTACTTTTATATAAAAAACTTTACAGGTAAGTATACCTGTACCTCTTTTTAAACAACTGCTTCCCGGGCTATATGTCACGATGAATATTTTTTAGGCTCACACAGTATATTATAGAAGATACAAAAAAAGAGAAAAGTTCGTAAAACATTGTTGTCCTTATTCTGTAACAAGATACTAAAATCAATAGGCAGAGACAAGAATCTCTCCAAGTTAATTGGATTCGACACTGAACAAACATCGGAAAATTTGACCGAAGGGTGGTTGTTCGCTTTTGATCTACACTCTATGCACTATGCCATAAATTAAGCCATATTCTAAATCTTAACTAAGTTTATTGATAATTTAATATCACATGCCACAGGATAAGGTTCCTCTGTCTATTAATTTGATAGCATTTAGTGTTAGTTAGGGTCCAGCCGTGCCCAGGGTTGATGACATTTTCTCTCCGCTCATTGATGTAACATGGGTAGGAAATATGATTTATATAATTTTGGGTTACTAGTTAAAGGACCAAATATAACGTCGATTGACTTGGGTAGCAGTATTTTCCTAATAAATTTAAGTTCATAATTTTAGAAAAAAAAATTAAAAGAAAAGTTTATTTGTAACTAGATGTGGTAATTTAAGTAAATCATGAAAAACTAAATGCATTTATGAATATGATTTTCGTATTTTTGGGAAATAAGTAAGTAAAAATTTTAAATTTTATGGAAGAAGAGAGTAAAATCAATAAATTGTCAAATAAAACTAGTGAGTATTAATTATATTATTAATTAATTAATATTACTTGAGATTAGCTATGTTTTTCCAATCTTCGTATTTATTGAATATAGAGCCCAGGTAACAATTTAAGTGTTTTTATTGTTGCTTCTTTTTAAGGGTCGTGCTTAAAACAAATTTTCCTTCACAACGTTCTAAAAGCTCAGATAAAACCTTCTTGAGCTAAAAATAGAGAACCTTGTGAAGGTTGTGAAGTCCAAATTTTAAACCGTTTTAAAACCGATTAGCCGAGGTACGAAAGCCTTATACTTAATACTCTTTAGAGTCAACTGTAAAGCTGTGTGAAGACCTGTTGTAAAACAAGATACCTTACAGTTTTATCAAGTTTAAATAATGGATTGAAAAATTTTCAGCTTAAACGCAATAAAAAAAAATTTTTTTTAAATGCATACTTTTACAAGGAAAACCTGGTTTTCTTTTTTTTGCTGACCTTACCTCCCATTAATTAAAGAAATATTAGTTTATATTTTGACAATTAAATTTTATTCAATATGGCCGACATTATGCCTACTCCATATTTTGCTAAAATTGCTGCTAATCAAATAAATCCATTACGCAACAAACCATGATTCAATAAAACCAAAATTACTTATGTCTTACGCAAATATAACAACGTCTTATCAATTTAAGCGCAAATAACGCATACACTTGGCACACATAAATTACAAGAAAGCTTTCAAATAGCAATATAGATTATAAGATTACAAGGCCTCTTTTTTATCTTGTTAAGCAAGCTTAAAACTTGTATGATATACTTTTATCAAATACTACGTACCGGAGCAAATAGTATTGGGATTAATTTGTTTTAAATATATTACTGGAAGAACGCTTTAAAACTAAGCATATAAGTAATAGTAAAGCTCTTAAGACTTCACTCAACTTCAAAAAGTCATATTGCATTTAAAGGTGTCTTTAAGATCAAATGACCTTATGAAGGTGGCACTGGCTACTAATAATAAAGTATTATTAAGAGCAAATATATTTGAAGGCAAATAGGTTTTTTAATCTAGTCTTGAAGGAATTCATAGCACTTTTTTTTATAAAACTCTTTTGCCTTATAATATTTGCATTTATTACACCAATATTAAAACTCTTTTAATTCTTTAAGTTACAATAAAACTTTCATAAAACTCTGAAACAACAACTTGTTCGAGAATGTATCCATGACTACTGGATTCGGGGGTAGTAGCGGTGGACATTTTGTTTTGACAATTTTTATAAGTTATGTGCGTGCTGTTTGGTTATTTTTGTTTTTAAATTTGTTAAGTAAAGTTTCAATAGCACATCGTGCGTTATTAGTAGCTAGTAGGTATTTAGTATCTAAGTTGTAAATATTATGAATTAATATTAATAATGCAATTAAAACATTATATTATTCTTCAATAATATAATGTAAAAAATTTTAAAGCAAACGCGATGGCACATTCCATAACCAATATTGAGTTAGGTTGGGCAATAATGAGGTCAATGCTGCTGTGTTCTAAGTTAGATACTGAACAGCTCGTAACGCCAGATGCTCCATATATTTTTATTTAATTACTCTATAACGGTACGAGATTGCAAAATTATTACGATTTTCTTTCTTTTTAGTCATCTGTTAAAATAATAGCATTCATATATTTAACACCCTGTATAATATTATGCCCGAGGAAGCATTTTGATAGGTAATAAGGAAAACAACCACAGCTTTCGCTGGGCTTTACACGAAGGAAACTTAATTGGTGATTATTGTTATAATATAAAAGTTATTATCTAAAAAACACAAGTAATAAAGTTCTAGAGACATTGTTTAAATTATACTTCATCCAGTTCGTGTGCCTCGATGATCCCAACGCACGTGCTGACTGAAATCCGGAACATCAGCAGCAAAGGCAGACCGGAATGGAGTATTGAAGGGGTGCATAAAAATACGCCCTAGAGTACGTGTTGAGAATGAGTTATTTGTAAAATTGGTGGCTCTGTATTTTACCACATCAATATAATTAGATCTGCCGTTGGTGATGATAAACACTTCGTGGAGATATAGAAACAAGTGGACATTAAGTTGATCAGGGTGGTTATTATTATGGATTTATGTTGTATATTTGTTGCTTTGAGTGATTGTTTCAGCATGAAAATGATAAATGTAAGAGTTATATCCTAATTCAAACTCTGAATGCTGGGTAATGACCGATTTTTATCGATTTAAAGGAAATAAATGTGTCAAAGCGTTTTTATATTACTATTATTAATCACTTTAACTAATGACTGCAAATAAAAAGGCGTTTCTTTTAATTTTATAACCAAGAATTGCCTAATTGGTTGATGTTTTTAATATCAATCGGCCAGTTTCGTATTTATTCTACTAATTTAAAACGTAAATTTCAATTGAATGACTCCTAATAAATGAAAAGTAAAAACAGGTAATTTGTTTTCATAATATTCGATGTGGTAGATTTATTATTGCTGCGTTGAGTGAGAAAATTGGGAAACCATTTTAGGGCCTAAAAAATAAAACGGAAATTTACAAAAACATTTTTCAAAAAAACTAACATTTGATTCTTTTGGCATATAGATTAATTTCACATTTCTGAATAATTTGTAACACAGTGGCTTAATCAAAGATCATGCAAGAAAGTTCACTAACATATCAGTTTCGTGGTAACCATGTTTTTTTTGAGAATATGTGGTGCCATGTTTTAATTTCAAACTGTTTTTTTATTTACCTTCTGTAACAATATTATTTTACAGGTTAATTTAGGATTACCATCTTTTTTAATGACGCAAAGCACAGAGGAATCCTTAATAAATCACGTGCAGACCATGGAATCCGTCGCGCTTAGGACTATGAACCCATTGTGCTTCCGCTACTTGTCCATAAAAGATACCCGCCTTCTCTACTAAATGGAGCAGTCTAATCCAGGGTAGATCCTGTAACTCATTTGGCTGTATAAATTGCATTCCTAGATGTTTATGACTGATTGCCCCCATTGATGCACAATCACATAAGTGGAGATTTTTTCTTCTAGTCTGCAAATTCGTTGAATAGGGTCATTCTTAACCTTCATTGTCTGAATGTAGAGCTGCTCGAAGGCCACTTTTATTTGGATCGTCTCATTCAGGACGCTCGATCCCAATGTTAAACTGTGGCCAATTTTGTTGTTGCTCTGATGTGATCAGACTTTTTGGTATGCAAAAATCTGGTCCAGAGCCTGGAAAGAGATTTTTTATACCTTTCCCTTCGTCGAACGGTTTGCTTTTTAATTAACTTTTGTGCGGAACGCTTATAAAGTTTCTGCATTCTGCTCATACAATTCAGCCAGAATTTTTGGTCTATTCACTATCAGCGGGGAAATCGCCTTATTTTTCACCTGATGAACTACGTATGTAAATATGCTTGTTAAGAAAACCTTTGGTGAGCTTTCCGTTTGAACATAATAAAATGACATATGCTTCAGTTTGGGATACACCCGTATACATCGAAATGCGAACTTTAAGTTTGTATCCATATGTCCAAGCACCTGTTCCCTTCTGAATCTTTGATTCGTTTGTATACCATCCATATCGTCGCGCTAGGACTTAGCTCTTACCGATAGCGCTAGATGCCCTCGACCAGTCATATTCCACATTCCATTCCTCAGCAATGTATTACCTACTTTCCTAGCTTCCAGTTCCACTTCGGTGTGCAATGGTGTTAGGCCCAGAATGGCTTCCATTACGTTGGAGTAATCCTTGCAAGCACCATACAAGCCTTAGATATGTAATAAATATATTTAATTACCAGCTAAATTCAATTTTAAGTATTTATTCCAATAAAAATGGGGTCTATATAGGACCAGGAATATAGAAAGAAGGATTATATTGATACTTTCAACTGCGGGTGCAGAAAAGGCCACCAAATGTTTTATTTCGTGGTGGAAATATGGAAAAGCCATTCCATGTTTGTTTATGTTGGCTAGAAATGTCTTTGCGGCATCAATTTCTTTCTCATTGCTTAAACGACGTTTCTGCAGAGTTACATCTACCATCTTCAGATTCTCGCTGCGGCTTTTCGTTACTTGAACTAAAATTGATTCAATATCATTTCAAGTTTGATATTGTAGCTCTGCAGCACCTCGCAAGTGGCTCTTTGGATAGCCACCGCTGCTTGAATCTTAGTACGAGTTTAGATTTCGACTACTGGTATTATAATTTTTTTTTCAGACACGCCGTCACATTTTCCAGCAATATGACTATATTTTTGATACATTCTGTAAATAGTTATCGAAGGTATTTTGATATATTATAATAATAACGTAAAATATTTCAGAAAACAAACCAAACAAAAATATAAACCTATATTTAGTGTTACTGTAGCTTACCCTACGTTTATTTATGTATATGCTCCACACATATTTCCCCTCCTTATCACATTTTCCATTATTAATAAAAAAATAAAATTTCTGCTCGATAATTCAAGCATGACAATATTACGCCCTCATAAAAATTCACTCAAATGTCGTTTTAACCCCTTGACCGTCGTTACGGTGGCCGTAATTCTTGTTCGACCCCTGACATAAAACATAAGGCTTTAAATAAAGTAATATTTAGTAAAGTCGGTGCTCAAAAAAACAGGAAAATATTGCTATGACAAGTACAAGATGAATTATTGTCATCTATATACTCAATTATAGACCAATCAAATTAAGCAAAAATCAGGCCCACTTTCACGATAATTTCCAACCATTCCCGACCAATACCATTCGATTTAGTTTTTTTTTGAATTCCCATGGTCAATTTTGTTATATGAGCAAGAATTAAATTTATTAACAATTAAAGTTGTGAAAATGATGAAAATCGAATTTTCTAAATATTCAACTTCAAACGCTGCGAAAACGGCAACAGATAGAGAAAAATTGCTCAGAACATTTTTTATAGAGCGTTAAATTCTCTTCAAAAAAAAGTCCGCGACGGCATATCTCTACGATGAATAGTTAAGGCGTTACAATGAGTTAAATGTTTATTATTTTTCTGCTGCGTACTGGTCAGCCGTATACGCAACGCGTATCCACTTTTTCCACATAAGAAACAATTTTTTTCGAAATTAAATTGCGGCACACTTAAACGACGTGGGTATCGCACTTTTGGAATTCCAGAGCCAGGCTTCAAATTATCTTTTGAGGAATACGCTTCTCTACACTTATCATGAACAGTAACTTCATTAACATTTTCTATTTAATTCCATTTCTTATCCTCACGTTTCTTGCTATTTTCTATAAACGATTCGATTCCCTTTTATTTTACGGTTACAGTCTTGCCCATTTGCAGAGTTCCTTCACATATAAAACAATTTTCTTCTAGCGACATTTTTGATCCGTTTATTTTATATTAATCAACAGCACAACCACAATGATAATGTAAAAATTGCTCACAACCAGTACACTGTATATCTGCGTTATAACTGCGACGACTATTAGCATCAAACTGAACAGCTCATAACTTAATAATAATTTATCTTATAACTTAATAATAATTTTCCAGGTCTTTGAGTATGCATAAAAGTATATAATAGTTATATCTAGACCAAAAAAAGTGATAAATACATTTGCTAACGTTGTAAAAATAAGAAAATTATGAAAGATTTACAGCAAGTCTACTTTCAAATGTTCTGCGCAGGCGGCCATTACGCGGCATACGAGTCTGTTGATCGCGCATGCGCGTTACTTGTACAGCTGACTGATATACAGCAGAAAAATAATAAATATTTAACTCATTGTAACGCCTTAACTATTCATCGTAGAGATATGCCGTCGTGGACTTTTTTTGAAGGGAATTTAACGCTCTATAAAAAATGTTCTGAGCAATTTTTCTCTATCTGTTGCCGTTTTCGCAGCGTTTGAAGTTGAACATTCAGAAACATCGATTTTCATCATTTTCACAACTTTAATTGTTTATAAATTAAATTCTTGCTCATATAACGTACGGCAAAATTGACCATGAGAATTCAAAAACATACTGAATCGAATGGTATTGGTCGGGAATGGTTGGAAATTATCGTTTTGAAAAACCCTTAATTTTACTGGTCAATTACTCCTTTGCAAACGA
The DNA here is from genome assembly GCA_029963845.1 of Rhamnusium bicolor. Classification (NCBI taxonomy): domain Eukaryota; kingdom Metazoa; phylum Arthropoda; class Insecta; order Coleoptera; family Cerambycidae; genus Rhamnusium; species Rhamnusium bicolor. The sequence goes on from JANEYF010005500.1 coordinate 917,973, forward strand.
CCAAATAAAACATCTGATAGCACTACACATTCTGCTATTAACTTCCGTATTAATTAATAACGATTAGTGATTATCTTACATTAAATAACTGGACTCGAAACTGCAATACATATTCTCGGCCCTTTTCATTCATTTATTCAGGCATCTCCGTTCGATCAGTGGTGCCGTCTGTTGGCGGAAATACATGTTTGATTACTAATGTTACGAAGTTATCATAAAATGACTAATTACCGTTCTGCAATTCTATTTTGTGATTAATGTCACAAACGGTCTTTACCAAATCAGATGTTCCGCAAGAAAGCCGTGTTATGCCCATTCTATTTCTACTTCATATTAATGACAAATACTCTGTGATGCATAAATTGCATCGAGGATATTTGCCCACAGGCTCTATACCTGTCTTATGTCACATTAGCTGCCATTCTGTCTACCACAAACAACATAGTTATGAAATTAACTGTTCAGTCAAGATATCACTATATCTTGTTATCTCCAGGTGATAAAGGTCGAAGTGTACCACCTCTGTGGTGCAATGATAGGCCGATTTTCGCAAGTATTATTCAATAAATGAATCTTAATGCTGCTTCTGTACTATTTTTGTCTGATTCGTTCAGGGTGTCTCACCAGGGACTGTATCCATAAAATTTCTAAGAAAATCGCAAATATTTCAAAAAAGTTGTAACTTAAATCCCCACAATGCTTATATCACAAAAAAAGAAATTTAATTATGCATAAATTGATGTAAAAAAACAGGATGTTCCATTTGACTTAAGCAAGTTTTCACGGTTTGAAGTTTACAAAATGTAAGGTCAAAATGGAACATTTGGTATACTATTATTGAATTTCTTTAAACTGCCGAACGTAGCTTACCTTATGGTTTTTCTGCATGCTAAAAAGTAAATCAGTATCTTTTACACGAAGAAAGTTATAAAAGTTATTGTAAACCATTACACCTGTCAAAATTTTTTTGTCAAATATCCCTGAAACGACTGGGTTTAGGCATATCCTTTATGTTTTTGACTCAGAATTTTATGCTCTTTTCGAAAATCCTAAAATATGCAGGGTTTTCGATTTATAATAAGCAAGTTGGTATCGACTTGCGGTATAACCGAAAGTGCCAGATGCATGTAATTTAGTTAGATTGGCCACACTGCCGTTAGTAGCTCCCTAAATTTTCAAAATTTTCTGTTGCGTACTTTTCCCTATATCGATCGATGCAATTCCTAGTGAGACACCCTCTATATTAATTAGAGGTACATTTGTGTTAATTACTTCAACCCAAATTATTATATCGTAAAATATATTCAAAACTAAATTTCCTTTTCATGAATCGCTTGTACTATGCCGAGGGTGTAAACCACCGTACGCCCGTAGTAAACAATATTCATGGAATATTCCAAGTTACGACCGCACACAGACCACTGGCTTTTGATGGGACAACTCCGAAGGGAGAGGATTTGACAATTCCTATGGATTCGGGTGCCTTGTAACAGTCTATTCGCTGGAGGATATCCTCGATGAAAAAGTTTCATTTTAGTTATGTTATGAGTTTAAAACCCTTAACAATACCGTTCTCGTTTATATCGTTTAAATGATCCGTGAATGTTAAATTATGTTTTAAAGATATTCAATAAAATTTTAACATTTTGAAAAAGAATTCCTTATATCTCTATTTTCAAAATTGAAGAGTTGGAATTGTTTGTTGTAGATATATCTGCCAATGTAAAATATTTCATAATACAGGGTGTTCGTCATTACTCCAAAATGCTTGTCGGCGCAGATACGAGCTCGTTTTGAAATTTGAAATATTTGAGGAATAATTTTTTAAAGGTTCATTTCAGTAAATAAAAATGCTAATTGGAGAGAGGGACAGATATACAGAACAAATATTCGCCAATAATATTGATATGATGATATGGCTATCTACCGACTGATAAAATTTCTGTGATACATAAGTCTACAAATACAACCACCGCTACATAAGATTACAAAGAGTTTGATATGAACAACGCATCAGGAACATCGAGAAGTGAGGTCAGGCAGAGTCCAGTCTTTGCCCAGCTTGATCATTCCTACCTAATTCTATTTATTTTCTCCTTGATCTTTCTTAGGTGTTAAAAAATTCTGAACTATCAGTATATATGGTCGAAACGTTGGATAATGTATGCAGGTTGCACGTTATATACTTCTTCACGATTGTACCGAATGAGGTACTTCTCTTCAAATATGCCAAGAAATTGCAAAAATTGAGGTGGTTTTGCATGATAAAAATTTTATAAAATTTTTGGTAATTCAGTAATGGATTTTTTGTAACAGAAGTAAAGTATTTCATCCCTAGAGTCAAACGTATGCAGAAAACTCCCTAGTTACCTGTTACCTATGCAGCTAAATAAACTCACTATTAATATTCTTCTATCAGGTAAAACATATCTATCTATATTCAGCTTGTATGTCTGTGGCAGTGTGGCCATTTGCACAACATCGATGTATGGTAATAGTAGAGTAAGAAATGGAAAAATTATTGCACATATTACGTAAATATATATATATATATATATATATATATATATATATATATATATATATATATATATATATATATATATATATATATATATATATATATATATATATATATATATATATATATATATATATATATATATATATTTACTCATTCAGTTTAAATACAATATCGATACTCTACCAAGGAGGCCCTTTCTCTTATCAATAATGGTTATAACTTAGATTTCTTGTTTTATAGCCTATGGGTTCTGTAAGTAGGTACATAAACGATTTTAACTTATTTTTTTTAAGTAAAACATAAAAATTGGGGTCACTCATCTCATTCATAACAACATTCATATAAATCTTATGTATGTTATGTCTATGCGTAAAAATAAAACATTCGGGTTTGATTCAACGAGTGCCGGACTTTCAGCTATTTTCAATAGTATTTCTAAAGTTTTATTGTACCTAACTAGAGGCTAGGAATAGAATTTTGTGGAGCTGCTGAACAGATAAAGTGTGTTTTTGTTATATATTAGCTTACAAATCTATAAATATTTATTTAACTGGTAAAACAAAATTATGGATTTAGTGACATTAACGTTTAGAGAATGTAATTTTAACCATGTCATTAAATGGGGTATTTGCATTGTAATTAGCTAAATGCATAAATCAAAAGATCAATATTATAAAATTACTGTTTTTTTTTAAGTAGTATCTTTTCTACAAATTAAATTAATTAAAAAGGTAGAGAGGATGTAGTGGGAGAGTCGTGATGTCTGAAAAACTAACAAAAATAAGTTCGGGCGAGATAAATTTACTTCAAACTGACAAAAATTTATCAAGCCAGGTAAATCCTCGTTATATTCTCATAATACCCTTAGCACCATAGCTAGACATCGGACAATTTCCGTTAATCCCGGGAAAGGCATCCCGACTAGCCTGTCTTTCCCATTGAATAGGGCAGTAGCTGTGCATGTGCAGCGTTCTTTAGACCGTATTCCTTATTCAGTTTATCTATAAACGCCGCAGTGAGTAGGCGGCGGGCGCGAGGACATAAAAATAAATAGTAACTATGCCGACAATATTGCGGAGGACGCGAAAAATCAGTAAGTTTGGAAAAAAGGGGCAGTTCCAACAAAGTTTATTTATATTTCTAAAATTTAGTAAGGAGCCTCAAATTGCATATCTAAACAACTTTTTTCATCTTTTGGAATTGTTTCATGTTTTGAAAAATAAAGGCAGTTTATTAGTGACGATTTTTTTAAATTGACTAAAACACCATACCCTCTATAACACCGATCAACTTATTTTTGATCTATCTTAATTTCACATCAAGCAGGATTGAATCCCCCCATTCCAAAATTCAACAATTTGTTATCCATTACACCTCTTGTTAGATCTATCCTGGAACACAGTGTGTATGTAAAGCTTTTACGATCTGCGTATCCCAATATGATTCATGTAACTTGTCTAGCCTATGCCTTGCAATTTATACCAGTGTCTTGAACACATAGCACAAGATTTCATAAATTATTAAAACACTCGAGGTATGTATTTATATTATTCCGTTTAATTGATTACTATTGTCTCTTACACCATGTGCCGGTCCTGGATGCACGGAAATTGTTCGTTGTCTAACCATAACCATTACCTGTAAGTTATAGTGGAGTTTCTTAGTTATTTGTTTCTTGTTTTGATATGTCTATATAATTTTACTGTGTCTTAACTGATTAGCTTGTGTTTATTCTTGAAATATTTGAGGATTTATCTAAAAGTAAGTTATGGCTTACAATTAAAGTTATTATGATTTGAATAAGAAATAAACTTTTTTGAGTAATATTAATTATCGGGATATTTAATTATAAAGTTCAACACATTCTAAATTTTCCTACGTTGTTAGTTAAATATTTTGATTTCAAATATTAAAGGAAAATTTATTGGAGAGGAAAAAAACGTGAAACTTCAATAACGTCAAAACCAAATAATTTTTAACGTAGGGTTAATTTACTTATTGAAAACATACTTTTTTCTATCCAAATATCCCACTAATTATTCAGATTTACCATACTGTGCGTAGATGACCGATTAAATTAGAATTTAGATTTTCAAAGAGATTTCATACTTTTATTTTTATTTATGTAATAAAAAAAACAAAAATGCTGGTTGGCAACGTTGTATAATCGAGAATTCTTGACTTAACGGCAATCAAATCACATACCAATAATGATTTTGTACTTTTAATTCCATCGTCGAATTTTAATGTTTTCTAGCTAAAATGGGCACTTATAGCCATGTAATAAATATACTCCTTAATTTAATCATTATTAAATGATGCGTAGTCAAAATATAATGGTGTGTAATTAAATCTAAATTGCTACTAAATACGTAAATAAATAACTTGCTGATAAATCATGTTTTAACAAACTGCTTTACAAACAATAATTAATAGTGCAGTTTTTCTTATGTCAAAGCTCCCATAGACTATTACTGGTTATAAAGGGTGTTTCAATAAGAGTGTAATATTTCAAGGTTCAATAAAATATGGTTTTCTGTAGCAAAGTATTGAAATATTTATCGGGTTGTAATGTAGACATTTGGGAGTTATGTATGGAACAACACATGTGGTAAATGGCCGCCACGGCTTTGCTGGCACATGCGTACTCTTTTGGCGAAATTTTGAATAACGGTGTTGCATTCATGTGGCGGTATTTCGTTGATAGAGCGTCTAATTTCGGCCTTCAATGCTTCGGTGGTCGCGGGCTTGTTGGCATAAACCCGTAACTTTAAATAACCCCACAAAAAGTCCAAAGGTGTTAAATCCCAAGAGTGTGGCGGCGAATTCTGGCCACCAAACCGAGAGATGACACGACCAGGAAAAGACTCGTGCAAGACCGTCAATGTTTCACGGGCGGTATGGCAAGTGGTACCGTCCTGCTGAAACCACATGTCGTCGAGAGCAACATCTTCCAATTGAGGCACAAAAAACTGGGTTATCATAGCACGATAACGTTCGCCATTCACCGTTATTGCATTACTTGCCTCGTCTTCGAAAAAAAACGCCCAATGATTTTGATAATAATGTTTAATAATTAGGATGCGTTGTACTAACGTTTCCTAAGTTCCATCTGTCTCCTATCGACCTGGTATGTCATTATCTTGTGACGTCATGACAGCCGCGTAATTCAAATTTTCGCGCTCTTAATAAAACGCGATTTATATACCGTTATGCATCTGATTATTCAGGGGGTAATAAAATTTTGATCATACTTTTATAGAGACAATGAAGAGAATTGGCGTATTTTCAAAAATGTTGCCATAGGTATTTTAGATTGGTACATTTGTTTTTATCAGTTTTGTAACTGTCGCATATTAATAAGATAGGACTGGCTATTGGGTTGCATGTCCAATGCCAAATAATAATAACAATAATAAGATAGGAGTAAAAAGCAATAGCGCTGTTCGGCTCCTGTCATCCCAGAGCGTCATCTAAACCAGGCTCGTTTTAAGAAATTGACGGACGTCGGTGAGGGGTACGGAGTAAGTTATAAAGACTTACATCTTATATCATGTCCATTAACTGTTGTTTATTTTTTTCAGCGTACAGTTGCCTCATTAATAAATTTTCTATAGTATCTTCTGCTAAACTTCAATGCCGGAATGTACATATTAAGACGTATTTTGTAAATAAACATTCTACATTCAAAGATGTAATATTCGCGTATGCATAATATCGTTCTAAATCACTTGTACGTCCATCACTTGGCACTTGTTAATATTAATCAATTTATTAATAATCGGATTTTTACTTAAAACGTTTTTAAATTTCTCCGCAACAAGAATACATGGTCATTTGTTAACGTCTATAATGTCAGATTTACATTGTTCATTATTTCAAAAGATTTGGATAAAAATAAACAATTGGATTGTAATTTTTCCGCAGCCTCTAATAATATACCATAATTTTCTGTATAGTAAGTAAATCGTGTTTGACGTATGCGTTGCTAAATTGTCCTTAATTCAACTGTATTCTCAGGAATTGACTTTCAATATTACAGATTTTACTTTGTCGAAATGTTCATGATAATAAAAAGCCGCTTGCAGCCATGTTTCCCATCTCGTTATTACAAACTGCGGTGGTTCGTGAATTCGTGGGCATACTTTGTGAATTTCTTGAATACGGTTAGCCGACCTCACAATTTTCTTTTCTTTTTTTGTAATTGCGATTAACCTGTCGACTTCGGGATAGCCACGAATTTTTTCTGCTCCATTATTGAAAGCGTGCAGTAAATAGGTTGTATGCAATAAATTTGGAAACATTTTTATTTTTAGTGACTCATATAGGCATCACCATCTGTGACTAAAAATAAAACCTGTGTTTTAAATTTATTGATTGCTGTCAGTATAAGAGTTTCACTTGCGTGTAAATTATTTTTTCCAGTCTTTTACTGGTTATCAAATATGTCTTACAGTCAGACGGGTTGGAGTTGTTTGGATGTAAAACACGCACAAACACATTTCCAACTTTATAGTTTCTTGCATCTGTGGTTTCACCACATCCATACGTTTTTATCACGCCTGCACATTTTATGGTATTTCCATTTAGTTCCTCAATACGGGGAAATTCTCATCTATTTGTTTCCTAAGGGCCAGTCCGAATAATATATTTTCCAAAATAAACGAAAGTGTTCTTTATCTGTTACCCACTGAGTTATTCCATACATGCTTAACATGAGAATCAAGTCAGATAAATTTCCAGTACGGATAATTTTGGGTACGATTTTGTTTATGGCTTGCACTTGCAACATGTCTGAAAATTATACACATTCCGGCTTATCAAGTACTTTTCACAAACACGGCAGTAAATAACCGATCCGGTATATTTTAGGTCCGGAAATTGGGAAATAAATTTTTATCTCAATAGTGTTTGTGTTTGACTGGCACCTGTAATATGCGTAGTTCTTGGCGAATGCCGTTGGCATGCGCCAAGAATGGTTAGGCGTTTATACAATTAACTGGAATAAAGTGCTCAACAGAGGGACCCACTGAGTTGTATTACATGTCGCTGTTTTAATACAGGTCTAGGATGATAAAGAGTCCAGGTTTTTATCGCGATAACGTTGAATTTGCTGAAGCACTGCGCCTATATGGCGTTTGAAAATGGTAAATACCATTTTTCTTAATAATCTTTTATTAAATTGTATTCAAAAATATTTATCTCGCGGAACCTCAGAATTTTTTCACGGAACCTCACTTTGAGAAACAATGTTAGAGGATTGCAAAACTATGTCTAGCAGAAAGGAGACCTCACAATCAAGGAAATCTGTCCATGAATACTGCAGTTTCTGACTATTTGTCACTACTATTTTTCGCTAGAAGTTAAAATAGAGGTCGGATATCGACAAGCCATTTAGTGCCGTCTGCAGGAAACTTAATAAAATTGCAAGTTTATGTAATTTGAATTTGTATTGTATACATTTTTATATGACTATATAAAAACGAATTCGTTTATGCATTTTCATTAATTATGTTTAAAAAACTTTCTATGTATTTAGAAGAATTAGTTCGATTATAAATCAAATTTCGTTTAATAATATAAAATTGTTTGCGAATTATGTAGTTGCATAAATACTCGTATTATGGGCATTTGGCTGATCGCAGCAACGTATACCAAAGAAACTTTGGCGATATAAAAAGAGCCGTACGACAATTGGATGCAAAAGGAGTAGTTGCTATTGCAAATGCTCAAGAAACATTGTCGATCCCAATGTTCAAAAAGATTTAGAATTTACACACTCAAACGGTTCACAAATCCCTCTCGCTACCAGGAGAATATAAGTACCATAGTCAATGCGCTGAATGTGGTGTTTAATCTTCAATATGTGTATCAATTACACAGGTCTACAAAAAAAATTTTTTTATTATAGAGACCTGACCCTACTATTCTTTAGTAAAATTTTCCGCTGAAACCAAAAATGAGAAAAAATTATCGTGTGGGTTTCCCCCCACACACACCCCAATTCCCCAAAAATTAAAAAAAATGCATACTTGGCGAAAAAACCTACCCATCTTTAGTAAAATTTTCCGCTGAAGCCGAAATACGAAAAAACAAAGCCATGGATAGACAAACTAAAATGTAAACCTGCAGCAGGCACACTTGAACTGACGCCCAGAGATGCAAACTTAAATTTAGACGCGCAAATTCAAATTTAGTCTTAGATAGGCAAACTAAAACTAAACCTGTAATAGGCAAAGCTCAAAGTGACATTCAGACATGCAAACTCAAACTTAGCTTTGGACAGACAAATTCAAACTAAACCTCAGACAGACAAACTAAACCTCAAACTCATAAAGGCAAAATGAACCGTGCCTCTCATCGAGCTTAAATAAAAATTTAGATATTCTTCTTTTTTTTTCTTGGGCCGCAGTCTCTTTTCCTCAAAGAAACGGCTCGTACTTTTTCTCTTATGGCTTGCATTAACTGTCTCTCTTTTTTAAAGTCCAGCAGTAATCTGCCATCATATGGCTATCCCATCGTCCCTGATACCGTTGTTTCATAGTCTTCAGATCCTGGTGGAAGCGCTCACCCTGCTCTTCACTGTAGTCGCCCAAGTTTTTAGGAAAATAGTCCAAATGTGAATCTAAAAAATGAAGTTTTAAACTCATAAGGATACCTTGTTTTTTGAAATTTATCAGCACTTCGTTTACTAACTGACTAATTAGGAGATTTGCAATTACCGAGGAAATTTTCGATGACCTTTACGAAACTAACCCACGCTTTTTTCTCGATGTTAGTCATGTGATTAATCAACTGATCATCATTCATGAGAAGACGAATTTGTGGTCCTTCGAAAACTTCCTCAAGTATTTTGGCTGCTGATTTTTTAGGAAATTTCGTCAGTTCAAGTGTGCCTGCTGCAGGTTTACTTTTTAGTTTGTCTATCCATGGCTTTGTTTTTTTCATATTTTGGCTCAGCGGAAAATTTTACTAAAGATAAGTAGGTTTTTTTCGCCCAGTTTGCATTTTTTTAATTTTTGGGGAGAATTGGGGTGTGTGAAGGGAACCCACACGATAAAAATTTTTTTTTCATTTTCGGCTTCAGTGGAAAATTTTACTAAATTAAATTTTTTGGAGGCAATTGGGGTATGTGGGGGAGAACCCACACGATAAAATTTTTTTTTCATTTTCGGCTTCAGCGGAAAATTTTACTAAAGAATAGTAGAGTCCAGGTCTCTATAACAAAAAAATTTTTTTTTGTAGACCTGTGTTATTTGGAGACATAGCTGAATAGGTAAATAAAAAACTGTAAAGTGGTCTACATAATAATTCCGGTTTTGTCACAGCTCATCGAATAGTAGACCAACTACAGGGCAAATAAGTGAATTGTTTAGGGCCTGGAATAGTTATGGCGTCTTTACGAATGTTTCTCTGTTTTAAATATGCGCCAATAACGTCTGTCTATATAGAACTCTCGTTTTCAACATATAAACTAGTCATTTTTAAAATCTTTACACTACAAGGTAAGCCACTGAAAGATATTAGTTTGCAGTAATAGTTTAAAAATATTTGCTTTTAATTGGTATATAAATTAATAACAAATATTCCCTTACGCTGACCCTGTTTTTGACGTCATGACATGCAGATATCCGAACTCTAGCTTCTTAAACTTTTTAAGTGTCTAAAAAGATTGGCAAGGAGTTCTAGAAAGTGGAAGAGTAGTTTTTACACCCGGTATTAGGTTTTACTGTTAATTAAGTTATATTCTATTTAAGTATAGAACTTTAATGAAAGACAAACGTTGACAATAATTCGTTATGTCAATTGCGAAGTCTAAATACAAATCTAATTTAATTACAGACTCATTCAAGATGATGTGAATGTCAAAATCAAAGATTCTCTTCTCTCTAAAAATATAATAAAAACGCATAACGACGGTATATAAGTTTGTTAACCTTTATATCATCCCTCTGGCATCTCAGAGCACGTCCTGCAAAGTAATCAAGTGGATATAGGGGGCGCCACAACTCATCACCGACGTTGGCGGCTAATAGAGAGAGACCGGGTTCGTGACAAGTGACTCTAATAGCACTGGACGTACCCTGTGTGTTAGTTACTATGCTCTAATTCGACATACAATGCGGCCATTCTCAATGCAAAATTCGCCAATAATAATGCAATAACCAAAAATTGGGATAACTGTATTTGTGAATTTCAAACGGCCGCGTTTTATTTTTGGTAAAAACACTTACGACGTGTATTATCATAATCTCTGAATACGTATTTCTTTAATTTGAGAATTTTGATTTTTGTCAAATTTTATTATTCTGTAAAATTAAAATATAGTGAACATTTTTACGTTAAATATACCTAGATGTTAATAATAATTATAATACGATGAATTTCCTTCAGATTTGTGCATATTATACATTTATCCACGAAAGTCTACATACATCCCTGTAAATAAGTAATTTTTGACAATACAAATTGTGGACAGCGTGAACGACTATAATTCGCACAAGGTATTATTTATGGATGAGAGAAAAAATCAACTTCAATCAGATGGGCGTATAAATATTCGTCGAAAACACAACACTGAGTACAGCAAAGAAAATGTACAACCAACAGTAAAACATGGTGGCCAGTCCGTTCTGCTTTGGGGTCCCATGTTGACAGCTGGAGTATCAAACATAGAATTTATTGAGTGTATTATTATAGACCATTTTTCGTACGTTGACATTTAAAAAGCTCTTTTTTGAAAATTACAATTTGGTATGGATTGGGTCCTTCAGCACAGACAATGACCCTATGCATAGGTCATTATTAGCAAGACAATGGTTATTATATAATTTCCCCAAACAGCTTCATTGACCTCCACACTCGCCGGATTTAAACATTATCGAAATTTTATGGGAAAAGCGTAAACGGTGAGTACGAAAAGGAGGCATTACCGGATGAGATTCGTTAAAGCAGATTATAATCGAGGAATTGCTTGAAAGTTAATACGGTCCTGTAACAATAGGAATATGCAAACATTCAATTTAATTCATCCACCATACAGCCATGGTAGTAATCAATATAAATGAAACCATAAAAATTTAGAAAACGATACACTTAAAAAAATCCACAGAATGTTAATGAAAAAACTATTGACACTCGCAAAAAAACATGGCCGACCTCTATACGACTTACATTCTCGTAATGCCTTATTTCTACTTACCACCTAAATGGATGAAAATTTAATAAAAGAAAAATAAAGAAAACCTGCTTTCAAGTTAGTAGCGTTAATTGTATTTCAACCAGTTCAGTATTTTTTATGAAACGTGGCTTCCTGTTCTTTGGGATCTAACCGATGAAAAGATAAATAAATTAGTGAGCTTGTGTTTTATGTACTGGTCCCTATGACGGTTTAATAAAATCTACTTTAACGAAGACATTTTAAATATCTGGAGTATTTTCTGCATTACCGCAATGGGGTATTTTCCCATTTTTTTTATTTGAAAATCGAAAATTAGAGATTAAAATATGATACACGTTTTTTACATTTTTTCTTTTCATTTAAACTGGAAAAAATTAAATCAAATTTTCGTAACGTCACTAAGCGAAAATTCAAATAAAACGCCTAATGTAGTTATTTTTTGGTTTATTTCATAATCTGCCGTTGTATATTATACCAGATTTGACATTTAACAGTAACCTTATTTTTCGTTAGTTTATTATTGTAAAAATACAGCAGATAAATTATTTTATCTACTTTCTACATCTCTCCATATTTGTGTGCTTTTAGAATATTTTAAAACAAATACACAAACAAAAATGTTAAAACAGGAATCACAAAAGAATAATGAAAGTTACCATCTTACCAGTTAAAATACATTTTTTGTGATTTTCCTAGTTTTCCGCAATTATGAAAAATTTTAATTTTAAATTAAAATAACTATTTTATAGTGGTATGTAATATTTTTCCCCACCAAAAATACAAGTATTTCACATCACATCAACCGTTTCTTTATGCAACATATTATGCAAAATGTGATATTGAAAATGATTCAACAAAAAATACAGTAAATTGCTAAATAAACATATTAAATGACTACTACAATTCTTTTGAAATTCATCGGTTATTCGAATCAAATATTCGGTTATTCGATTTACCAGTTATTCGAATAATCGGTTATTCGAATACTCGGTTATCCAAATTACCGGTTAATCGAGTATACGGTTTTCGTTTTTGTACAAAACCGCGAATAATCCAAAACCGAATAACTGGTTATCCAGAAAACCGGTTTCAGTTGCCAGCACTAGTTCAAACACCGCCTTTGAACTTTGACGGGATTTTGTCTGTGGGATTAAAATCACTCCCATATTAAAACAGACCAACGACAAACAGACAGACACGCAGCCCTGCATTCTACTTCGAATAAATTTGCTAATTTCTTATAAATTGTTAATTTTGATAATAATCCTTGTTGATGTTGATATTTTTATGATACTAATACTTTATCTGTAAAGATCGATGGGATGAATATTTCAAGTCCTTTTTATGATCTAGTCGATTTTTTTATTTTTTATAATAACACATACAGCCTGTGCTTGTCATGCACCGATACGTTTACCTTAATTAACACTGAAATGAAAACAATTCTGTTAAATCGATGGGGCAGTAAATTAGTACCAATACGACGTATAGGTAGCCATTTACAATAACGTTAAATTTGTGCATGTAACGGAAACCGTATGTGTTTCAACACGGAACCGGGTGAATAATGTGAAATATACGTTAGGGTCCGGAAATAATAATGGGGATCGGTTCAAAGTGCGTTATTTTTCTAAATCAATGTCTATAAACTAAATCCAATAGTTTGAACATCCTAGAAAAGAATGGCTTGCGTTACATGTTACCAAATGAAGATTAACACATTTTAAAATTAATGTATGATATAAAGGGAGTTCCATAATTAAGTGCTTTCTTCTGGGGTTGGGAAAACACAAAATTAAGGTCAGGGCCGGATTTAAACTTTGCGAGGCCCGGGACCACCCAACGAGAGTGAGAGTGAGAGAGTTTACTTCCATTATACACGCATATTGGGTGTGTGTCCGTTGTCTCTAAATGTGTACCCCTTCTCGCACAACGGTAATTTATGGATACAGGGGAATTGTACTATATGTGGTGTTATTATTGATATTATTATTATAGTGGGCGCTTTTGCAGAAAATGTAAATAAAAATGCATTAAAAAACATTTGTAATAAAATATTTGCAATACAAAATAAAAAAAACTAATAATAATGTTAGGAGACACTCGGGCGGTTGCCATATAAACGTATAAACATGTGCAGAACACGTCAGAGTACGTATTTCAAATTAAGACAAGCCCATCTAAGTAACAATTTAAGTTTTTTTATTGTCTGCCTGGTTGCTATAAAACTCGTTTTAAGGGCCTTGCTAAAAAACTATCTTTCGCAACATTCTAAAAACTCGGATAAAACCTTAAGCCAAAAATGGAGAACCTTATGAAGATTTTGAAATCCAAATTTTTAAACCTATTAGTTGAAGCACGAAAGCCTTTTTCAAATCAACTATAAAACTGTAAGAAAATCTGTTATAAAACTGTTATATATGTAAATATGAAAGTAATAATAAAATATAAAACTCTTGTGTCTTAGGCTTATAAAGATGGTACTGGCTACTAATATTAAATTATTATTAAAAGCAAATATACTTGAAAGCATACAGAATTCTTAATCTAGTCATAAAGGAATTCATAGATTTTTCTATAAAACTCTTTTAAGAGACATCCGTATTCTACATTAAAAACTTATAAGCTACCAAAAAATTTAAACGATCACTTTCAAAAAGTCATATCTTTTCGGCGAAAATTGATTTACATTTAATATTTCATAAATTTATTAATCAAGTTGGCTACTGTTAACTATTATTTTCGCATGACTTCTTAGTTATCATTACAAGTGACATTGTTATAAGTGTGAAAGTAGACAAAAATCAACTATTATTTTGTAGAGCAATTTAAAATATCGCTTTACGCAATGAGACATGTAATTTCACAAACGTTTATAAATCACCAATTAATTTTTTTTATTCTTGATCATCTTCTGAATTGGAAACAAACTTAAAACAATATTAATTACAAAATTATTGTAAATACATTTTTTTTGTCTTTAAATTACATGCTTCATTGCGTAAAGCGATACTTTAAATAGATCTACAAAACAATAGTTGGAAATATTGTGGAATTATTTTTGTAGAGTTATGTAGTTATCTTCAATTATTGCATATCTATCTTGTATTACAATATTAAAATACAAATAATTACAACAATTACAAATAAACAATGGCTCCTATCGAAATTGATTAAGAGCAACTTTTTTAATGCAGCTTTTAACACTGGCGCCTTTTTCCGTTTTAAATTTTTAATTATAGCGAAAATTCACCCCCCCCGTAGCTGCCCTAACAGATATTTAGATGAAAATTTGACAATTTAATTTTTGCAACGTTTCGAATTTATTGGCAAATAATTATGTTGTACTTACCCCCTTATGGGGTTGTAGCTCCTTTATGAACTAATTTAAGACAAATGTTTATATACAAAACTCAACTTATTTTTTCTAGTCCTATCACCCCCTTGAAGGAAGGTACTTAATTATGGGACACCCTGTAGATCGTCAATAACAAATTTATTGGGATATATAATAATTCTGAGCCTCACACCGCCATAATTTTACTGCTTTGGGCATGAACCACATTGTTTGATACTCTAATAAGCTTTTAAAGTTAACATAATCCTGGATAATCCACATAAAACCAATTGAAACAAACAGCGTTCTGCTTGGCAATTGAGGAATAAATTGTGATACATTGCAAAGAGGTAAGATGTAATCTGAATCTGTCGACGTGAAAATTGTAATAAAACGTCTCGATATACCGTTTTCCCTCAACTATTCCATGTTGTGTAATGGAGAAAAGTATTTAAAGGAGTTTTATAGTTATAATGTGGTGCATTGGCGTACGTATACAAGTAGTTATTCTTTAAGCAAGGTACATTTAAAAGTTACTTTTTATTTGTAGAAAACGTTAATTTTTATTCGTCAGTTATTTCTGGGGTCTGATTATCCAAAATTAAAAAGAAGATAGAAAATATTAAAATACAATGTGCGACCAAGTAATTACCTGTAGAAACATTTCAGACTTTTCTTGGACATCGTGTATATACACAGGGCACAGGGTGTCAAAAAGCATGTCGCAACGCCCAGCTGGATATCCACATGAGTCCGGAAACGTTTCGTTACAAAGATACGGGGTGTATAAGGTATTGGCATCGCTTCTATTTGAACCCTTGACTAATTCGTAACTGATCCTGGTATTTCTATAACTAGAAGTTGTGCGTATCTAAACAAAATCATGTTATTGTTGGAAAGTTTTGTGATTCAACAGTTTGGATTTTTAATTGTCTTATTATGTTACAAGTGGTGAATTCTTGGTGCCTTTCTTTATTAAAAACATTAATTTGTTATTAACTTTGTGTGTAGTGAAGTGAAGAGTTTTAATTCATTTTTCATAATTTCATGCAGAATTGGCAACACTGGAAATTCAGTAAATCTTGGAAATCCTAGCGCCAAAATTGGAGGTAAATGTGCGCCCAAAATTATTTTATTTTTTTTTGAATATTTGAATGTCAAGTGTGGGGTTTGTTTCACATTTTCATAAGGACCTACTGTATATTTCGGTTTTCTTTTTAAACAATTTCTTTTATAAAAACTATAATTTTGAAAAGTTTTTATTATTACTTGCCAATAAATTTCAAAGGTATTCATGGATAAACGTGGCAAAGTGAGTTTTGAGGTAATATTTAATTCAAGCGGCCTTGTCAAATCCCTTTGCGCACTCCACTGTTAATGAAACATCGCATTAAAAGTAGTTTTGTAGTATAACTGAACTACAGCCTACTAAAATAACAATTTTAGCACAAGAGACGCCGCAGGGGCAGTATTTCTGGAACCTTAGGTGTTGTTTCCTTCTCGCCCTGCATTTAACTAGTCATGAGGGTGCCGTTATAGTGCCCTTCAGGCTGTGCCTGCTTTGGAACGACTCTTGTGTCTAACTGGATGCGCCTAAGTGATACTAGTTCTCAAATAACCAGCTGTCTGTGGGCTTTGTTATAATAATGCCACTGTTACTTAAAAGTGATGACACTAATTGATATTGTAGGTTTCTTGTTGGGTTTCAGAAAAGAGTTGAGCTAAAATTAGCTATTTCCGGCAATGCGACGTGCGTTATTTATCTATTATTTTTTAAATTGGGAAAGGAAAACATGAAACTACAATATAATTCAGTATTTAAAACCAATTGAATCTTGCAGACATTATTTTCAGGTATTAAAATTACGTACAATTACAAATTCCTCAAGTTTTTAATCTACCCAAACTTATACAAATAAGTGTATTTAAAAAATAAGTATTTAAACTAATAAACAGTAGTTGCAAGTTTCATGATATTAACGAATTTTATAATTGCAACTTGTTGGATGTCGAGCTCAGATTCTTTATTTTATTATTATTATTATTATTATTAGTGCTTTCTTCTATTTCTTTTTGTTCCGATGCCTTTCAAAAGATAATTATTTACATTTTTACTTTCTTATACCTAATATAAGGAAGTATAGTAATCGTGATTTTTTTCGACCTCGTGATTTTGATTGATATATAAGTTTTAAACCCTCCTGAATTCATTCTGACTATTTTCCAAATGATGTCTGTCGGTTCGTGTGTGTGTTTGTGTATGTGTGTGGCCACGATAACTTAAGAAATACTAATGAGAGACTTCCCAAATTTGGCAATTAAGATTTTTAACAACATTTTAGGTGACACATTAAATTGGGTGAATGTGGTACCACCAGAAGAGATATAATGAATGAAAGAAAAAATATCTGATGTGGCGAGCACATAACTTTCTTATAACAGTATATTTCATCCTGACCTAAAAAAATCATTCTATTTAATTCTTCACTTACCTCAATTAAATTTTTATAGCGTACCTTGAAATGTTTCATTAAAATTTTTTAAATTAGACATTTCAAATGTCAAACTGTTAAATTTATCCTAACCCCATTTTATGAGGTCAAATGTATAAAAAAAATTAAGTTTACATCAGCTTTATTTAAGTAATTATAAAATGTATTTTATTGGCTTGATATAGTAGACATGATTTATAATCTTTCATCAAAAATACATTTTTTTCGTAAAGGCAAATACAAAAAAAGTTTGGGTCCCGGGGACTTTCTTTCATCTGGCCAATTTTGCTCATCATCGAATTTATCATCGTCTATGGCTTTTAAAACATGTGTACCAGTTTTGAAAACTTTATCTCAAAAACTGTGGCTGTTATTGCGATACTACAAACATGCAAACAATTTTTTTTTCTATAAAGTTATGTTTTTTCATTATAATTCGTCGAGATTCGTCCAGAAATGCAATAAAAATGTTTAATTTTTTTCCCGAAATTGTACCTTTTTTCGTCTTTCATTCATTGTGTCTTTTGTCGTGGTACCACATTCACGAAATTTAATGTGTCACCTAAAATGTTGTTGATAATCTTAACTGCCAAATTTGGGAAGTCTCTGATAAGTATTTTTTAAGTTATCCCGGATAAACACATACACACACACACACACACACCGACAAATAGCATTCGGAAAATAGTCAGAATGGATTCAGGAGGGTTCAAAACGTATAAATTAATCAAAATCTCGAGGTCGAAAAAAATCACGATTACTATACTTCCTTATGTTAGGTATAAGAAAGTAAAAACATAACTTGATGGAAAAAAATCTGTTTGCATCTCAGTAGTATCGTGATAGCAGCCACAGTTTTTGAGATAA
This sequence comes from Rhamnusium bicolor, assembly GCA_029963845.1. Classification (NCBI taxonomy): domain Eukaryota; kingdom Metazoa; phylum Arthropoda; class Insecta; order Coleoptera; family Cerambycidae; genus Rhamnusium; species Rhamnusium bicolor. The sequence continues at coordinate 936,374 of JANEYF010005500.1, forward strand.
CGCTTTCAAATTTGGTACACAGGTTCTAAAGGCCAAAGACAATGATAAATTCTTTAATGAGCAAAATTGGCCAGCTGAAAGGAGGTCCACGGGACCCAAACTTTTTTGTATTTGTCTACAAAAAAAATATATTCTTGATGAAAGATTATAAATCATGTCTACTATATCAAGCCAGTAAAATATATTTTCCAATTATTTAAATAAAGCTGATGTGAACTGAAATTTTTTACATATTTGACCACATAAAATGGGGTTAGGATAAATTTGGCAGTTTGATATTTGAAATTTAGTTACAAAAATGTGAATGTCAATAAGAAGAAATTATTAAAATATATGATATGAATTATTATTGACAGTATCGTACAACGCTGATAATTAATTTTTTAAAAATCTTAATAAAACATTTCAAGGTACGCTATTAAAATTTAAGTGAGGTAAGTGAAGAATTAAATAGAATGATTTTTTTAGATCTGGATGATATATACCGGTATAAGAAAGTTATGTGCTGGCCACGTCAGATATTTTTTTCCGTGTAGCATTATGGAATAAGGTATATTGATTTTTATATAATTAAAACTATTAAATTAATTAACTACAATAATATTGTATAAATTAAATTGTAAATTTCTTGTTGGAAATAATATACTCTTGTATATATATTACTACAGTCTTCAGGACCGAGGAATTTAACAGAGAATTTTAATTGAGAAATACTGAATTTTGTTTAAAAATACGATGTTTAAAAAGTTACTGTTATATTCCTGAGAAATCTCGTCTCAATCAAAATTAATATGATTTATTGAAAATTTGTGCCTTTTTTACAGCGAGCATAATTTTGATCCAAAATAATTATCGGTATGACAGATTTCCAAATCGCCTCCAAAAAAATAGACATTTTTAATGGGGGTGTAAATTTCTTTAAAACTCTTCATTTAGATGTTACGATATATTTTTGTAAATAGAATCGTTCATCGCGCATACATTTTTAATTAATATCAATAAAATTGTTCCAACTATGTTCCTGTCATTATGGCATCATGTTCATGTAATACATAGAGAAATTCAAAAATCTTTATGAGTTTCAACCATTGGTTTTTGAACATTGTGAAACATTTATTCCCCAATTTTTATAACTAAAGACCGCAACTCAGGTAGACATTTCGCGAATACCAGGGACTAAATCAGCTCCTGTGCGAACACATCAATAATATCTCATATGCAAAAATGATAAAATACAATAATAAATAGACAATATCATATTTTATTCTTTTGACGGGCGATTTTTGTAATGCCTAACATTAGATGAACGCTGAACATTTAGCAAAAAACACTATTGCATTATAACAATTATTTTGTGGCACTAGAATAAAAGTATATTATTGGTTTAAATGATCTAGAATTAAATTCCAGAGTCTATCATTAAAAATCCATTTCATGTCTGAGAACGACTGTCCACGCCTGCATACTTAACTGGGGTTTATTTAAAATAATGAAAGTTTTTCAAAGAAGCCATATTTACAACAAGAACAGATAAGTCCACTTCTTTGCTTGTAAAGAGGTCAACTAGATACATAGTAATAAGTCCAGGATTATTTCTAAAACTGTTTGAAATTTTTGTTTCACATGGTCCGCAGTGGTTGCTGATAACTGGAAAATAAATTGGCGTAGATCGTCAATTAAACAAAATTGTGATGTTGATTGGAGCTAAGACTTACTTTTATATTTATTTTATTCATTTACAAAAATGTAGTTTTCTAATAATTTGGGTACAACTGTTTTATTTATGCCTGTGCGTGTCATATTCCTTGAACTTATTTTTGTATATTTAATGTCAATATGAGTTTACTCTTTCGGTGAAATTATGTCTCCACCTCACACAAACACACCGTATATTTTCTTTACTCATACTACTTACTACTTTAAGGGCCAGAAGTTGCAAAATCAGGCAAAAAAATCGTTATGTTTGTATCTGAGGAATACTTATAATGGTACAACCTTGTTTTCACCCTGTTAATATTATACTTCTTTTTTTGTTTTCGTACTTTGTTGTGTAAATAAAACATAAATAACAAATCTATTATATATTCATACTATACAGACTCGTGGAAAAAGTACGTAGAGACAGTTGCAATTTTAGATTTATGTTTGCACCATTCTTCAAGTTGACGTGCGGTGCAGTCGCCCGCACATTCAATATATAGTGAATGTTTTCTTTGCGGGGATATTGGACATGTGATGAATGGTTTGTCTTTATCATATCTACAGAATCATCTAGTAAGAATAGAGTATGTTTTATTTTGGTTGACATTTAAATTGTCTCTGTGTTACAGACATTTTGAAGTATATGTATAACTTATAGTCAGTTTATCCAGCCTGCCGCTGGGTAAACTACAAAATGTATGCCTTTTACCGTTCGTAAACCTATTACTGCTGTGTATAATATGTAAATTTACTTAAAAGCATACTTCTAAATAGGTTAGGCATGTACTCCACAGCTTAGATAAATGTTCTTACAGGCGATGAGAAGCACATTATTTCCGTTTCACCAATTTAACAATTTTCATATTTTAAGCGCTAACAAAAAACATATTGTGCACGATTTTAGAAATATATGTCGGTGTGTTGTTATATTTGTCATTGACATTTTATATTAAAAGATGTTCCCCACGCAATAAAAATTGCCCTGTTTCGGCCATATTCCATGAAATAATTTTTTTTGGAGTTTTTAAAGGTTTTCGTTCTAAATTAAGATGTGTTTTTATTGAATCAACATAATTAGTCTATACTGTGTATTTAAATAAAAACGGTATTTTTTGTTTGTCTAACATTGTCGTAATTTTTTTCTTCCTCTTCAAAGGACTATCTGACTAGTTTATTGTTGAGTGAACGATAACGGCTCAAGTGTATGGTTGAAAATATCTCAAGAAGAAGAAGAAGAAAAAGAAGAAGTGGAAGAAAGATAAATATCAGTTCTTGATAACGCATGATTATATTTTAAAAATTCTTACATATTATTGCTTAGTATCTATGCATTTCAAGAACAAAAAATAATAAAATAATTATTGGCTATTACATAAGTATTCTTTCAAACCTGACATGATAGTAACCATAAATACCTATAGTTTTTTATATTTTATACTGTCATTCTTTTCTGAATGCACTAGTATAAACGTTTTACGTATATAATAAATCAAAGACAATACTTTCAATACATTTTATCATAGAAACTATTAAAACAATTACTCGATCTAGGAGCAAGAATTGCATTGAATTATATAACAGTGCTCTTAGTATTAGAAGCAAAATAATATTGAGATTAAAAAAATGACTCGCCAAATTGGAACATTTTTACGCTTAAGAAATGATTTCCTCCAGTTACAATATAACAAAAGAAAACCCCTACTCCGATATATATCTATTTTCGTTCTTCCTTAACTCTTCAGGGGGATGATTCACGACCATATTGTTTATAAAATATTTAAATTACATAATTCAAAATATGAACATTTGTTAGATTTATTTTGCCACTTTAAATTGAAAGACAATATCTACATTAATTAATTATTTATAACTTCAGTAATCATAACGACATTCATATCTAACCTAACCTAAATAAACCCATTATTTTCATACATTTTAAAAAATCTGACATATTATTGCTTAGTATTTATCTATTTCCAAAAAAAAAAGAAATAATAATAATAAAATAATTATTGGGTATTACATAAGCATTCTTTCAAACCTAACATGGTAATACTAATAAATACCTATAGTTTTTTATATTTTATACTGTCATTCTTTTCTGAATGCACTAGTATAAAAGTTTTACGTATATATAATAAATCAAAAACAATACTTCCAATACATTTTATCATAGCAACTATTAAAACAACTACTCAATCTAGGAGCAAGAATTGCATTGAATTAAATAACAATATTCTTAGTATTAGAAGCAAAATACCTACAAGTATTTATTATTATTATCTTGTTAGGTATGAAAGAATGCTTATGTAATACCCAATAATTATTTTATTATTTTTTTCTAGATACGCATGATTGTTCTTTGAATATGCATAATTCTATATTGCCACCACTGAAAGCAATCATGATTTATTTCATTAATAAATGACATAAGCCCGTTTTCAAAAATTCTTTGTTTTCTTTTTAATATAGGACCTAATCTATATACTTTTTAAGCATAGAATAGAGTAAAACCGAAGTATTTGCTTGAGTCGTAACTTTTGCATCAAGTTTTCTCGAATACTATAATTCGTATGACAAAACGAGTAAGGACCTTTTTTCGTAAATAATTTTTCTTATTTTTCGATCTTATGATAACGTTCATATTCGTAAAATTAAAAAGATCGAAAATATGCGCGAAAAAATCCCTTTTTTATCCCACCATTGTTTAAAACAACGAAATTAAAGTGTAAAAAAATCAGCATTTTTGGACCTTTTTCTTAACGGGTACTAAAAGCACTGGACTAGTTCCCAAACGAAAATGCACAATTTCCTTAAATTTCTTAGTAAATTTACACTGCATTCTAGATATGTGCAAATATGATCTCTAATTAATTATAAAGCCTCTGAAAATGGTCTAAATTTTATTCTCGAGCCTAAGTGACAATGTAAATAAGAACCATATATTCCATTTCATCAAAAGTAATGTAATGCAGTGACCGCGTAACAGATGTGCCCTAGGTAATTGCTCCCAGAGTTCAGAGACAAAAACATCTTTGAATTATGTAGGAGAGGCGCCAAATAGTCACGACCTCCATTCATTATTTACAAGATACATATACGAGTACATGAGCTTACAAATAACAGCGCCGGTCGGTGACTTGTAAAAAAATTACTAATCATCTTGCTGAATCTCTATTATAATGATGAGATAGTTATGGAAATAGAGTGAAATAATGAAACTGATACAGTTGGGTTCTCTCAGATTTGTATAAATATTTATACAAGCATAAAGAGTGAACGCAAAATATGTTTTCTTTGTATGTTTAAATTTTAAAATTCTATTAACCCTTAACATTAAATGGGTTAAAACATTTGTTGCTGAAAATAGAGGTGCATTTAACACTGTTCTTATACTGGTGTCTGGTCGGCTTTATAAAAATATTAACCCAACTTTATACCTTTGGGCCTCATCGCGTCGGTTTATTGATACAGAATTTTCCATACCGCCCCGCCATCTATATATAGACGACCGACTTTAATGTATATAAGAATAAAAAAGACAGATAACAAAAAAAACTTAGAATTCATGATCATCAACGGCAATATTTTATATTTAATTTTATTGTTCACAACAAAGAGACAAATGCATTTTTTTTATTTTCGTGTCCCGTAAAGAGTAATATTCACACAAAAATATTACATTAAAAAGGCAATTACAGTTCTTTTTATATTAGAGCTGAAAAAAATTTAGAAAATGGATAGTAATTTTATTTAAATTACCAGAGCTTGTTTAAAATGTCACTTTATTACAAATTCACGGAGGAAAATACAATGGAGGAAAACCTTATACTAAAATTAGGAGGGGCGCAATATTTAACAGAGAAAAGAAAATTAAAATTATGTTTCATTTGCTGTAAAAGCTTCATTAAGCAAATTTTAAGTAGTTTTTCAAATATACCGGTTTTAACTAAGATTATATACATCATTTACTTTTTGTTTCTACTAACACAATTTTTAACGGTGGCGTGAATAGGCATAATTATTATTATTTTAAAACTCGCGTTATGCGTAACATGTGACGTGTGGAAAATGGTGTAATAAGGACGAATATTTCAATAAACATTTAATTATTTCATCTTTAGTGTATTTCCTTAATTTATTATCTTGCAGGGTTAAAATATCAAGACGTTTTCAGTAATAACTAAGTTATTTTTTTTGAGGGGATTTCGGTCAGATATAACTAATTTTATTATTTTTTTTCTAACGTTTCGGTTTATTACACCATCATCAGAGAAACTATTAAATATTAGGTATTTGTTTTCAAAATTACATGCGAAAGTTCCTGTGAACTGGACGTTGATGTAGGAGTGCCCCAGGGTAGTGTCATAGGTCCACTACTATTTCTGTTATATCTTAACAATATAGATGAACGTATCTCCACATTTTTCTGTGTATTTGCAGATGATATAGCTGTTGTATCAAGTGGTAGAACTGCAGAGGAAGTGACTAGAAGTTTAAACTCAAATCTACAACACATTTATACTTTCTTCAATGAACATAGATTAATCATGAATTAAGAAAAAACTTTTTGTTTACAGTTTCATCCTATAAAATCCAATTATAGTTATAGCCCTTTAATAAAATTAGAAAACATGTCAATTCAAAAGGTTTCAGAGTTTAAACTTTTTAGGCATTCATATAGATTTATCACTTGATTGGAAAACATATTGATACACTTTGCAAAAAGCGTGCCAGTAACTGCTTTGCTATAAATAGGTTATCTAACATTTGTAGTGTCACTGTTGTAAAAACATTTTATTTCTCCAATTTTGAGTCTCGGTTAAGATATGGAGTGATTTTCTGGGCTAGTGCATCTGCTACAAATCGTGTTTTTGTATTGCAGAAAAGGGCAATACGTTTCATTTATGGACTGAAATATAGGGAATCATGTAAACATACTTTTATACAGCAAAAAATTTTAGCTTTGCCGTGTTTATATATTTTGAAATTATTATGTTTCGTAAAAAAAAAACACATTTCAAAATTTGAATATCAAAACTCTAACCATCTGTATCCTACACGTTATGGCCTTGATCTGCAATACGATTTACATCGACTGCAATTGTACAAATCCGACCCATACTACATGGGTGCTGTACTATACAATAAACTGGATGCTAAAGTAAAGTCAATAAATAATGTAAAAAAGTTTATCATCGCTGTTAAAGAAGTCCTTCTAACAAATGGTTTTTATTTTGTTTAAGAATATCTATAATATTAAGATTAAAAATATGGTTCTTCTGTTATATTTTAATCACTATTGTTTTTTATTTTTCTTTCTTTTCTTTTCATTTATATATTTCATGTTTTTAATTGACGTATCCTATATCATTTTTTGTATGATCTACTGGATGAATAAAGTTTGTTATTTGTTTTATATATATATATATATATATATATATATATATATATATATATATATATATATATATATATATATATATATATATATTGTAATAACTACAGATAAGAAGATAGCAATAAATGACGTCAATTCCAGGGTTGACGCTAGGAGTCACCGCCGAAGTATGTTCATTCCAGGGTTAACGCTAGGAGTGACCGCCAAAGTATGTTCATACATATATAATACAATATCTTACCTTGTTATTTTGGCGAGTTCGGTAATATCCAAAGTTAATACGAAGAGGGTTGTAATTGGTGAATGTAACGTTAACACCCACACATGTATTTTCAAGTATCGATCTCAAGAATAAAAGTATTTTACTAATATTAATGCACGCACTAAAATATTTGCCTCCTTCGAGCCGCAAGCATTGGTGGTTTCAACCACTCTAATCCAGACGTGTTTGTCAATCAGTTGAGAATAATTTTTTTGTTTAATACTCTAATATCTCTGTGATAAATATTTTTTCTTCATGTCGTTTCCGATGGCACCTGAACATTGTTGTACTGCCCACTAATACACCTTTGCAAAAGTTGTCGAAATAGTGGATTATTTAGTTTCGTCCATGTATATTACACCTAATCATCATTTGCACTAAATTTAAGTTAAAATTTGTGTGCGCGCATCTATCTTCATGTTTGCACAAAAGCACGTTGCACGAAAGTAATTTTTGTACAGCTTGTGCAATATAAATCTTTGCCGTTAAATTGCATCTCCGGGGAATCGTTAAATTTAGAAGTTCACTTTATCGTCTGAAGTAATAGAACGTGATATTTAAAAAACGTTAATCTCCGTTGTTTTTAATTTCGCACTGTTTACGTATATACATATTATTCACATAGACGTTTTATAAATGCTACGTATTTAAAGTGTAATCATTTTCAATATGGTGCAGTGGGCGTAAACGTGATAGCAATGCTACGCGATCCGCGTATATCTATGAATTGCTATTGGACACTCGGCAATAATGAGCATTACTCCGTCAAGTTGACGGTCAGTAAATAATTGTTTTTTATAGCTGCATGTCGTCTGATTACCTGATAAAAACATTTAATTTTTTGTTCTCATTTTTATCAAAAAAAAAAAAAAAAAATAGAATTATTGCATAGTACATAAGAATATTTTATCATTTTATATTGTTTGGGAATGTTTCATTAAATGTTTACAATGTAATATATTATTCTACGTAAAGGTCGTCTCTGGAATTAATCGTGATCTCCCGATCTCTAGTAATAACTAAAAAACTACTTGGTCGATTTAAACAAAAATTTTAAACCCAAGTTAGCAACTTTAGAGAGCTCAAATTTAATGTACAACAGGTAGATATAGTGTTATTTGATAATTTATTATAGGTACCAAAAGTGATTATGAACATGGGCCTGGTAACGACTCATGTCTGATATACAGGATGTTAAAGTTTTATTTTTTTTTCAGTTTTTTCAAAATAATTTAGAAACAACTTGAACTAACTATTTGAAACTGAAAAAGTTTCAAGAGGCAAATTTTATTTAGTTCTTAACTGACCTCACAACTGCGAAAAAAAAAGTGAAAAAAATCAGTGGCTATTAATTTTTTTTTTCAAATAAATCTTAAACTCTCAGTTCGCACGTACGCACCAGGCGAAACTGATAAACATCTGTCTATAGCCAGAATATACCTTACTAGGTCCTAAAGCATAAAAAATTTCAAATAATTAGTTCAAGCCGTTTCTGAATTATTATGAAAAACTGAAAAAAAAAGTAAAAATTTAACACCCTATATAACAAGCAACGGACTCATATTCATAAGAACGTTTCGTAGCATTTTTTTCTAAATACCCTGTATATAACATAACTAAAAATATGAAGACTTACAATGCCCATCTTATTTTATTTTTGTTTTTAAATGAGTTCCTTTAAACTCAGATCTATAGTTATTAGAGTTGATAACTCCCAAGTGCAGATATTAAAAGATACTCTTTTTATTTCTTTTTATGAAATGTCTGATATATTATAATTTTTACATCTGCCTCTAAATGGACCTTTATATTTGCTTTTATGCTGCGAAAAAGCTTTTAAATTGCAGACAAAATTTTTAGGAAGTAAAGTTTCGAAAAAAGTTTATAATGCACAGAGTAACTAGATATACAAAATGAAACGAATTAGATAAGGAATGTGTCAAATATCAGGATAATTATATTTAATACTTTCGTTTACGTTTACTTATTATTTCTTATATGTACCTAATATAAGGAAGTATAATAATCGTGATTTTTTTCGACCTCGAGATTTTGATTGATATATACGTTTTGAACCCGTCTGAATCCATTCTATTTCCCGAATGATGTCTGTCGGTGCGTCTGTGTGGATGTGTGTATGTGTGTATCCGCGGTAACTCAAAAAATACTAACGGGAGACTTTCCAAATTAGCATGCCAAATTGGCAGTTAAGATTGTCAACAATATTTTAGGTGACACATTAAATTTGATGAATGTGGTATAACCAGAAGAGACATAATGAATGAAAGAAGAAAAAAAGTACAATTTCGGGAAAAAACTTTAAAAAAATTTGTTGCATTTCTGTACGAATCTCAACGAATAATGAATAATGAAGAAATATAACTTTATGAAAAAAAATCTGTCCGCATGTTTGTAGTATCGCGATAACAGCCACAGTTTTTGAGATAAAGCTTTCAAATTTGGTACACTTGTTCCATAAAGGCTAAAGACAATGAACAATTTAGCGATGAGCAAAATTGGCCAGCTGAAAGGGGGTCAACGAGGCCCAAACTTTTTTGTATTTGACTTTACAAAAAAATGTATTTTCCAAGTACTTAAATAAAGCTAATGTAAACTAAAATATTTTACACATTTGGCCTCATAAAATGGGGTTAGGATAAATTTAACAGTTTGACGTTTGAAAGGTCTAATTTTATTATTCGATTCTCTTGCCCACCCCTAATTTACGGATAGGGTTGGGCGATTGTCAAAAATCATTATCGATTATTGAAAAATAATCGATTATTTCGATTAATCGATTATAATCGATTAATCGATTAATCAAATAATCGATAAATCAAATGATCGATTAATCGATTAATCAAATGATCGATTAATAGATTATATAAGAAGAAATAATCAAATGATTGATTAATCGATTAATCGATTATTTTTCGATTAATCGATTATTTTTCCCAGCCCTAGATTCCAGGTTCGTACATACATCGTATCGTACATAGATACACAACATGGTGAAAAACTGATGTTTCTGCAGAAGCACAATTTTAACTCTTTCACTGGGGCTCTCGATTTCGCCATACGGGTCGTCTGAACGGCTGCGGTAACTGCTTGCGGCAATATCCGCTTTCCGCAGTTAACCCCCAAAATGGTGCTTGTCATTTTTTGTTATAAGAAAAATATGTAATGCCGATTTGGAGAACTATAAAGGACGTGTGTTACTCTATGTAACAGATACAGCATTCTATATGAAGGCATCTGCGGTGTGCTTAAAAAACACATACAAGTATGTAAATTTATTACATGTAACCTGTTTAGCACACGGACTCCATCGCATTGCAGAAACTGTTAGAGACTACTATCGCACAATATACAGATTAACAGACAGCGTAAAGAAGACATTTTCATAAGTGCCGTGTCGAAGAAAATTATTTGAAGACGAACTGCCGAATTCGCCATTACCACCACAGAATGTTGAGACGCGTTGGGGCACATAGTTAGAGGCGGTAAACTATTATTATATTCATTCTGATGATGTAAAGAGGGTTATTGACAAATTCATTGCAAACGACGCACTCTCTATTTCACATACTCAGCAGACGTTTAATGTGGCCAGCCAACAGAAATCTATTCAATCTTTCAAAGAATTTTTTTCAAAACTTTTTTTGTTTTACTCCAAAGGACTTTTGCATAGGATAGTACACTGCCAAAGTTGACGGGGTGTACGTGGGGATGTGTTTTTATTTATTTTTTTCGATATCTACATCCCTTCACAAGTTATAGGGACTTTTTGGTTGTCAGGTTGTACTTCACATATTTAACATCTATTAGATATTTTAAATAATATTTTCAAAACTTTTTTGGATTTCGTCCAAAGGGACTGAAACTTTTTCCAAAGTCGACGGGGCATTCGAAGGGGTGTTTTTTCAATTATTTTTTCTATATCTACATCTCTTCATGAGTTATAAAGACTTTTTAGTTTTGTCGGTTTATATACTTGACATATTTTTAACAGCTATTCGATCTTTTGAAGAATTTTTGGTATTTGTATGTAATTTGAGCAACAGTTGTCAAAAGTTAACTCCTGAGCATCTAGAACAGATGCTGCTAATTTCCTGGAACTGTAGAAATTACTATAGTGAGCAGTGTTGTGTGTTCAGTGAATTATATAATATATTGCTCCTGTCATTTTGGATATTGCAATGGTCAATTAGAAGGTAATATATAATTGTCTTTATATATGTATGTCAGCGCAGTTTCCTGGAGCATCCCTTGGTTTTTACGTCATCGACTGTTTACTCACGGTCCTTAGTAATAACTAAAGCTGCAAATCGTTTCTGTGTATTATGGCCGTAGAGTACACATGATGTACTTACTGTCGCCGGCATTCACCTTGACCGCGAAACTCTTTCTCCAGCCCAGTCTATTATTAGCTTTCGAGTTGTGTACACGTTAAGTCACTTGGGCGTATTGCATATTGTTTTTGTGTTTTTTATTTTATTTGTTGTACTGTATTGTTGATATTAATTTAACAATAAAGCATGGCAGACGTACGCAGTTGTAGAAAACGGCCATTTGCTGACGAAGTGAATAAATTCATAGGTGAATTCCCGGATTTATTCTATGATGGTGCTAAAATAATTTGTAAAGTGTGCGAGAAAGATTTGATGTGCTGGGATAAGCGTGATTGTGGACTTCACGTAAATAGTGTACACCATAAAAATAAATAAATGGCGTGCCTTCGACAACACAGTTTATGTTTGATTTACTATTAACGCTGATTGCCTGTGATGTTCCGCTGCACATACTCGATAAACAACCATTTCGAGAGTTCTGGAATAAATACAATGCCCAGGTGAAGTTACCAAGTCACACAACGTTATGTAACTATCTACCAACTGTACACGTAGACATGGTAAATAAGATGAAATGTGAATTAAAAAAATACACGGCTGTGGTTATCTGTTGATGAGAAAACAGATTGTAAAAATAATTCTATTTTAAATGTTATAGTACGAGTACTATAACCGACAGTTCCACTATTACTAGCTAGCAAAAGACTAAGTCAGTGTACTAGCGAAACAATTACCAGGGTGATGCTGGAGACGTTAGAAAAATTTGAACTGTCAAAAACTCAAGTGTTGATGTTTGTAACTGATGGCGTCGTGACAATGCGTTCGCTAGGCCGTCCTTTGCAAGAACAAGATTGTACGTTTATACATGTTACGTGTAAAGTGCATGCTTTACATCTTGTGGCAGAAACTATTCGAAAAGGTTTTCCAGAGGTGGATGCATTAATAGCAAGTACAAAAGAAGTGTTTCTTAAATCTCCTAAACGTCTCCGTGCATTTCATAGCAAGTGCTCCGGTATTCCTGAACAACCATAGCCGATTCTTACACGTTTGGGAACATGGTTGCAGGCAGCTTTTTATTATGCTGAATATTTCCAACAAATAAAAGCTTTGATACTACAATTCAATCCAGATGAGACTGCAGCTATTAAGGAAGGCCAGACAAAATTCGAAGATATTTCCATTGAAACAGCTTTAAAAAATATTGCGAAGAACTATAAACCATTACATGGAAGCATAAAAAAATTAGAAAACAGTGCATTGTCGTTGGCGGAGTCATCGCAAATAGTGGACGAAGTAAATCTACTGCTACACGCTATAGGTGACGCAACAAATGAGCACGTTAAAGAAAAGTTCGCAAGTATGTTAGATAAAGATACCGGTTTTACCAAATTAAGACAAATACGTGATGGTGCAGCCCCAGATCCGTTAAGCGCGTTTAAAGACTATTTTACGTATGCGTGTATTACATCAGTAGATGTAGAACGGTCATTTTCAAAATATAAGAATATATTATCACCAAAGCGAACATCACTCATGGAGACAACCATAGAAACATACCTGATGCTGCAAAATGGCTACACATCTTCTCCAGTTTGTGATAAGCAAGCTAGTTCATCAAGTTAGTTAAGAGGGTAAGTTTTACATACATTGTTATAAATTGTAACAGTTTATTGTCTCTCGTATTAGTTAATTTCGCGTACGCCACTGTCCTACGTAACATTTTTGACAGCCCTATAAAACATATATAAGAGATACAACTGTTATCATTTTTAAAATATTCATATGTTGCCGATTCCATACTAAAACTAAAATTCTTAATGCCAGTTGATATTTTACAATATTGTGTTAAATTATGTTCTTTACAAAATGATTTTGTATGTAAATTACTGTGCATACACCCATGTATTTATACACCTATAATAAATATTAAAATTGACATTTTATATAAATATTGCTTCAAATACCTTACTAAATTTATGTATGTTCCGTAAAATATGTAATCCTTTGTATCTATAGAAACGCAGGAAATATCAGAAGTCCTGAAAGACATAACCACATATTCGCAAAAAATTAGAACAGTGAGGGGTGAACATATTTCCATATAAATGTGTCTCGTAACTTAGGTCCGAAATCGTCTCTCATGGTTATTGAGACCTGCTTACTCCTTCATTTTCCTCAAAGTTTCAGGATTCTTTTCTTTATTTTCTATTTGTTCTGTATTCCAGGCAACCCCGATGAATATATGAAAAATTCATCTGTCTGCTTTCGTATGAATATAGTAAAGTACTGCACATGCAGAATTAAATATTTTGTTTTATACCTAGGTGAAAATAAACCGTTTTATTCAGCAAATTTTCAATCTATATTTATTTAATTTATAGCAAAAACACAAATATTTCTTTTTATTTTATACGTAACAATTCTAATTGAAACAATAAAATAAACACTGTCTTTGTCAGTATTTTTTTCAGTTAAATAAGGTATTAAACAATTACTTTGAAAACAGTGTGTACTATGGAGGAATATGTATCACAGTAACTAGTTAATTTCAGATCATGTACAAATTATATTTTTGTTACCGATACTGCGGTCAAGATATTTTTATGGTAACCAAACCATTCACCTGGGTGGTGAATTAAAAAAAAAATGTAATAGGTAAACATTTCCAGGGAGATGCTCGTCTCTATTTAAAAGAACATCTAATTTTCCTGAAATAATTCAGAAACTTTTGATGCAGTATCTATCAGATAATGAGCACAGAACTTCAGAACTCGTGATATGTCAGGTGTACTAAAAGTGTGTAAATAGGAAAAATATATTATGTTATTTAATATGATAATTTCTTTGTTCCAAATTTTCTTTTTATTGTTTTGATGCAATATCAGTTGGTTTTTTTAAATCTTATTATTTAACGGACAGATTACAGACTGTATCACTAAATGAAATGTCATCAAATATTTGCCCAATTACGTCAGGTGGATCGGAAAATGGTAGTTAAAATGAAGAAATTTTGTGAAAGTCTTTGTACTTCCTGTTTTAAATAACACGTTCACCTCCTATTCTTTTTTCCCAGTCTTCCTTGTTAATTGTTGACACTTCATTTTGAATTAACTACGACTTTTTTTATTGAATTTCGGAAAAATATTTCCTTTTCCGACGTTTTTCTTCAATTTACATCAAATTAATCGGGTTGAAAATACATAAAATGGCGGTAATCCAAATACTTTGAGGCTATATCTCTCCGCTACATTATCTGTAATATACTTTTCATATTTTTTCATTTGCAGGACATCCAACAGTTCTGCTTTGTTATAATTTTCCTCATAATAGAGATCATGTTTCATTAAAAAATGTTTGTAACTCCAGCTTAGTAGAATTTTATACAGTTGTCTCGAATGGTACTTCGCATTGTCAAGAACAATAATGCTATTCGGTTTTAATTTTGGAATTAGTGTATTTTCAAACCACTCCTCAAAAATTTCTCCCTCCATGTTTTTCCGCACATTTTCAATGCATTATCAACCCATCCATCAACTGATCCACAATGTAATATAATCAAACAACTCCCTTTATTAGGGGGCAGTGAGATTGGTTGACATTTCCTAGATCCATCAGTCCATCCTTTTTTTATGGTGTCATGAGGATCATACCAAGTTTCATCTACATAATAAATTGGTCTATTTTCCCTTTTGAATTCTTTTATCCTTTCTAGATATGAATTTCGTTAATCCACTATTTGTCTACTTTCCATAATCGCCATGCTGTTATGAGTAGTTTGATATTTAAATCAAATTTTTCTCAGCCAAGTTCCTAAAGTTCTTTTAGTATATTTTAGATGATAATTTCTTTTAATTTTCTGTCCACCACGTCAATAGTTGGGATTTCATTTTTCTGATACGCGTCGTAAACTAAAGTTCTTAAAAAGTTTTGCCAACGATGGGTCCAGAGCTTTCGATTGACCGGCGTCGGATCTTTGTTTTCTTGGGAGGGCACCTTCTTTCACCAGATTGTGTATTGTGGGATGGGGAATGTTAGTTAGAGATGCTGTGTCACCTAGGATATCAAATCATTCAAATTAGAGTCATTAACTCGTCACTTCAAAAGATTATTGTAAACATTAAGGCATTGTTTCGCTGGCTCGTTCAAATGTAACCGATTTTTTCTTATTGAAAACACTAATGAACTTTGATTTTCTTTATCCTGTAATCACTATGACTTTTATTTTCACAAACACAATAAGATGCAGACGTAGAGGCCATCCAGGGTCGAAACATTTTTACATCAAATATCTTCTTAAATTATTTTCAAAAACACACTAGCAAATTAACAGATATAATTATTGCTCATATTACACTATTACACAACCCACTTCAACACGATAACCTTCTTAAAATATTTTTAAAAACACGCCAGCAAATAAAGAGATATTAAATAATTATTATTTATCTTATATTATACTTACAATATATCATCACTGCTGGAATGATTCGGTAACAAAACTAAGTGCGGCTCTGAAGTATCACAGAGTGTAAGTGATACTCCGCCTCGATCGCGTGCCAGCAAAAATAACAATCATCGTTCTTGCTTTAATGTAAGCGGTGTAAATTACGGAAGATGTCATGTGTTATACATTTCCGTCCACATATCGCATTTTGCTCCGCACGTCCCATCACAATATAGGTTTCGCTGACTATACCACGTTCGTATACTTGTTTAAACATGACAACTCTTATAACAGAAAAGTCCAAGGTTGTTAAAACGTCATCATCACGATACTTACAGCTTGTGTGTAAAGATATATTTAGGGTTAAAAAAAAACACGTTTCCTTACCATTTTGTTTTCACTCAACTGTAAGGAAAAAAACATGTTTATACTACAAAATATTTATTACATCAAATTAGGTACTGTAAACAAAAAGCAGCCAAAGTAACGTATTTGAAATTCCACGTAAATGGTTATTTTCTGTAGGGAAATGAAGTATAATATGTTGCGTATGGAAATTGATTGTTATTTTGAAACAGGCATGATAAAATACGAATATTATTATTGGGTTGAATTGTAGATGTTCCTAACGATGTTTACTTACTTTCAGTTGCCTTGTTTGTTATTTTAGGTGTATATCGAATGAATATGAATTTATAAATTCGTATGAATTTATGCTGGTATTAATTAGTTTTTACCTTATCATACCTATAGTATACACAGAAAAAATGTTTTAAATGAAATAAAGTATATTTAATTTAAATAAATCTTTGTTTCGTACGCTAATAAATACATTCTCCATTTAAGAAAAATGTATGTTTACCAATAGATGATACCTTGTTTCATCTAAATCCTTCATGGCTTCTGAGTAATAAGTAATTTTTCATCCTAAAAAACACTTACTTTCAGAAGAAATAACATAATATGTTAAAAATAGGCCAAGATAGTCCGCAGACTGCTGTTTGTGGCTGCTATCACTACACTATCTCGAACTACTGTCATTTTAGAGCTGTATTAAAACCGAATTATAAGGCAACTCAAGTGAATTCCTCCTTTCAGCAATTTATTGGTGGCCGGCGAGGTGTTGATGTAGAGTTAGTCACTGAACTTCAGCCAAATCGTCTGGAATCCCGAATTAGAGCTGCCGAACAGGAAAATCTGTTTCGGCAGCATGTCGAAAAACCTCAGCATGGTGTCTTCTATAAGAACATAGAAACACTGGGTTTATTGACCAGGCTGACATTCACCTTTCTAAGGTCAGCCGGGCTTAAGTCGGAGACCGAGGGATTCATTATGCCCTGCCAAGATGGTGTTATCAACACCTTAGTCTACCGTAGCCGCGTGTGGCGTGTAGAGGTTCCTGATATCAACTGCAGGACCTGCCCTCAGGCGGCGGAATCACTCATGCACTTACTAGCTGCATGCCCCATATATACGGGGTAGACCAGACACCAGTGCTGCCTTACGTCCCCGTAGATCCGTTCTCGAGAATGAGAAATGCCGGATTTACTGAAACTACTCGTTCCCGACGGTCAGGCTAATCCAAGCCCACAAGCCTGATATAGTCCTCCTCGACCATCAAGTTAAAGTGATGTATGTCATCGAGTTCTCGGCACCTACGGAGAAAAACATCACCTGGAAAGAGGAGGAGAAACGGACCAAATATCGCGATCTCCGGTACGAGCTCCAAGTGCTGTACCCAGGCTACTCGGTAAAAATGGTCGTCCTAAAATCGGTGTACTTGGTGGGATAAAGCCTACGCTGCTCTCGGAACTGAAGACTATACCGGCCTGCCAAATATCAGCCGAGTGGCTGGCAGGCCAAATGCAGAAGGCGGTCATTCTGGGTTCTCTCCGTTTGCTTAGGGCACACAATTCAGGAATCTACAGTCACTAAACTCTGCGGGATGTGGGGAGTGACTGTGGTTAATGTGCTGGCTCGACTCCTGTGAGGCGCCGGGAAACCGAAAATAATAATAATAATAATAAGGATTGTTCAAGGCAGCAAAAAGAGCCGCAGATGAACTCGGTCTCGCATTTGACATCATGCGAGGAGGCCGGCGAGGTGCTGACGTAGAGTCAGTCACCGAACTTCAGCTAAATCGTCTGAAAGCCCAAATTAGAGTTGCCGAAGTGGAAAATCTGTTTCGGCAGCATGTCGATAAACCCCAGCATGGTGACTTCAATAAGAACATAGCAACGCTGGGTTTATCGACCAGGCTAACATTCGCCTTTTTTAAGGTCAGCCGGCTTAAGTCAGAGACCGAGGGATTCATTATGGTCTGCCAGGATGGTGTTTTCAACACCTTGGTCTATCGTAGCCGCGTGTGGCGTGTAGAGGTTCCTGATATCAACTGCAGGACCTGCCATCAGGCGCCGGAATTGTTCATGCACTTACTTTCTACATGCCCCATATATGCGATTTCGGCCTACATCCACCGACACAACGCGGCGTTACGAGTGTTATACTACCATCTAAGGCACTCGCACGGGGTAGACCTGACACCAGTGTTGCCCTACGTCCCCGGAGATATTGAGTCCGTGGTTGAGAACGAGAAATGCCGGATTTACTGGAACTACTCGTTCCCGACGGTCAGGCTAATCCAAACCAACAAGCCTGACATAGTCCTCCTCGACCATCAACTCAAGGTGATGTATGTTATCATGTTCTCGGCACCTGCGGGGAAAAACATCACCTTGAAGGAAGAGGAGAAACGGAATAAATATCGCGTGTTCCGGTACGAACTCCAAGTGCTGTACCCAGCCTACGCGGTAAAAATGGTCGTCCCAATAATCGGTGTACTCGGAACTGAAGATCATACCGGCCTGCCAAAAATTAGGTGAGTGGCTGGCAGGCCAAATGCAGTGGGTGGTCATTCTGGGGTCTCTCCGTCTGCTTAGGGCACACGATTCTGGAATCTACAGTCACTGACCTTGCGGGATGTGGGGAGTGGCTGTAGTTAATGCGCCAGCGCACCTACCGTGAGGCGTCGGAGGCCACGGGAAGACTGTCCGGCATCGGATAAACCGGAAAAATAATAATATTAATAACAATAATAAAATACTACTGTATATTAGAATATTCGCAAGCCACAGTATCTTTGACCTTGTAATAATGAAAACGAAAAGAAAATCGTGATGAAATAAAGCCCATGGACCCTAACTCTAACAACTTTCTTCAAGTTATTATTTTAGAGTTATATAAGAGTACTTTTATTAAATTTGCGAAACAAATTTTATCAGAATCCGTTACGGAATTTCCGAGATATTGACGAAAAACCAATTTCCAGAGGGAATCATAATTCTATTTATAAATGAGCTTTCGGCGATACATAAAATCACGCAACTCATACTTTTGTGAGTAGAGTTGACCTTATGGTGGTACTGAATTTAAGACCACTCTGTATATAGGATTTTCTGGCTCAGTGACGTAGAATTGTATTGCTTATTAGATTTTGGAATCTGAACTTCAATTTTGGTTAACTCCAAGTTGAATATTAGTAAAGAGCTCACCATTTCACCTCCTCAATTTTTTTTTTCGATGATTTATGTTAGTTCACCCATCTGTTTACCTGTTTACTACTGCCTTAATCTAAGTGTAACCATCAACTCACAAAAAACTGTTTAACAAAATTTCGTATTTAAAACTTCTATTAAAATTATAGGCAACAAACTAAAATTGAAGGGGTTGTATCTTTTGTGAATATATTGAAATTGTGACATATAAGATTTCATATGAAAGATATAGAAATCAATATTGTTAAATTAATGTAATACAATTTTTATAAAATTACTGGATTAAGCGATTTCCTGTAATTTTTCAATATTTCATATAGGTTGGCCGTAGATAAAGATTGTATCAGATTTCTAAAATATTGTATCATTTATACATTTAATCAACTTTATAACTTCAGTAATGACTAGAGGATACAATGGTAGTAAATTATAGACTTCCTGTTGTTCACTTCCCACTGAGAAGTAGACTACTCGAGCTCAATTTTTAGAAAGAAAATAAAACATCAACTCCGTTTTCGGTGAAAATTAAGACATTTTTGATTAGTTTCTATCAATGATTCATAAATTTGCATTGCATTGGAAACCACATGGAAGAACTACTTTTCTAACAATTTAGATAATAATCCTGGAGAAATTTAAGATTAACATTTCACAATTTTGATTTTTGTTCTTTTTTTTAATTCATTTAAAAGACTGCTGACAATTTGGACATAGGAAGTCTTGTAGAGTAAGCCGCATTTTAACGCGCTTCATGACGTGGTGCAATGGAGTTGAAAAATCCAAACTGACGTTACAGAAAACATTGTTGGACTGGCAAGTAAGGGGCGTCAGCCCGACGACATAACGCAGACAATGTTTTCTATAAGAATAAATGCACCAAAATAAATGGTTTACAGCCACGAAACGTTTAGCAACATACAAGTTTAATACGTCAATGAAGTTTGAGGTTCAAATGCTACAAAAAAATGCAATAAAAAATACAAGACCATAACGGTCTTGGATGATGATCGCGAAAAGACGAAATGTCTCATAAAAAAACTTTTTGCGCTAAACTGTAAAGGATAAAAATCGCCAATAAAAATGTTTTCAGCTCAAAATTCAAAATGTTACTTTTTTTTTAAATTTCAAGAACAGTAAGACATATTTTCTATTTCTCAACGGCGTAGTCCTGATCGCCAAATTCTACAAATTTGCCCCGTCTCTGAGATTCTTGTAGCGAATTTGTTTGTTACAATCTGTATAGTGTGACGTCAACTTTGGCTAGTGTAAAAATTTATCTTTTTTTGTTTTTAGTCATATGTTTTTTAATTAACTTTATCATGTTGTATAATTTCCTGTTTTTTCCTGTTATTTGGGAATGTTTCAGTAAGTGTTTATAATTAAAGCTAGCCGAGGTTACCTGGCCGACAGAGTCGTCATATGACTCATATGTTTACATCATATCATAATACTTGAATAAGTACAATAAATGGAAATAAATTTTAACAATAATGTTACATATTATAAAAATTTATATAAAACTCACCCTTTTAAGCAGATTTATGAAGTAGTTTGGTTGTCGTCATCATAAAGTGGGGAAGATCTATAGTATAATAGCATCAGGTATGTTTCTACAGCTGTCTCCGTCAGCGATGTTCGCTTTGATGAAAAAATATGTTTGTATTTTGAAAATGACCGTTCGACATCTACGGATGTAATACAGGCATAAGTAAAACAATCTGTGAACTCACTTAACGAAGTTGTAGATGCGCCATCACAAATTTGTCTTAATTTGCTAAAATCAGGATCTTTCTGTAATACACTCTCGAATTTTTCACTAACTCGATTATTTTTTGCGTCATTTATAGCCTGCAGCTGTGTATTTACGTCGTCCACTATTTGCAGCGATTCCACTAACGACAATGAACTATTTTGCAATTTTTCTATTGCGTCGTGTAGTCCTCTAGTTTTTAAATCTGTTTCAAGGGAAACGTCTTGAAAGCTTGTCTGGCTTTCCCTAACAGCTGCAGCCTCGTTAGGGTTGAACTGTAGTATCACAGCTTTTATTTGTTGAAAATATTCAGCATAATAAAAAGCCGCTTTCAACCACGTTCCCCAATGTGTAAGAATCGGCTTTGGTGGTTCAGGGATACCAGGACACTGTCTTTGAAATGCTCGAAGCCGTTTAGGAGATTTGAGAAATACTTTTTTTGTATTTGCTATTAATGCATCTACCTCTGGAAAACATTTTCGAATCGTTTCTGCCACACGATGTAACGCATGCACTTTACACGTAACATGTAAAAACCTACAATTGTCTCTTTGAAGAGAACGGCCTACCACGCGCATTGTCTCGGCACCATCAGTCACAAACATCAATACTTGACTTGTCGAAAGTTCAAATTTTTCGAATGTCTCCAACACCACACGCGTAATTATTTCGCCAGTACACGCAGTTAGTCTTTTACTAGCTAGTAAAAGTGGAAATGTTGGTTTAAGAGGGTCTAGTACACGTACTATAATATTTAAAATAGATTTTTTTTTACAATCTGTCGTCTCGTCAATACATAACCAGAGCCGTGTATTTTTTAATCCATATTTAATCCTATTTACAATGTCTTCATGAACAGCTGGAATATATCTACGTAATGATCTACGACTTGGTAAGTTCACCTGGGGATTGTATTTATTCCAAAACTCCCGAAATGGTTGTTTATCCAGTATGTGTAGCGGAATATTACAGGCTATTAACATTAACAATAAATCAAACATAAACTGAGTTGTCAAAGGCATGCCATTTTTTTTATTTTGATGTTGCACGGTATTGATATGACGACGACAATCTGTTTTGTGCCAGCACATTGAGTCTTGATTGCAAACTTTACAAATTATTTTGCATCCGTCATAGAATAAATCCGGAAATTCACCGATAAATTTATTCACTGTGTCCGCGTACGGTCGTTTTTTTACCTTTTGGGGCGTTTGACATTATATATAATTTATAGGTACAACCTCACGCATTAACCTTTCAAATAAGACTGCAGCGTAAATCACTTCTAAATCGGCAAGTGTGACGCCAGCGCAAGACCGTGGCTGTACTCCAGCCACCTCAGCCAGCTTTATTTATAATATAATATTTATGTCTGCATAAAAGTCGTCACTGGGAATCGATACCTCCGGCCGAGTTCTAACTATGACTCTTATATAATATTGGCTAAATGGTAAATGCGCTAAAGTTCGCGTTCAAATTACCACTCAGTTTTTTTGATTATATTTTCGTTTTCTATTATGTATTTAGTACAGTTATTTTACATTTACATTAATTTATTTAACTTATCGATAATTGTAGTAATTTTCATTACGGATCTTCAAGTTGCAAGTAGAGGTAAAGTTTTTTTTGGCACAATACAACTTGATTAGTTAGAATTAAAGGCAGGAATTTGCTAATTTCAGTAATTTTTGAGGTTTCAAATTTTAGAAACTCCAAATTTATCTCAACTGTTTTTAAAGTATGTACAACATTTTAAATGCTTTATTTAAGCATTTGGACAAAATGTTTTATTGGCTTTATATCATAGATTTGAATTATAAATCTTTCATCACGAATTTGAAAGATTTATCTCACAAACGGCGACTTCTCTTGCGAAATGTACAGACAGAGAATTTTTTTTAATGAAATCATGTACGTGCAGAATTGCAATAACTTTTTTTATATTTTTCTATCCAAAAAAATAACTTCAGTTAATGGATACATCGGTAATAGTTAATTTTTTAATGATATTTATATACAGGATAAATTTTTTGACATATTTTATAGATTCTTAACTCTGTACGAATGACAAGATGAATGCATGGCAATATGCGCTTTCCTGTATGTACATACAAAATAGGGATTTTCAAGATTATCATGCTTGCATTTAACTAAGCATTCGTTAATTTACCTTTTGTTAGAAATTATGAAATATAAGTAAGGGTTCATATATCTTGAAGTAAACAAATTTACCTCCATCTGTAGCCCTCAGAGTTTATATTGTTTGTCTAATGGACTGAAATAAATCGAGTGAAAAAGTGCAAAAGGACAAGCCGAGAGTGCAGTTTCACCCCAAACAGTCTACATTCCCTTAGTCCTTATTAATTGGACAGCTCGATAATTTATTCTAATTAAAGTTGTTTCCCCAAATTCTTGAAACTCTATCTGGCCAATCGATCTAGACGGCTTGACGATAGAAGATGAGGGTCCCAAATAAATAACTAAAATCGAATTAAAGTTCTATTAGATTAGCAAAGTTTCTCTGTCTTAAAAGCAGCTTTGTTAATGCAAGATGAAGTTTCCTATTGTGTAATTTTAATAATGGCTTTACACGAAATGCAAAAAAGAACAGAACTACAACTAGAATACGTTTCCCAAAGAATTTCAATGATTCTAAGCACCTAACTAGGGTAATTTTAATTTGGTTGTTATTTAGCGTTTCAGAATACAGTATCGTTGAGTTGTGATTAAAAGTACAATGTAGAAAGACTTCTTTGTAGATAGAATTCTTTTAAATATTGAGAATAGATTTAATAAATCAGTACAACAAAAACGTGAATATCATTATACAACAATAATTCCTTATTTACAAGTTTTATCTGAAAAACTACGTCATGTTGGTGATAAGTTTCATTATAGAACAGGGTTTCAAAGGAGTAATACTTTGGGATCCATTTTAACAAAAACAAAACCGGTACATTGTGAGCAAAATTCAAAAGCGGAATACCGTAAATATATTACGGTATTCCGCTTGAGTGTAATAAACATTATGTGGTAGAGTCATCCAGACTTCTCAATGTAAATAGTGAGTGTCAAAATTATATTAGAAAAGGTGAAATTGAGAAATCGAAAATTTGCTTGCGAAAATCGACAAAATAAATTATTTATTATTTGCTGCTCCCACAATACTTACCTTTACTTTTTTTATGTATATTTTGTATACAACGATGCTCATTCAACTCGAACAGGCGTTAAAAGGAAATCCAAGTAATGACGTGTATAGATTATGTCTTTTCCACCTGCAGTGAGCAGTTTTACGACGCGCCACCAATACTCCACATAAGAAATCTACACGTACATCATATGCTTTCCTTTAACGCCTGTTCGAGTTGAATCAGCGCTCGCTTTATCTACTTCAGTAAAGAAATTCAACAATTAATTTCCCTCAGGCTTACCAATAAATGTTACGAATATCTGTGTAAATATTGTGTTTAATGATTTTAGTAAATAATAGTATATCATTCATCTGAATGAGGAATAGTCATTACACGTGAGTAAAGTTTATGCTTTTTCTACGACTGCTCTGTAGGAAATTTCACTATTTGGTCTAGAAAAGTTTGACGAAAATAACTATTAATTTGCATAATTTTATTTTTACGTATCAGAACGAATCACATTATCCATTATCAGAAAACGTATATGTAATGAACGTATTACTTAATAGGAGTAGTCAAATATATTTATATTTGTAAGTTCAAGGACTGAGCCCATTTTCTTGATCCTTTTACAAATTCTCAGCATTGTACCTTCTTATTGATTTAAAGATAATAGATTGACAAAAAAAATCTTGGAAATAAATTAAAATTTCAACATTGAACATTTATTTTTACTTTCTTATATCTAATATAAGGAAGTATAAGTAATCGTGATTTTTTTTCGACCTCGAGATTTTGATTGATATATACGTTTTGAACCATGCTGAATCCATGCTGACTATTTTCCGAATTATGTCTGTCAGTTCGTGTGTGCGTGCGTGGGTGCGTGCGTGCGTGGGTGCGTGCGTGGGTGCGTGTGCGCGTGTGCGGTGTGTGTGTGTGTGTGTGTGTGTGTGTGTGTGTAGGGGGGCTCGATAACCCAAAAAATACTAATGAGACTCTTCCCAAATTTGGCAGTTAAAATTTTTTTAACAACATTTTAGGTGACACATTAAATTTGGTGAATGTGGTACCATCACAAGAGACATAATGAATGAAAGAAGAAAAAAAGGTACAATTTCGAAAAACAAAAATTTAATTTTTTTTTTGTATTTCTGGACGAATCTCGACGAATTATAATGAAAAACATAACTTTGTAAAAAAAAATCTGTAGTATCGCGAAGCAGCCTCAGTTTTTGAGGTAAAGGTTTCAAATTTGGTACACATGTTCTAAAGGCAATGATAGATTCGGTGATGACGAAAATTGGCCAGCAGCGGAAAGGAGATCCACAGAAGCCAAACTTTTTTGTATTTGTCTTTACAAAAACATATATTCTTGTTGAAAGATTAACATCATGTCTACTATATCAAGCCAATAAAATATATTTTCCAAGTACTTAAATAAAGCTGATTTAAATTGAAATTTTGTACCCATTTGACTTCATAAAATGGTGTTAGGATACATTTAGCAGTGTGACATTTGAAATGTCTAATTTAGGTACAAAAATGTCAATATCAATAAGAATAAATTATTAAGACATATGACATGCATTATTATTGACATTATCGAACAACGCTCATCAATTATTTAAAAATTTTAATGAAACATTTCAAGGTTCACTTTTAAAATTTAATTGAGGTAAGTGAAGAATTAAATACAATAATTTTTTTAGGATGTCAGGATGCCATATACTGATATAAGAAAGTTATGTGCTGGCCACATTAGATATTTTCATTCTTGCATCCACGCGTTTTTGTAAATTTGTAACTTTTCAATCATAAAATTAACAGAAAGAGTTATAGTTAATGCCAATAATCGCATTTTATATAAGGGTTTTCATCATTATGCTTGGCCAATCAGTATAGTCAAGCGCACAAGTAATTTGGCGTTTTTCGTAATTAGAAGTTTTAATAAAAAAGAAAGATTGATTCTGATAAGAATTTCGGAAGGATAGTAGGCATTTCTTTTATCACGTTAAATTGTGAATAGCACCAAATAACGCACTATAATTCTGTGTAAATCAATTATTTTGTTCTTTAATTTAATACGGAATGTAAAAATAAGCATGCTATGTACCTATGAGCACTTTACTATAGATAAAGACTTAAAGCAAAATTTTAGTTAAACGAGATCAATAACTTTATACTCTAACGCTAAAATGAAAGTAATGGCACAGCAATTTATTTCTTCACTACGTTGAAAGGATATTGGATGTCAATCACTTTTGTTCTTTGATGTTAAATTAAAAGTACTGTGGTAGCTTGTAATTTAATTTTCATCATTGTGCATCAGTCTCGAGCTCCGGAGACAATGAGACAGATCTGAATTTTCAACCTTTGATGTGATCAATGCCCTTAAATCGAAAATCCTCTTACCTGCCTGGATTATTTTTAATTCATTAAGTTTAATTCGTTTGTAATTAAGAAAAATCTCCTGTCATTTATTACTAATCGCTATAATTAATTTTCAAAAAGTTATATACGTTGTGTCCCAGATTGATTAGAGCCTAACAGATTGAATTCAAGTTTTTTAAAGATTTTTGAACATACAAATCTGTTACTGAAGTGGGTTGGAATCTTTAATGTAATGCCACTACCGTAGGAGTAGTTTCCGTAGTCACCAAAACATTGACTCGGCGCACATTCGCCAACCAAGTTGGCATCAACCAGAGATTAAAAACTGACTCGAGGTCACAGTTTTATGAACTTTCTCTGTTTTTAACTTTAATGGTTTCTAACTTTCTAACTTTTTATTATTTACACTCATACGCGATTAAATATTTTATCTATAGATGTCGCATATGTCGAGAGAATACCACAAAAATTAGACAATCCAGAAACCAAAGCCGAGGCTGTCTAGTAGAGGGTTAAGCTTAGAGAAACGGGGTTACGCTTAGAGAAACATGGACATACAATCATTCCCACGGACATTGTCAATACCGGTGGCGAGATTCGAACCCGCATCTACGATAGAAAGATTTAGTCATGGTTGCTATCGCGCACTCTAGCCAGCTACGACATCGAGTCGATAGTAGTAGTGTATGTTTATTTACTAAAAATATATATATCAATATTATCACAAAAAGGAATAAAAGTGAATAAAATTGTTTACGTTAAAACATTTTAATAATTATTACCTTCTAAGAGATACAATTCCATCTTGGACCGACACGTCCGATGAGGTCTATATTTCACAAGATCTAAATCCAGAAAATCACCCTATATAGATGTTCGGTTTTCTAAATGTCTCTTATATAGATCGATATCGAAATTCTAACTTCGAAATGTAAATCCCACTAGGTTTAAATTATATTTTTATTCCATACAAAATCCCATGAGGTCTACTAATGCATCGTTCCCTTAATACGTTTTATTTTGGTTACATAAAAGCAACACCGTTTTGAAAATCCCACAAGGTCTAAATACAGCCGAGCCTGAATCCCACGAGGTCTAAAGCTATGACTTAACAGTAAGTTATATCGATAGTGTAGTGCACACATATGGTCAGCGCATTTTTTTGACAAAAATGAGTTAAAACACTAAACAAATGCAAATACTTGCAACTATTGTTTAGGTATTTAACTTATTTTTGTCCAAAAATGCAATTACCACGTGTGTGCGCTTCACCTTCGACATGGGTTTTATAAACTTAAATATTTATTTATATTAGCATCACATGTTCTTTCATATTTTACTTTATTGTTATTGGGAATATAGTGCCAGTAATATTTTCACCTCGGGGTATTGCACTGCTTAACTACTTTTACGCCGCTGACAATTTCGTACAAATTGTCTATTTCAATACGTTAGATCTTGTGGGACTTAGACTCTGAAATTTAGACCTCGTGGGATTTCGGTCTAAAGGGAGAAGGCCTGTTAGGATCCTTAACTCTGGTTTGCTGAGTTTGAGTAGCTCTATAGCTGTATATTAAGAGTATGTTCATTGACCCTGGCTGATGCTTACGATTTGAGAAATCTTGCGGTAATGCTCACGCTCACGGATTAACAGTGTGTCACTCAGTTAATGTGTTACTCAGATCCTAGAAAAAAGCCTTATTATTCTGTCCAGGTAATGGTTAATCCCCTAGGCAACCATCAAACTAGGGGAATATTAAGTGACCTTGCATTGATCTGAAGACTGACTGTTTTTATCCAGGCTAAAGCTAACGATTTGAGACCCCTGGCGGTAGCTATCACATCAGGACATCAGGACTAACAGTGTGTCACTCAGACTTTGTGTTGAACTAAGTACGGTCATAACTACGATTTTAAAAGGCACAGTCGCTCACTTCCTGTACCGACGTATATAGGGCACTCCTGAACAGACCGGCTCTAAAAACAAATTTAAGTTTTTTGATTTAGCGTAAACTTGACTTGCAGTTTTGCACGCTAGTAGATTTTTTTATTTCCGTTTATCCGCGTTTATTTAACTTATATACAATCTCCTACTTGGGTGTATGGCAACAAGCTTTTGGAAGCAAAAATAAATATTTCCTTTTTTAGTTTAGTGTCTGTTAGTTAGTACCGTTAATTGTAACTGTTGTTTTACAGATTTACGTCAATAAAAGTTTTTTTGTGAAATTGTTCTTATTTCTGGTTTACTTTTTCTAGACCCCTGGACATGTTCGGTCTTCACTGCAGTTATTCAAGTCCCTATTATTCGCTAATATGGTAAAAGTGTTGTTCTTGCACTATAAAGAGGAACTGGCATCCAAGAAAACCGCAAACCGTTAAATACCGCCGCAGTCTCGAGCGTCACAAGTGATGTCTTTTCCCACAAAGAGAAAAATACGTCACAATATGTTATTTAAATGTGTTTGTCCAATGGTGCATATTAAGCGAGATATTTTGAAGTGGGCCCTTTTATAGTAGACAACCTGTATATACATCATGTTTTCTAAGAGATGTTGAAAACTTGAGAAGATTATTTCTTGGATGATTTTAAAGAAAAAGTTCCTATGAACATGGGTCCGAAAATGCATTTCTGCAGTTTTTCAAAATTTTTATCGTTTTTTATGAAAACCGTTGCTACTCCTACGAAAAAGGTGCACTGCATAATAGTTTTAGTTTCAGTTCTAATATATTTTTTTTCATGTCCTTTTCATTTAATCAAATTTTGTATTCTTGTATACTTTTTAGTGTCTATGTATTTTATCGGTTTATTTATTATTATTCACTTCTACACTTCTATGTTAACATTTTACGTGCTAGACTGGTTGTAAATCTAATTGTTTACGCAAGGATTACAATACTATAGGTCATTACAATAAAATTTCGGTTTACTCATCCAAAATCCGATATATATATTTTTTCTGTCACAACCAGAATACGTTTTGCATTATCAATAAGCATTTATTACTGTTTCTCAATAAGAAATAAAATATGAATTAATTTTCATGTTTTTTTACTTAAAGTCAAAGTAACTAAAATGGATATTATTGCTCAAAAAATGCATTTCCATAATTTCAATTCCATGCAAAAATGTACATTTTAATTATTAATTCATTTATTTCTCTCTTCAGACGATTGTCATGTATATTTAAAGGAGTAATCTTAAAAATAAATGTTTAAAATCGTTTTTTTTGTTCAAAAGTAAAAATATTCAATTTATTGCAAGAATATTCTTATTTCACTATAAACTCTAGAGTCACGTCCCCATACCCACACAAATTTAGAATTCCTAAATTTCAAGGCATTATGCGACTTAGAAGATGATTAATAAAATTACTTTTCAAGCAAAAAACATAAGTACCGTTGTTTGGCGACTAATTAATATAACTTCAATTTTTTTCAAGCAATAAAAAGTATCTTAAATAAATCATTTAAATACCAAATATAAGGTACTTTATGGTGTCGGAAGATATTTCTAAGCGCTGGGTAGTAATGTCATAACCAGCGAGTCTTTTTTGAAGTGCATCTGAAATTTTAATAATACTGTAACGGTACTGTCTGTAATTATTTATTTGTGGCATCCTACAATGTTTTCTCAAACCGTATTTGGGTATTAAGTCACTGTTCTATGAATTATTATTAAAAAAAAATATATATATATAATAAACCTCGGTACAATTTTCAAACATTGTTTACTGATTAATTTCGAGCAATTAAATATAACAAACTTTTCAAACATTGCTTACTGAATAATTTCGCGCAATTAAATATCACAAATTAGATGATTTGTTAAAAGACCAAGAAATCTAATCCATTTAAGCGAATCGAATGGCGTCTCTATACACATTAATCCTATACTCACTGATAGCGTCCATTTCCGCTTACATTTCAAACATCTCTCTGACAGAATCGGGTTACCATTTTCCATTTATCTGGATTATTTTTTTATGTTTCAATTAAATGGTATTAATGGATATATATATCTATTGCTTTCGTGTTACCTTTTATTATATAGTTGTACAGCGGAATACATTGTAGTGAAGTGAATCCGTGTTCTACTTTCTGAAAATAAAGCGTTTACTTATAATAATGGTTTGCATTGAAGAAGACGGATCTTTAATAGGTCCATGTTCTAGTTACTAATGAGATGATTGTCACAATCCATACACGGTCAGGAAGATATGATTCAAGAGTATCGGTTAATTTTTTTTTTTAAGAATTTTGACAGATTTACACGGAAAAGTTTGACCAAAAGAATCTGCTGTAAGATACTGTATCTGCGTGATTTATTTGTCAGAATAACAAGAAAAAAATTAATTTGTTAAATCGGATTAAGGAAATAGATTCAAAATATGAATTCTTAGTAAAAATTATTCTTGTAAAGGAAATTCAACATACATATGCTGGAGACAGATTAATTTGACATTTTTTTCATACACGTAATTAATTTCCCTTTGCCAATAAAAACAAAAAAAAGACTGTTTCATTAGATCAGCATGAAATGTAGATAAAAGTTCGTACTTGTTTTAAAAATGTTCAACTATTTCAAACGTAACAGTAGCCAAGGATGTCTTGACGCCAACTTTCTTGGCTCCAGCTTTTCAGCTACTGAATGAAAGAGCAACGTTCGAATGGGCGACACGCCAAACAACAGGTTGTTTGTATACACATTGGCTCTTGGTGCTCAGAGCAAAGCTATCTGGCTACCTAATTATGTCTTTCATCTTTTACTGCTATTGATTCGTTGCAACTTTTAAATTTATGAAAAATATAGATCCCTTACCATAGAATAGTTTATTCATTCGATTTTTAAGATTCGGTTTTAAATATTTTATTTTTTAAATTTAGTTATTAATATTTTCGCCCATTTTATTTATTTGTTTGTGTGCTGCCTAAAATAACAATATTATTTTCACAAGTTTCTGGCTATTAAGTTATATAATTGCTCCATTTTGGATTTCAACAGAAACAGTATAGTCTGTCAGCATATCCACTTCCATGAGAATTTGAATGATACAAGTATGACTGATCAGTCTCTTCGTAAAGAAATGTTGCTTGCGAATTGATATTGGCACACATTTAAAGTATATTCTGTGATATTGGATAGCCACAAGAGATGAAATATAATAAAAATATACACGATAGACTAAAATACCTAATTTAAAAACAAATTAAGTTCCTCTTCTTGGTAAAAGTTTAAAATATAGAGTGGAATGAAAAATAATATTAACTGAAAATTTTTTTGCTAATTATTATTTACTAACTTTTATAAATCTTATCACAGATAAGTGTAATATATCTTTTTAAACAATTATTTTCCCGGCTATCCGCCAAAACGCTGAAACTTGGATTACAAAAAAAGATAATATGCACATTATGTTCAGTACAACTGACTCAATGTCATTTTTAATTTTAACTATTCTGTCTAGTATTGAGTCAGTTGTACTGAACGTAATGTGCATATTATCTTTTTTTGTAGTCCAAGTTTCAGCGTTTTGGCAAATAGCCGGGAAAATAATTGTTTAAAAAGATATAGATATATGTTATACTTATCTGTGATAAGATTTGTAAAAGTTAGTAAATAATAATTAGCAAAAAATTTTCAGTTAATATTATTTTTCATTCCACTCTATATTTTAAACTTTTACCAAGAAGAGGAACTTAATTTGTTTTTAAATTATTCGACCCTAAGGGGAATGTCCACTATATAGTTTCAATTATTCTGTTCTCTGAAGCCATTAATGATTATTACATTAAGGTTTACAAGTTTAGTTGCTTTTGATTCTTTAAATGTGCTGGCTACCCTGATGACGCAATGCAAGCAGAAACATGTGTCGGTAGATATTTTAAAGTTTTTTTAAAGTGAGTGTTCAACTGGTGAGTACCTTGTGTTTTATTTATTTTTGGTTTTACTAGACAGAATAGTTGAAATTAAAAATAACATTATTGAGTCAGTCAGTTGTACTGAACATAATGTGCATATTATCTTTTTTATAATCCAAGTTTCAGCGTTTTGGCAAATACCTAAGTTTACATGGATAAATTTTAAATTTTCGAGGGACCTGTCCGGCCCAGCCTTCTCTACTTCTAGCTGCCCCTCGTAAGGAATCTCAGGAGTGTAATAAGCATCTATCAAATACGTTGTTGCTGTCTTAAAAAATAAATCCAGTACTCTGTACACTAATTTTTTGACGCCATTTTGCTTTTAAGCCATAACTTCTTCACACAAGATTAACAACTTATCACTTTCAGTTACCATGTCAATTCATAATCTACGGATCATTGCAAAGATATTGGTATCAGCCCCGGACTTTTATCATTAAAGATTCCAAGTTTTTAGGAGATTTACTTACATACTAATAAAAAAGTGATTTTTATAATGTTTGTATTTCATTTATCAGTTTTTTAAATGTGATTGTTTGTGTACATTTTCACTGCGAATTTTAATATACTTTTATTTTTATTTCAGGTACAGTTGTTTCACATTTAATTTTAATATACTTTTATTTTTATTTCAGGTACAGTTGTTTCACATTTCTTTGTGCGAACGTCCCCAGTACTGCATTTTTAATGAAGTGAAAAGCAATTAAGTTGGCAAGTATGACGTATTGCAGAAAAAAATTAAAATTACTTATTTTATAAAATAAAATTGTTATTATTATTTTAAGTGCCCATTGGACTGGGCTTTTTCATTCCAAATTAACAGTGATGAGTATTTTGTTTTGTTTATCGTTAAAATTCTATACCGGGTGTAACAGGATCATGGTACACCCCTTCTTTTCTCCTTTAGTTTTGAGGATATCTGATTGAAATTTAGCATATCCTATATACATAATAAGCGGCACTTTTTGGCATACAAGTGACTTTTTTTTAACTTCCGGTGTCGCCGGAAGTGACAGTAACTTTCGATTTTTAAATGGAACACCCAATATATTATTGCATTTTTTAAATTCTGCATAATTTTCTTAATCCAACGATACCAAATAAGCGACATTTCAAACGTCAATATTTTTTATAATATAATTTTTAGTTTTCCATTTAAGTGTGCCATGACGGTTCCGATTTATTTTAAATGACCTGTGTAATGCTAGAAAAATCGAAATCCCCTAAACTATGAGATTTATGAGCAAATGAATTTCATCAAAATGATTTTGGGGAAAAACTCTTTTTTTTCCAATGGAACCATATTGGTGGTATCGTGGTACCATTCATTAGTACTATTAATAATGAATTTATTCATATGTCGTATTAAGATTTGCAACATATACGAACAAAATTACAGCTAAAAGAAAATAAGAAAATACAATTTTGTTCTAATTAAATGTTAAGAAGTAACTAAGGTGGCTTTGAAAACAATGAAATATTTAGCTTGTCAAATATTTGTTGGTTTACCGGTGTTTTTATTGTGTCTTTAAAAATTGTTTAAAATTCTTGTTCATTGTGTTCAAAATGCCACAAATTTATACAAGAGATGAAAAAGTGGACATGTTAATTATTTATGGGGAATATAGAAAAAATGCCATTGCGGCTAGACACCTTTATGCCGAACGATATCCTGATAGGCAATATCTAGCGAGAAATTATTTTAATCGTCTTGAAAATCAATTCCGAAGTGAGCCCAACAATGGTCCCGAAGAAAATTTCATTCTTGACGATGGAACGGAAATTAGTGTTTTGGCTCGAGTAGAAGTTGATAAGACTGTTTCTTTACTGTTTGAACTGGAAATCAGTCACCAAACAGTAAGCCGATTTTGCACAAATACCACTTTAAATCTTCTAAATATCAATTACACCAGGTACGAAAATGATTACAAATGTAGGATGGAATATTGCAATTGGATTTTGCAGCTAAACAATGATTTTTTGGGAATGATTTTCTTTTCAGACGAGTCTAGGTTTACAAATTTTGTTATTATTTAACCGACAAAATATAAAATATTGGTCACAAGAAAATCAAAATTTATTACGGGATGGTAACTTTCAAGTGCGGTTCGGTTTCAATGTTTGGCTAGGAATAATCGGTAGTAGAATCATTGGTCCAATAATATTTGAAGGACCCCTGACTGGTGCCAGATACTTGGGATTTCTGCAAAATGAAATTGAGGACAGTTTACCTGAATTACCTGTCCATTTACGACAGGGAATGTATTTCCAACGAGATGGTGCTCCTCCCCATAATTCAATGATAATAATTGATTACCTTCAACGGAGATTAGGAGAAAACGTAATTTCAACGAATGGTCCTATGAGGTGGCCTTCAAGGTCACCTGATTGAACACCCCTTGATTTCTTTGTTTGGGGTTATTTAAAAAGTATTTTCTACGTAACCCCCGTTAAAATCCGTGAAGACTTGGAGCTACGGGTAAGACGCGTAACTAATAGCATAACGGCCCAGCAATTGGCGAACGTTCTTCGAGAAACAGCTATGCTAGATCAGAAGTGCATTGCCGTTAATGGATAGCATTTTGAACAATTGTTGTAATGTTTTGTGTTCGTTTCTTATATTCCAAAGCTACCTTATGTATAACAAGGTAATTAGAACAAAATTATATTTTCTTATTTTCCTTTAGCTGTAATTTTGTTTGTATTTATCGTACATTTTAATACGACATGAATAAATTCCTCATTAATAGTACTAATAAACGGTACCACGGTACCAATATGGTTCCATTTGAAAAAATTGAGTTTTTCCCCAAAAACAATTTTGATGAAATTTCTTTGCTTATAAGTCCCGTAATTTAGTATTTTTTGACGGGATTTTGAGTTTTCTAGCATTACACGGATTATTTAGAAGAAATCGGAACCGTCATGGCACACCTAAATGGGAAACTAAAAATTGTATTATAAAAAATATTGACGTTTGAAATGTCAGTTATTTGGTATCGTTGGATTCAGAAAATCATGCATAATTGAAAAAAGCAATAATATAGGGGGGTATTCCATTTAAAAATCGAAAGTTAGTGTCACTTCCGGCGACACAGGAAGTGAGAAAAAAATTCACTTGATGTCAATAAGTGCTACTTATTATGTATGTATATAAGATATCCCAAGTTTCAATCAATTATGTTCAAAACTAAAGGAGAAAAGGGTGTACCATTATCCTGTTACACCCGGTATACGGCGAATTCAAGAAAGTTTGTATGCTCTTGAATTAAAGATATCCTTGAATTAGAATTGCTATGTATTCAATTTATGAAAATCACTGATAATAATAAATTACCTGCCTGCTAGTGATGGGAATAATCGATTATTATTGATCGAGATATTTTAATAATCGACTAATATTAATACTTAGTACTAATTTTAGTAATTTTAGTTATTTGCTAATTGTGTATCATATTGGGTGCATTTATTTATAAGAAATAGTATTACTTACTAATTTTTGGAGTGTTTTATGTTTAATTTACTTTACAAATAAGTAACAATCATTACCAATTTGACACTTAACTACTATGTGAAATTGTGTCAGACTAAGTATGTAGCCATTTATAAAAAAACGCTCACTTCTCACCGTTTTTCACATCTAGATCAAACACAATCAGATACAAAATATTATCATTCATCCCAGTTATTATTTCGTGGAGTATATTGAAAGTTTAATGCCTTAGTTTTTTATTGAGAATTGACATTTTAGGGTAATACGGTATTACTTCTTAATTAATAACTTACATTAAAAGCAATTTTTGCTATAAAAATGATATTTATGTGTGATGAGTGAGGACAGTAAAATTTCATGTTGCAGAAAATGAATCTTTGTAAATTTTAATTATATCTTTGAAAACGTTGGAGTTCATAAGACCTGCGGCAGGGGAAATTAGAGGGTAATATTTCACGAGGGATATGTGCTGTGGTAATATCGGGGTTAACGTTTGGCAACGGATAGACTATTTATTTGATCAAACCATTTATACAGCGAATTGATAAAGTATGGAACAAATTCGAATTCGAATTCTTGGAAAATACAATTTTTGAAAAATCCAGGGACACAAAATTTTTGTCAAAGCTGTTGCTTATCGTTTAACATCATCGGAAAAATCAGGCAAATGTATGACGTCATTCACTTTTTCTAATAGCAATTCTTGGTTTTTTTTTGGTGAATTTTGTGTAACACAAACATGATACAAATACACTGATATGCCGATGCGCATAGAGACGTGGCTTTCGATCCTAAACGTGACGTCAGTAGTGAGAAAGTACCGAAGTTTCTAATCGTTTTAAAACATTCTACACTTGATTAATAATATTTTCTGTTGATACTTTTTTAAAAATCAATGTTGAATTTAGAAAATACAGTGTGAATTACTTATCTTGTCAATGAAATTAAATGATCATATTTTTAGAAAGATTGAAAGTTGCGAATATGTATCTTTTATTCTTTTTTTGGTTTTGTCTCTGTTGACCCTCCGATGGGGGTCAATGGGGACAGCAATTTATTTATCAGCGTAAATTCTATTTGACCAAATTAACGGCAAATAGAGCCATTTAAAA
The DNA here is from genome assembly GCA_029963845.1 of Rhamnusium bicolor. Classification (NCBI taxonomy): domain Eukaryota; kingdom Metazoa; phylum Arthropoda; class Insecta; order Coleoptera; family Cerambycidae; genus Rhamnusium; species Rhamnusium bicolor. The sequence goes on from JANEYF010005500.1 coordinate 973,890, forward strand.
TTAAAAAATATATAAATTCCCGGAGGAAGTTTGTAGAAGCAAATAAAAAACATTTTTTATTTATTAAAATATAAAGATGAAGATTTAACAACATTTTCTTTAACAGTTTAATTATTGAGGCACATTTCATAAATGCTTTTATATAATTTCAGATCCATAATATCCAATGGGTATGTCTCCATTCTGCAGCAATATTTAAACGCTTAATTCTGAATTTCTCTACCTTTTCTTTCAAAATAGTTTGCCAACTTTGATATTTGATGTGGGGATTTGTAAGTCTATACAGGACGGACCGATGAATTCTATATTATCTTTGAGCCACCCTCTAAGAGATTCCATTTTTTATGTCCCTTATTGCATTCTGCAAAATCTCTTGGTCATATTTGTCATACGTTTTCGCATCAGCATTGTCTCTATTAACCACGAAAAAGTTGTGAAAATTAGTTTTTTTTCTTGTAAAATTTATATCAGAATCTATTTATAAAAATTTTCCAAATTCTTTTATATCATAATCAAGAGAAACTATTTTAAGTTTTATTGTAAAAGTTGTTTAATTGTTTGAAAAAATTGAAACAGAATGCTAATTAAAATTTTTCGACCTACCTGTTTGTTGGTAAAAACATCACTCTTTTCAACGGCTTGAACAAAACTAAATCTTTTCCAGTAATAAAACAAATGAATAGTATAGGCTGTTAGAGACCTAAGAATAGATACTATTAATTGAAGAAAAATAATGTATTTAATTGTCCCTGCCACTATTACCAACCCTTTTCACTCTTTCTGCATTCTGTCTTTCCATACACTTGTCTCTATTGGCTCCATTTTAAGTTAGTAAAGTTTTATTGTTTCATCCAGATTATTTAAAAATATATCTCACATATTATGACTTTGTCACTAACAACAGGCTTATCCACTGGGCAACTTTATTTTCAAATATGAATAGATAGATGCTTAGAAACGGACATCTACAAGCATCGTAGAATGGAAAGAAAAACCGTTTATTCCTTGATGAATGATGGAGAATGTATTTATTATTGAACACTCTTCTTCCTCGAGTTCCAAGTATGAATAGTTAATAAAATATTTAATAATCATTTTCGGGGGCGCACAGCTCAGGCCACTTTATAATTTTAAACAATCAGTCGAGGACATAACCTATCTGCCGTTTACAACTTCCGAATCTATGTTTTTTCAACTTCAACTTACTATCGCAAAATATAACTGATATCAGAGGTTGGTCCAAATATGTTGTCATTTAATATCGCACTTTCATTTATGACTTGGTAGTATCGATTTATGCGCTCGATTCGGCATATTATTATTTTTTTAATAATTGATCATATTCAAAAGTACAAATTCAAACTACCTGTAAATAATATCATACACAATCCACAGTTTCACAAGATTCTCGTTTTTAGGAAAATGAGAATACCCTTATATCAGTTCCTTACTACTTACTTAACACTAAAGCAATGACAACCTCACAATTTCAATAATTTAAATTTCGTACCAAATTATCCTCATCGCTGACGTCATGCGCAGAAGTAAACGAAATTCGGTGAACAGTGAAACTGTTACAGTAAATGTTCAAAGTTTTAATTATTAAGTCTTTAGAATATCAATTTTTATAAAATTATGGATTATGAGTAAGCGTGACCAAGCGATGAGTCGGGCGCAATACCAATGCCATCGCGCGCTTGTTTACGATGACGATGACACGACACACTTCAGTTGTTATCTGTCGGTCGATGCATAGAGTACTAATAAATAATAAATAATGTTGAGGGTAAAGAGTAGAAAACGACCGTGCGCTGATAAAGCGAATAAATTTATCGGTGAATTTCCGGATTTATTCTATGGCTGTGGTTATGTGTTGACGAGACGACAGATTGTAAAAAAAATTCTATTTTAAATGTTATAGTCGACCCTGTTAAACCAACATTTCCACTTTTACTAGCTAGCAAAAGACTAACTGCGTGTACTGGCGAAACGATTACGCGGGTGGTGTTGGACACTTTCGAAAAATTTGAACTGTCAACAAGTCAAGTGTTGATGTTTGTGACCGACGGTGTTGCGACAATGCGTTTGGTGGGCCGTTTTCTTCAAAGAGACGATTGTAGGTTTTTACATGTTACGTGTAAAGTGCATGCGTTCCATCCTGTAGCAAAAACGATTCGAAAATGTTTTCCAGAGGTAGATGCATTAATAGCAAATACAAAAAAAAGTATTTCTCAAATCTCCTAAACGGCTTCGAGCATTTCACACACTCTGTCCTGGTATTCCAGAACCACCAGAGCCGATTATTATACGTTGGGGAACGTGGTTGAAGGCAGCTTTTTATTATGCTGAATATTTTCAACAAATAAAAGCTGTGATACTACAGTTCAACCCTAACGAGGCTGCAGTTATTAAGGATAGCCAGACAAGCTTTCAAGATGTTTCCCTTGAAACAGATTTAAAAACTATTTATAACAATTATAGAGGACTACACGACGCAATAGAAAAATTACAAAATACTCCGTTGTCGTTAGTGGAATCGCTGCAAATAGTGGACGATGTAAATACACAGCTACAGACTATAAATGACGCAAAAAATAAGCCCGTTATTGAAAAATTCGAGAGTGTATTACGGAAAGATCCTGATTTTACCAAATTAAAACAAATTTGTGATGGTGCATCTACAGCTGCGTTAAGTGAGTTCACAGAGTGTTTTCCTTATGCCTGTATTACTTTCGTAGATGTCGAACGGTCTTTTTCAAAATACAAACATATTTTTTCACCACCGCGAACATCGCTTACTGAGACAACTGTAGAAACATATCTGATGCTACACAGTTATTATAAAAGTGCTCCAGTTTGTGATAACGACAACCAAGCTACTTCATAAATCTGCTTAAGAAGGTGAGTTTTGTACATATTTTTATAAAGTGTACCAGTATTAATAAAATTTCATTTATTTTATTTATTTATTTATTTATTATTAGTTATCACTTAGACAGACAATGTACGTGTGTGAACGTCATTTAACAGTTTAATAATAATGTGCAAGCTTACAAAATATAAGGAAATACATAAAAAAAGAATTTAAAGCGAACGAAATGGTACAAAGACATACATCACAATATATGAAATATTTTTGTTTTTATTATTGTACTTATTCAAGTATTATGATATGATGCATACCCAGTACGTCTCTGTAGGATTAATGACCTTGGCCAGGCTTAGTTATGAGTTATGACACACATGTTATTTAAGCAAGTAACATAAATCTCGTTAATTCAAATACTCTTACAAACTAAATAAACACCGTTTTCAAATGCCTTCGCTTAATACAGTTTGTTATTCGAGATGTCTGCCATACTAGAATCTTAAAATAGCTATAGATATCACAAAACACATCTCACTTTTATTATACTTAAGTAAAGTGTGTTTCTTAAATTATTGTTATAGTAATTGACTCGGAATTTTTGATTACATTCATGTTAAAATTCATTCAATACTGCAGAGCGAAATTGCCGATATATTTATTCTAACAGTTTTCCCTGTTCTGCAGAACTCAGAAAAAGCCTATTAAAATGGTAATGAGGAGTTGAACATAGTAATTAATAAACTGCTAGGAACAGTAAAATTCAGCAGGAGTAAATGAATTCAAGGAGAACACTCGACAAGCTTGTAGGCACGAAGATGCCTAGAAGGAAAGGGTAAAAGTTTGTTGATATTTTTTTTACGTTTCAGTTGGATATATCCATAAACATGGAGATAGAAATTTTAGAAGTAGAAATTCAAAATGTTTTTAATTCCGTTGTAACATATTTGTAAATAATATTAAAAAACACAAGTGTACTCTAGTGATATTGCACAAGGTGATCATTTAAGCATGGCCAAATCTTTTGCTTTATAAAACTAAAACGAAGTATATTTAAAAATAAAATAATTAAAATGGAATAAAAGAAAAGGAAGTACTGATGTTTCTTTTCTTCTGATTATCAGTATACAGGGTGTCCCAACCAAAAGTAACTTTGGAGGTGAAAATTTTTTGAAAAATTGGTGAAACACGTCGATCTTGTTTCCAAGGGGACATATTTTAATGTAATACTTGTATACCTATCATCATCCCTCTACCCTTCACGGCCACCCCATCAAAAAATTCAAATGGCAAAGGGGGTCAAGTGATACATCTTTTGAAAGGTCTTTCAATTCTCTACATAACTGTGTATTTTTTTAAACTTTTATCGATTCGTTCCTGAGAAATAATTGTTTCATTATCTTAGGTTCGAAAAATGAACATAAAAGAAGCAGTTTAAATTATCGTATGTATTGTTCAAATTGACCCCCACCGACTTCCATACAGTAGTATAATCTGTCTTTAAATTATGTACGAACATTTCTGAACACATCTGGTGTCAATAAACGGCATTCTCGAACAATTCTTTCACGTAACTCATCTGGAGATGCGGGTTCTGTTGCAAATACCTTCGATTTCAAATGTCCTCACACAAAGAAATCCAAGGGAGTTATATCGTGTGACCTAGCGGGCCACTCCACAGGACCTCTTCTTTCAATCCATCGCTCAGGAAACCGATTATCCAAAAATTGACGGACTGCTATAGCAAAATGTGGGGTGCCCATCCTGTTGAAAAAACAGTTCGCCCTCTAAAAGATTATCGTCTTCTTCGAGGATTTGGGTAATCATTGAGTCGATGTTATTTTCTAACAGATCGTGGTACCTTTCGCCATTTAAATTGTCAGGCATACAAAACAGCTCGACAATGTGATTCCCTAAGATGCCAGCCCAAACATTTAACTTTTGAGGACTTTGGGTATGAGTTTCCATGAACAAATGTGGATTGGTTTCACTCCAATACCTACAATTGTGACTGTTTACCTACCCATTTAACTGAAATGTCGATTCATGAGAAAGACACGTATTGTACAATAGATTGGCATTATCGTTTAATTGTTCACTAAAAATTTCACAGAATTCAAGCCGACGATCGGGATCATCTTCGTTTAATTCGTGTACCCATTTAAATTTATATGGATGAAATTTGTAGGCCTTTACAATTCAATGAACACTGCTTCGTGATACACCGGAAGCCTCAGCTACTTTCCTGATCGATTGAATATTATCCATCTGTAAATGATTCAGAACTGCCACTTCGACTGCTTCATTCCTAATCGGTCGCTGAGGTTCATGCTTTTTGTTTCCTACAGAACCTGTTTCCATAAATTTTGTCAATAATTGTAAAACATACCGAGAACCAACCTTTCTATCTGGGTGATTTCTATTGAATATGCGCTCCGTAGCTCTAGCACAATTATCGTTTTTAAAATAAATGCTGACAGTTTCTATTCTCTCCTGAAGTGTATAAACCATTTTAAGAACTCACTCTGGTAAAATGTATCTCGATTTAAAATTTTTTACAGCATAATTTTTTTCCATTCCCGAGAAACAATTTTTAAATAAATTATCGGTTAATAAATGGCTCGTATTCCTACTGCAAACGGGCAGGTTGTCGTTTCTTTTTCAAATAATACCTTGCATTTAGTTAGCAAACACATAATAATGAAACAAAATTTATATAAGTAGCAGTTTGTTTAATTAAATGAAGAAGTCAACATTATATTACAATAAAATTGAACTGTCTCTTTATAACTCCCACTAGGTGCAGAAACAAATCAACTCGGTATATGTACGTCAAGGAGTGAGTCGTCCGTTATTATTACGTATCAAATATTCAAATATTCCTGTCTTGTTAAATTTAAATTGACGTGCGGCTTGTCGTGGAAAATTTTCATTTTAAAAACTATCAGTATCAGTTCTTGTACTAGTCAAAAATAATGCAATGCTGTCTCTTTAAAACTAATATGTTAAGACTAAAAGCCAATATTATATGCCCTACATTTTCTTAACTACACTTGCGTGCATAGAAATTGGCCCACTGTAAACTTTTGGATTTAACTATATTTTTTTTAGAAACTATTCATTAGATCATAAAAAGAAAGACAATTTAATATGGTTTAATATGAGTTTAAATTTGTTAAAATTTATTTCGGTTTCTTAGGTTTAACATAGTGAAATTAATGCGTGAAACAAATTAATTTTTTTTATTACTAAAATAAATATGGTTATTGACAATTATCTAAATTAACACTTAATTTTTAATAATGGGTATGACCCCCTCTTGCCCTAATAACATCTCTCATACGATTAGGCACAGTTCTAATCAAGTTCGCTATTGTTTCTTGTGGGATATTAAGCCACTCTTCTTCCACTGCAGCAATAAGCTCTGGGATCGAGGTTGGGGTACGAAGTCTAGCTCGAAATCTTCGTTTTAGCTCAACTCATAAATGTTTAATTAGATTTAGGACGGGACTGCATGGTGGCCACTTCATAACCCGAGAATCGACTTCTGTAATGTAATCTTGCACGATTCTTGCGGTGTGTGGCCTCGCATTGTCATGCATCTCCAATGTAGTCGACGTAAGGTACCATATGAACTGCTAATATCTCCTTGATGTACCTAGCACCCGTTAAACCTCGACCGTGACCACTGTCGCCCCTACTGATGAAAGTAGGGTCGATTCGTGCTCCTATAGAAATTGCACCCCAGATCATGCAGGAACCACCTCCATAAGCAATCCGCTCTTCTATGCAGTATTCTGCAAATCATTCTTTTGATATCCGGTACACTTTTCTTCTTCGGTCGCTACCATAGAGGCATATTCTGGTCTCATCTGAGAACAAAACAGACCCCCATTGTTCCAGTGTACAATTCAGATGATCCCGTGCAAAACGAAGGCGTGCCTGACGATGAGCTGTGGTAAGTTTTGGACCAATCGTAGGTGTTTCAGGGGTCAGGTTACTTTCCTGAAGTCTTCATCTTACTGTCCATTGACTATAAAGTTAACGGCAGTGGCAGCTTTTACCTTGAAAACGTATTTATGAATGGGCAAATCCGTACACTATTCAGTGTAGCCGCAATCAGTTTGTATGTATGTATATATGTATCATATCAAGGTAAGAATTGATTATAATAATTATTAACTCATGAACATATATATAAAATAACTAAAAATTGCCATAAATTGAAAAAAAAAACTAAATAAAACGCAACAAAAACACTGTTAGTTTTTGAAACAGTTAAGAATATAAAAAAATTACAACAATAATTACTACACAAAACAGAACAATAACGGATTATTAAAAAAACCTATATCACAACAAAGGATGAAAACAGAAAACATAAAAATAAATAGTGAAGCTCGTAAAAAAAAGATAACATCAGAACAATAAAATATATCCAGTGTGTTCCCGAATTGAGTTCGCAATAGATGATATGGACCTCAAATTTTAGATTTTTCTTTGCAATTTGAAAGTTCATCCCTGGTTATCTGAAAAGAAATTTTTGGTTTACTTTTGTTTTATTTTTAGTCGCGTAGGCCATGGCAGTTAAGCCAAAACTACTTTCTTGTTATGTAAAGTACATTTTCAGCAGCAAAATGTCAGTAAGGAAAGATATTCAGATTAACAAGTTATACTTGTATGCAACGTTTTAAGAAGATCCGCCTACTTTGATGATTTTGACCTTTTTCTACTATAACCGCATTTTACGTTAAAATAATCTACCTAAATAACATACTTTGTGATGTAAATTGACGGATATTATACAGAAATAAAACATAACAAAGTATTATTATATTATTAACTCTAAATTGTGTAAAAACTATTATAAATAAAACAATATCAATGTCCCATGTCTTTAAAAATGAAATTAAAATAAGTAATTTTTGAAGTATAAATTTTAAGAAGTTATTACTCCTTAAGGCAGCGTCAGTACGCCTGCGCCTCCGTCGCAAGGATAATCAGCAGAAAACTTTAGATCGCTAATAAAAATTTTCTGTTGATGAGAATGAAAAATGCGAACACGACATGATTCATATGGATATCATATGGATTTAACATATAAAATTACAGGTAATACTGATGCCTATTTTCTTTATTAATAAGAAATACGAACATTTTATTTGGTGTCATTTTATGAAACTAAATAATCGTATTTCCTATTAATGAAAAAATACCCATCAGTATTGGTTGTCTATATGATTATATATTAAATCTGTTTGGTATTTAGGATAAATCATATGTCTTCGGTTTTCGGTATTACTGACAGAAAAATTTTAACAGTGATTTATGGATTTAAGTTGGATATCTGGTGAAAACGCAGCTTTAAAATACAACTAAGCTAAAGTTTGTAGATGACACTGCTCTTAATAAATAATCCCTGTATGAGCTACATAATCAAATAAACAAAGCATTTTAAATTTTCAACTAAAAAAATTAGCAATTGGGAAAACGTAACCATTTTAATTCAGTAATTAATCTGCTTCTTCCACTCACATATTCAACAAAAGCAGAAATCGGCTTGTTTTGACCATCATACTGAAAATGACGCCGTCTTATTAATATTTGACACAAGTGACAATTTTGGCATTCTGCCATCACAGTGCAAAATAACGTTGTCATTATGACCGTGACGTGACTGTGTCGTATATCCAAGCTCGCATCACTAGACATACTAATGTAATTGATTATTTTTGTATACCTATAATATACGCAATTAGACGCCGCCCATGGTCTGAAATTCTCTCAAGGTTAAGGCTACTACTGCCGCCGATATCATTACTAATAGCCACTCTTCGTACTTCACGGAGCTGTTGTTGCACTTGAACAGCATCAAGGTGACGATTTCTTAATATTGTTGACACAATAAAGCGGTCATCACGAGCCATTGTAAATCGCTTTCTGCCTGTTCTACAGGATTCAGTCTCCTCATAAAGTTTAGCACACTCTTCGAACCGCTGCGCGTGTCATATCCAGTTGTTGAACAACATCGCGCTGGCCAAATCCATTTTCGATTAAAGCAATAACTTGGTAGGCTTTTTTACGGTGTAGTATGCATGAAACTAACACACTTGAAAATTGATCAAATTATGAAAAACGAATAATGTGCAGCAAATTTCAATTGCAAAGGCAATAATTTCAGTCTTTCATAAGTTTGTTATTCTCGTTATAACCATCACATAAACACGTTTCATTTGTTTACCGGTTGCTACGCAAAAAAACAATAAGCACTCTTGATAAATTTAAACTCATTAAAGCATATTAAATTGTCTTTCAAACAGCATATTTCTTTTTTTGATCTGATGAATAATTTCTAAAAAAAATATATAGTTAAAGTCAAAAGTTTACTGTGGGCCGATTTCTATCATTACTATATAATGATTTAAAATAGATGTCGGTATATATGTAGGAATTTACCATAATGTAAATTTTATTCTTTATACCTCAGAATGTGCATTTTTTGCCATAGTGCATATATAAATTAGGCATGTAAAATATTTGCATAACAGACCTAACACATGGAAAATAAATAAATCGGAAGACAAAAGAACATTCTATATCTATAAGGATTACCTAGTTGTTTTGGTTTTAACTGGAGTTTATTATTTTGATTTTTTAAATTTGTATCTGTTATTAAATATGATTTGAACGAAACAACTACTCAGCGGACAAATACCCCGACTTGCATTGGATTATACTTTTAAATCATGATAGATCGGTAGCCAATATCATTTGTCAATTCCTAACCAGACATAGACCGGTTTCGAACTTATTAGTTCTCTTCAGTATGCCATAGGTTATGGAACAGACAAATGATAATGGCCAACCTGCTAATCATATACTGACTAAGGTAAATTGACTAGCAGGTTGGCCACTATCATTTGTCTGTTCCATAACCTGTGGCATACTGAGGAGAACTAATAAGTTTGAAACCGGTCTATCTTTGGTTAGGAATTGACAAATGATATTGGCTACCGATCTATCATGATTTGAAAGTATAATCCAATGCACGTCGGGGTATTTTCCCGCTGAGTAGTTGTTTCGTTCAAGTTATATTTAATAGCAGTAGTTTAGTCCACCTGGGCTAGAGATCGCCGCTCTCAGTACTTGCTACGCAAGTCGTTATCCGCCACGGAGACATCTATGATGTCGGTCGGATAGTAGCATTTGGACCATATGGGAAGTTTCACATACCTCTCACCACTACTCAAATTTGTATCTGTAGGATAAAATTCCTTGTTTCAAACAGATTTCTCCATAAGAATTGTTGCCGCTTGTACAAAAAAATTCAGCAGATTGTTTAATAGCATCTGCACTGCATGATGAAATTGTAACGACTTAGTCATTGTTAATAATTAAGCATGTAATTAAATACGTTGGAACGAATTAATATAATATTTACGCTAAAGAAACGATTCTTATGATGAGAAATTTAAATATTTATATTCTCGTATGGGACGATAGATAAAAATCTCTATAAACATTGGTTTGTCGGCGCATCTGTATAAATAAACAAATTTTAAATCTCTCACCAACTTCATCATATGGTTGCATATAATTAATAGCGATATTAGTCATCATGCAATTTATATTGCTTAAAATGCAGCAGCTGGGAAGCTGTTTTCGCACACCTTCAGTTGTTCTGGGCTTAATTTTTGTTTTAATTATTAATAAACTATTTATATTTGAGACAGAATTTAGAAGAATAATAGAAACAGTCCAATCCAACTCTTTGAATTATAGTGGAAAGTTCTAAGTAAAAATTTTATGTATCTTCCTCCATTACACATAGGGGGTTGGAACTTATTTTATTCGATTCCCGGAAAAATCCTGCGCGATAATGTGGTTCTAGAAGAAAAATTAACCCTCCATCTCCCATAGATTTAACATTTTATCATTTTGACACTATTGTGGTATACCATTTATGGTTTAAGAATCGTCCGATTTCGCACAATTGTTTCGGCACCTACAGTACAAAGTTATTAATTGACATTCAAAGTAATACCATAACCGTTGATTATGGTGTTCCTCAAGGAACCATACTCTTTAATACCTACCTTAATGATATTCTTGATGCATATGTAGAAAACAATAGAATAAAATGAACTATACGTACTAGGAAGTGAGCTAATTCGATTTAACTCAACATGTTTATCTAAAAAAAGTCAAATCTTTAGAATGGTGGAAAAAATAATGTGTTTCTGTTAATAAAATATAACGAAATTAGTTTGAATATCAGCAGTCATGAGTTTATTTCCTGGTGTCGGTGATTGGCCTTGATACCCAAAATAGGGGTATGAGGGATTTTCTTGAACACACTGGTAAGGGTTCATACGAATGTAGCATGTTATAAATTTCAAGATTTTTTCACAGTCTACCATTCAACTCGTGTAACCCAAGCTCGGTAAATTCTAATCCTATAGAGCCTAATTAGATATTTACGCAGGTACCAGATTATTAGCTATTTTGAAAAGTTAATCCAAGTTTCTTCAGATTCATAAGTAAAGTTGATATTTTGCAGTCGTGAGAAATAGGCTTTTGTTTTTGGTTTTTCATAAATACTTAAACACCCAAGCTGGATAACTATGCTAACAATCCTGATAATCGTGAGCACTTACAGCATTTCTTGCACCAGAAAAATAAGAGGCATTTTGTGTTTGCTAGGTACTGCCACCCAAACCACTGAAGCTAGATTTCTCTATTTGGCATGTTTAATGGCGTATAAACACAAAGTTTCAATTTGGTCTATCTTTTCTTCAGATTATTATTCTTCAAATTTTCTATACTTTTTCTTCTTCCTACGTACATATACATCTTCTTTATCTTCCTATTCTCCTATACCTCTTCTTCCTATTTTGGTATGATTGAACTTTTATTTGTTAATTTTTATTTTAATTAAAATTTGTAATTTAACAATGAAAGTAAGTATGTATTTTCATTGTCATAATACCAGGTCACAAATTCTGATTACAACAAAATGTTAGTACTAAATATTTATATTATCATAGTCCTTAGAACAACTGGAAAGCATTTTAAAAATCTTATTGTTTAAATATTTGTAGAAACCATTAAGATGCATTCCTAATTCCACCCGTTCTGTGAAATCCAAACCTTAATATGTCTATCGGCAATTTATTTGTGTAGATGCAACCTATGAATAAATTTTCTCGATATGTTATTTGTGTTTGTATAATTCAGTAATTTATTCTATGATAAACAAATGGAGATAGAGAAACTATGATGAACTTTGGATTATATACTCCTTATAGAACTTTATCTCAGCATTTAGTATTTTGAAGCTGTCCGCAGGTTACTAATTAGCAGTGTGGATAATCCGGGTTTAGTACCTCGCTTTACATAATCTTACAAGTTGTATATTCTAAGCAGTTTCTCAAGTTTGGTTAGTGAATTTCGAAAACTAAATTAATTATTGAAGATATGGATCCGTAATCGACAGCAGCCATAATTTTTACAATTTTGTGTGAAATTATGCCACTTGTCCTCCAGTTTTCTTAATTTAGCAGTTTACTTTTGTTTGCTAAACGCGTTCTTGTGTTTTCATTAAAACTAGTTTTTATTTTTTAAATCGGGCCGTAAGAAGTTATTTGTTTACCCTGTTAAATATGTTTTAACACAACAAAACTGTTTCTATTGGTTTTTCATTTAAAACCAATATACCGCGTGATTAAAAAAACGTACTTTTTATTTTTCTTTGCCAAATTATTGTTTCTCAGCCAATTTTAGTGAACATAATGTCAGTAGTTAGATGAATAAATATACTACAAATACCAAATATCAAGATGGCTGAAAAATCAAAATTCAAGATGGCGGACGTAAGTGAAAATAGGCCTTCCTTTACGCTCGCTCTTCTTAATTAAAAGTTGTCAACATGACAGAACCAATAACAGATTTCTGCGAACAAATTATTGAAATGATAAGATACACGACTCCTTTTCTACTAGTACTTATATTGCTTATACCACTACATCTTAAATATCAACAATAATAACTAGAGAAATAAATATTTATAAAAAAATCTTATCAAGATAAATATCACGATGAGAGGGTAGAGGACATTTCACCATAAATCCATAATTAGGTGGTAGGTACTAATAAAATTCGACCTGTAACACAATTGTAATACTCGTATTATTGTATCATTGAAAAAAGAATCTATATTTTCAAACACTAAAGATTCAATTAATAAGTAAATGGTGTCTAGTACATCATAACCTTTCAATGTGATCTCCTCGCCCAGTCACAACTGCTGTAACTCTTCTCCTCCAGCTGTCTATGGCCCGCGCTGGAGAAATTTGAGGCAATTCTTTCACACTATTGTGTAAAGCTCTTTAATATTAAATTGATTTTGACCATTGTCATACAGTCTTTGAAGAAAATAATGCAATGCGAAGTAATCCAATGGTAAATCCATTCCGGACTGTAGGGTGGCCATCTTCCTGACTCTGTGAAATTGATTACTCTAGAAAAGTAAGTGGCAGTTTGTGGTTGCCACATGCTGCTACCCAAACCATTGGAGATGGAGTGAAGTGGTGAGTCTCTCTCTATTTAACCTGCTTAATGGCACATTACATTTTTTAATATTTATTGGTATAGACGGTCATTCTGAGATTTTTGTTGTGGATTTATATTGTGAATTTTTTCGCTGGAAAACCAAATCGTTTCTGTATCATTTCGCCTTTCGAGAGACGGTTAACATACCAATCAACATCTTTGCCTTATCGACTTGGCCGGACCTTTATTTCAACCCAGGTCATATGGTTGCAAGTATGCGCCACTGCCCGGCAAATCACTGCTTCGATATAAACAACGTTAATAACACCAAGTTTTACCTGACAAAAATCGACTTCATAGCCTTATTCTCTCTTTTCTTCATTTACGATTCTTCCTATTTTCCTATACCTCTTATTTATATTTTTCTACACTTATTCTTCTTCCTATTTTCCTCTCTTCTTTTTCCCATTATTCTTCATTTTCGTCTCTCCGCAGTACTATCTTTCTTATTCCAAAACAAATACGATTAATTATTTTCTGAAATAACAGCTGAATCTAAAAAGCCAAATATATAAATCTAAACAGTGTTTCTTCCAAACATAAACATGCAGCCATTTAATTGAAACAATGCGCCACGAATTATCTTTATTATCTGCACGATTGTTCTGTCTGCATGGTCGTAGGTTTCACGGTGGCTTTCAGAGTTGCTAAGCAACGGGAAGGGGACCCTGTGTGAAATGGATACCTGCAAGGAACAGGTTGGTATACTCACATCTTATTTAACGATATTTGACTTTAGATGTTTTTTACCGCTAAAATTAGGATTGCTACAGTGTAAGAATAAAGCCTTTGTCTTTAAATTTGCAGCGCCTACTACCTTATAATTAATAATCCCCCCCCCGTTCTCGCTTTCTACGGGGTAGTTTTAACGTCTGCTGTAAGGCAGGTAATCATATGAATATTTTAATATGAGGAATTTGTCTTGGAACGGCCGCGTTGTATTTTTTAAATCCCCTGTATATTCATTCATCTACACATATATTTATTTGCGACATTTTTATTGTCAGCATTTCCATATGTCTTTAGTATTTTATTTTTCTACGGTATATATCTATTTTAGTATCTACTTTATATATTTTTTTAAAGCTTTTAAGAAAATTTTAACATTTTCCTTATTTTTAAAAATTTACGTGGGAATTTTAAATGTATGCATTGATACAGAAGGTATTTCCAGATTCCTTTGTTTGCAAAGGAAAAAGCTTAAGATTTTTCCTTCCATAAATATTAAATGTGTTACCCCTGTCCCTGGCCTAGCCGTATTTTTTACATCCACCGAAATACGTTGATGGTATAATTCGTTTTGCAGAGCCCACGGTTTCACTCACTATAATACTCCAGCGGATTTTCTTCCCCTATTTCTAATAAACTTGTTACCTACTGGGTGGGCGAAAAAACAAATATTATAAAATTTCTCAACAGTTTTTATACATTTGCCTCATTAATATTACCTACACATCCTACAAAACGTGATTATTTGTTACATACATTTTATGAAAAACCATTCTGTATAAGGTGAATTATATTTAAAGGAAATGGCTGGTTTCTCCCATTTCCGTATTAAACAGTTGATAGCATTTTCCAGAAGCTAGTTTTGCAAGAAATTGGCTAACATTTTATATTTCAAAATATCCAGAATCTGTGTAATTACATATATTTTTTTTAGTGCCACTGGAAAATACGACAAAAATTTCTATCCTTATTTCATAATCCCATAATTTCATAATTTTTATACTCTTGTTATACAATTATACAATAATTATTGCAAAATTGTTATTATTATTATTATATTTTTATCATGAATTTAATTAAAGTGATGAAGAAAAAAAAGTTCGGGCCATAACTTCAAAATTGCAAATAACGCACACTTTAAGATAATAAAAATGTAAATTCAACTGTATTTCATTAATATTTAAGGTCCAATTACCAAGTATTAACATAATACAATACTTTTATACCAAAATCAGCGTTATTCAGTGTTAATACGAAAGGGAGATTTTTTTAGGTAATATCGCAAGAGGTTTCGATTTTATCGGATAAATTTTTATTTACACGAAAAATTGGTTGTCATGACAATAAAACGAAAGTAAACTGTACAAAACACGAGACCGTAGGTAGAGTGTTTTACGTCTAGTACAGGGTGTGTCAAACTTGACGCTTCTGACTTATTATAAGGTAACGAAAAATAAAAATTTCAATTGAGGGTCTCAAATAAGAGGACTTAAGATTTGATATATTTTTTCTCGAAAACACTTAGGAATAATACTGATAATTCCAATCCTGTCAAATATTACACACTCCACTATCACATCTAAAATGTTTACTAGCAACAAAACTGAAAAAAGTTGGGTTTTTTCACGGCAAAACTTTTATCAAATACCATTAGACCTAATTTTTATTAGTTCTAATAATATTTGTGTTTATTTACGTTCCTTATGGCTATCATAAAAACACTATTATTCTTTGTAAGAAATTTAGTTTCAGCTAATATCATATTAATTTATTTTTTATCAAAATTATTGCATATATGATGATCATGATTAAAAATAAATTGATATGACATCAGCCAAAATTTAATTTCTTATAAAGAACAATAACATTTTTATGGTTGCTATAGAGAAATAAAAGCAAATACTATTAAACGTATTAAAAATTAGGTCTAAAAGTTTTCCATTAAAAGAAAAACAGTTTCTTTATTTCTGTTACTGGTAAACATTTTAAATATGATTCTAGAGTGTATAATATTTGACAGGAGGGAAATTGTTAGCATTGTTCCTAACTCTGTTCGAAAAAAATATGTGTAAATCTAGCATACATACCAGTTGTTCTTTTAACTTATAACAGAGATGGTTAAGTATAATATTAAAAGTAATTCCCGAGAGAAAAACTTTTTTTAGGTAATTTTGAATATCAAACCCTCTGTGGTTGCCTTTTAATTTATGCAAAATATTCCGAAAAGTGTGTAACCATTTCCTTATGACGGGCGCATCCGCCATAATTTGTAATTTCTGTTATCAGTTGTTGAGTTACTAAATTCAACACATCACGACATCTCAAATTTAATATGAATTGCTTAAACTGTTTTAGAATAAAGTCGTTGAAGTGTGTGTGAAGTAAAACCCGGAGTAAAACTAATGGGCTATTTGAAAAACGGGATTTAGAACAATCCTTAGTACTGAATGAAGAGGTAGTTTCAATTTGATCTACTAGCAAAGTCCCGCATATTCACATTTTAAAGTAACTATAACACCTTCATTTTTAGAATCATCGTGAAAAAAGTGCATCATTCGGCCTTTAACAGCGAACGTAAATAAGGGTGAGCTCCTGTCCTAGTGTTTATTTTTTACCTAGGCACCAAGATCTCAATATAGATGGATGGATGTAAGAGTATAAAACAGGATTTACACTTATGAGTAAACGAAAAAGAGTAGGTTGTTTATTTATACCCATTACACTTCGATATATTATTTTGAGTCACAAATGGCACAGAAGAAAATGTTTCTTGTACAAATTTCTTATAAGCATAATTTTTGTTACAATTAAATTACGACTTAAAATTTATTTATATAAGTTGCTCCTTAGGAGAGCTATTATTGTAGGTAAATCAGATTTTATAACTACTTTATAGCAAAATATTACTAAGATTTATTTGTTAAACAAAAAAATCCGATAGTACACATACATTTTGTATTACACAGTATACAGGATATTTCTTAATGTTGAGAAAACTTTTATAATTTTGCGATTGGAATAAATTGTGCTATCATAATAAAAAATTTTGTCAAATAGTAACCGCTTCCGACTGCAATTTTATTCGTTCATATATTTGTTTGGCTATCGTAGTATGGGATTGTATATTGGTGCCTGGACGATCTTCATTTTATCTCTGCCTTGATATTTTTACTGGTAGCCAGGGGCGTATCATAATTTTTTGTAAAAAGGTGTCACTCATCCCCTCTGGCTACGCCTCTGATTAATTTGAAACGACAGAAATTATATCAATAATAGATCACTTAAAGTGAAAAGTACGATCCAAGTTTCATTTCAATTTCTTTAATTGTTCTCAAGATACTACAAAAATAAGAACATATCAACGGAAATTTAACGCCCTGTATGTCGAAAACGGTGTATAATTAGGACACATGTTTATATGTACAGTATGTCCATAAAGTAACGCATAAATTTATTATTAGGTAAATAAACAATATTATTGAAAATTCCTGCAACACGTCGATTTTTGATTTTAATTTACTGTTTTTTCAAATGATAATTTAATATACAGGGTGACCTACCTTCGAGTAATGACGTCATCACCGGTTTTTAAATGGAACACCCCACTTTTATCCCAATTTCCGGATGTCCCTTGCTGAGCTGATACCAAAAATGTATCATAAGTTGCTTCAAATTGGTACAGGTATAGGTGTTTATAATAATTTAATTAGAAAGTTATATGTTACTGTATTTTTACAAAAGACAATTTACAATAAATGTTCAAATTGTTCTCCATTGACCACTAGACAATAACCTAACCAGGCAATACATTCGTCTCTGACATTTTGTAGCACAGCGGGTGTTGTTCAACATTTCTTGCCTGATTCGGTCTTTTAGCTCACGGATATTGCCAGGTCTGTTGGTATAGACTTTAGATTTTAAATAACCCCATAAAAAGAAGTCTAATGGACTAAGGTCAGGTGATCTAGTGGGCCATTCCACTGTTCCCCTTCTTCCTAACCACCGATTTGGAAGTTCTGTGTAAGAACTTGCGCACAGCTGCAGCGAAATGTAGCGGTGCGCCATCCTGTTGAAACCAGATTCTGCTGTCTAATGTATTGGCTATTTGAATATCAGGAAAAAGCCGGGTCAAATCAGGAATTCATGTATTTTGTAAGAAATTCAGATACAATGCTCCTGTGAAATTTTTATCAAAAAAAATATGGACCAACAATTCTATTTCTCACATTACCAGCCCACACATTGACCTTTTGTGGTCGTTGCGTATTAGCTGCCGCGGTTAATCCCAAAAAAGGGCAGAATTCGGCAAATTAATCTAAAAGCACCAAATTTTGCAGGAACATTTTTAAGGCCATTCTAAGGGATTTGACCCGGAGGGCAAGCCTAATTTTTGATTATGAGTCAAGATGGCGGCTATTTTTTATTATTTTAAATTATTATTTTATTTTGTTTATTTTATTATTTTAAAAAATATATTTACTTTAGTACAAACATATCAAATAGCAACCCTGCGTCGGACTCGAAGAACACGTGGAAATGACAGTTGGTCGGCTTGCCCCACTACAAATTTTGAAGACAAATTCAATTTGTCGCTTCTCTACGGTTGTTCTTCTCGGTCGCGAGTTCGCAACTGACCTCGTTTTTGTTTTTACTTGTGAGTGTACAGACACGCGACTTAATCAACATGTATTTTCATGTTGAATAGAAAAATCAAACAAGATTTGTTTTCTACTGGTCAATAAGTCAGGTAAACAATATATAGATAATATTTCGATTTATTTTATAATTGTATTATAATAGATCATATTCCCACACATAAAAAATAAAAGAAAATCACCCCTTTGAGGTTATGTGTTTCTTATATCACGCTAAGGTACCTGTTACATAATATATGCTACAATAAATAGACCTTTTACATATAAAGATTGTCAGAGGCGGGCAATTTTTTTTTGGAGGGATTTTTTAAACTTTTTTTTATGTGAGGGACGATATCGGGGACGATGGTTTATAACGGGATATATGATTTTTAAGCATTATGGACGTAAAGGACAACACATTGGGAAAAACCTCTCTAGGAGGATAAGTAGTAGTAGATTGGTCAAGGTGTTGTATATGTCAGTGTAACAATCAAGAAAAACTACTTTGTCCTGCACGTAACCCGGTCGAGAAAACGCGCAATAGTGGCTACGAAAATTTTTCAAAAAGTGTTAAAACTTTAATTCCGTTTTCGTACGTCCTGCCATCTCGCATGCCTATTAACATTTTTGGTGATGGGGAGAGTATTTTAGATGCTTTAATTAAGAATTAAGTCAAATGGCATAAATCCTGCATTAGACAATTTTTAGAGTCGAGACTAACTGCGCTTATTAAAAAATTAGATATAGATCCTACATCTCAAAAACCCGAGGAAACAACCAAAGGCAGCGGCAATAAAAATATGCGTTCTAAGATTCCGCAAAATCAGTTATGTTTTTTATGCAAAAAGCCTGAATCAAAAGTACAAGCATTACATAGATGTGAAACTAAGCAGATTCACGAAAGAGTATTAGATAGTGCTAAAATTCTGGAGAATTCAGAACTGTTAGCAATGCTTAATTCTGGAGATTTAGTGGCACTGGAAGCAAAATATCATAAAGAGTGCCTCGTTGATTTATATTATAGAGCTCGTCGATGTAAAACGAGCCAAGATCATGATAATGCAACTAATTTGTGTGAAGGGATAGCTTTTTCTAATCTTCTAATCTACATTCAAGGTATTATTTTACATCTTTAAGATTTGTGTTCTTATTAAATGTTTGGTCTTATTTTAGGAAAGTTAGAAGAGTCTGGAGGGGATTATATTTTTAAAATGATTGATATTGTTAAAATATATACTCATCATTTGTCGGATCTTGTAGGCGAAATCAAAAATATGGAATATACCACGCGTCTTCGGGAAAAAATTCAGATACATTTTCCTGAGCTTAAGGCAGAAAAAGTTGGTCGCAATTATATTTTAAGGCATGAAAAAAATAAAGTTTTCTCTAACATAAATGACGATCAGGAACTAGATGCATTAGCATTTCATCGCTTTGCCAAAAACCTAAGAACTGAAATTTCTAAATGCGACATTACATTCAAAGGGAGTTTTCCTAGCGGCTGTCAAGAACAATGTATTCCTCCACCTTGGATGCTACCTGGGCAGGCTACCATGCTACAAATAGCAATGTAACATTAGAACCGGTTGCTATAAATTCGATCCTTCCTCTTTTTCACGAAAATTCTGCTTCAGTTTCGATGGTGAAACATGCAATGAACTTAGCTGTTAATCTAACATTTTACTTAAATAGTCAAACATAAATATTCTAATGATTTATTAACCGATTTACTTCTTTTTAGTGCATATGAAGAAGATTTGCTGGACTAAGCTCATAGGAATCGAAATTTCCATATTGGACGTACACTTTTAACCACCCTGTACAAATTTATCATATAAATTAACATTGCACTAAAAAAAGAGTTGTTTTAATGAATTGCACTCCAAAAAATTTGTCGAAATCGACATATTAGGTGCTAAAAACTGTTGATAACTAACAATTGCGAATTGTTAGTCGGCCAATTTGAAAAAAGGCGCCATTTTGAGTTAAACTCAAAAAATGGCCTTGCCCTCCGGGTCAAAAATCTTATAATGACCTAAAATACGTGTGTGCCGAATTTCATGCTTTTAGACAAATTTGCCGATTGGTTGGATTAACCGCGGCAGCTATATGGTATTCTTGCATCCAGTGTGGATTTTCGTGAGACCAATAACGGATGTTTCGCCGATTAACATGCCCGTTCAAGTAAAATGTCGCGTCGAAAAATAAAACGTTAGCAATGAAATTGTTATTTCGATTATTTTGGTCCATCATATACTCGCAGAATTCATTTCCTCGGTCAAAGTCGTCTTCAGCCAATTCATGGATGAGACGTACTTTATAAGGATGGTATTTTACCTTTTTAAAAATGTTCGACACTGAAGACTTTCCAATATTCCAATCCCTAGATACTCTCCGCAATGTACAATGTGGATTTTCTACTGCCGACAAAATTACGTCTTGTTGAATATTTTCATTAACTTTAGGTCTGCCTTAATTCTCTGTATTTTCGCTCTATTCTGCTTACCGCAGATTGTGAAATAGGTTCACGATCTGGGTGCATTTCAAGGAATAATCTGCATACCGCTTGTTGAGTCTGCATCCTCTCGCCAACACCAATCATCATTAAAATTTCAATCCTCTCCCTTTCAGTTAAAGGCATTTTCAAAAAACAGTTTTAACATGATAAATTAGATTTAGATTTCAGGTAAATGTACCTACTTTGAAGCGTTAACAATACAGAAGTGAACTTTTTATGACGGTTCTTAACGTCAATTAAAAAAAACAAATGACAAAAAAATACCTACAAACAATAAAAATAGTACGGTATAGTCGAGGGCAAAGATCACTAATAAATGTGGTTGGGGTGTTTTTTAATAGTTTACCAAAGTAGTTGTATTGCAATACGTTAATTTTTTAGTACGTTTATTCATTTGTAAATAACTTGTAATTTTGATATTGTTGCCCACCCTGTACCAATTTGAAGCAACTTGTGATACATTGTTGTAATCAGCTCAGCAAGGGACATCCGGAAATTGGGAAAAAAGTGGGGTGTCCATTTAAAAAAACCTATGATTGCGTCATTACTCGAAGGTAGATCACCCTGTATATTAAATTATTATTTGAAAAAAAACAGTAAATTAAAATCAAAAATCGACGTGTTTCGGAAATTTCCAGTAATATTGTTTATTTACCTAATAATGAATTTATGCGTTACTTTATGGACGCACTGTATAACATTTATACTACTTTTGTCACGTAGTAAAACCTCCATAATTTATGCCGTGTCGTTCTGTTACACCCCGTATAAAAAAAAATTATATTAAAAACCTCATGCATATATGATAATTAATTGTAATGAATTTTGGTAAGTCAGTAACTTTTACTTATTTACCTTTAACTTCGGACTACAATTAATAATCCGAAATCTAATAAGAGGCCGAATATTTTTGACGTTTTTCAAACCCAGCTCACTTTCTCAGGGCAAAATATGAGTTAAGTTACGGTGTTTTTACTAAGTTTTCCAGCAATGATATTGGGGTGAATGTTAACACAGCGCTACCCTTATATTGGCAGCGACTTGTCAAACTGTATGATTGATGTTAAAAGCAAATATTCAAATCAACTTCAAATTGACTGATCACTTTCAATATTTGATTTTCAGTCGGCTTGCAATAATCGGTAATATGCAGATATGCTTCAAGTGAAGGAAATCTTTTGAATTAATTTAAAATGAAAAAGTGGATGGGGTCAATAGAGTTTCAAAACAGAACTTGTTTATTTGAAATAAAAAAGAGTCTGCATATTATGGTTAATCAAATCATATTACAAACAACTATTCACCAGACTGTAGTTCACGAAGACGAGGTGCTCAAAAATAGATACATAAGTATATTATCATGTATCACTGGATTGCAAACCACCATTACATGTAAATAAATAAGAGCTATCTGTCAATTTCAACACATGCTTTGTCCCCTTATATGTAGACATTAAATTATATAACAAACTAATGCCAGAAATAAAATACTTAGATAAAATACATAGATCTAATCAGGGGCGGTCGGTCCATGGAAGCAAGGGAAGCAGTGCTTCCCTTGGGATTATTAAAAAAAAACACATAATTAGAACCTAATTATTATTTATCACATATATTAATTATTAAAATTTACTTTTACCCAATTTCAATAGACACGGCCCTGCATTTCATCAGCTGTGACAATATTGCACGTTAAAACCGTAACGTGACGCACTCGATTAATCGAGCCAATACCAACTCGCGCGACAGATATAGGTAAGCTACTTCTTGAAATGCGTGACATCCCCACTTCATAATCTTGATATCTGAACAGTATAGCATAGTAATTCGTCTTGTTTTATAGATTTTAATCTCGATTTTAATATTATACTTAATATTAATCTTCCAAGTATTATTCTCAGCTTTTGTACTATATTTGTAAAAACTTTTTTGGTGTTTCTAAACCTGTGGTGCGGGGACAATTGATTTTTAAAACGTTGAACATTAGTGCGCGTATAGGCAGTTTTAGATATGATTATTAAATATGGAAGCTGGTCCTAGCACTGTGGAAAATATTATTTGCGTTTGTGTGGTGTGCAATTTGTTGAAAAAGGGATTTTCAACATATTCGTTTCAAGATAAACTGGATATTATT
Source organism: Rhamnusium bicolor (assembly GCA_029963845.1). Taxonomy (NCBI): domain Eukaryota; kingdom Metazoa; phylum Arthropoda; class Insecta; order Coleoptera; family Cerambycidae; genus Rhamnusium; species Rhamnusium bicolor. Next base: position 997,385 of record JANEYF010005500.1, read on the forward strand.
AGAAACGGGAGACCAACACCTGATTTAAAACTTTTAAAAAAGAAAGTTAAATCATGCTATCGGTACTTTAATATTGAAATGTACAGTACTAATCAGTGGTTAACGGGTTGTGAAAATTTGTGTAAATTGTTTTGTTGGCCATGTGTACTTTTCACAAATGAAAAAGGTGTTTGGAATAAAAATGGCTTTTCAGGTTTAAACAACATTCACAAAGTGACAAAGAGGCATGGTAAGTGTGAAACTCATTTGCGAGCGGTGCTAAAAGAAAAAACATTTGGAAAATCACGAATTGAGCATTCATTAGATCAGCAGTTGAAAGAAAGTGACCGTAAGCATAATGAACTTGTAAAAAAAAATCGAGAAGTGTTAAAAAGACTTATTGACATTGTTTGTTTTCTCGGCGAAAATGAACTTAGTTTTAGAGGTCATACTGAATCTCGGAGGGTTGCTAATAGGGGCAATTTCATCAATTTAGTTGATTTATTAGCAAAATACGATACAATTTTAAGTAACCATCTGGAACACTCCACGATATTTCGCGGTACATCAAATCATATTCAAAATGATTTGATTCAGTCGATAAGCAATATTGTTTTAGAAAAGATCAAGCAAGAAATAAAAAAAGCACCTTTTGTTGCAATTATGTTAGAGGAAACAACCGATATTACGAATATTAGTCAGTTGTCAATCGTAGTACGATACATAAATTCAACTGGGAAAGTCCAAGAGCGCTTTTTAGGATTTTTAGACGTAACAACGAAAAGAACGGCCGCAGCTTTACATGCTATAGTTTGTCAGATAGTCGATGATCTACAGTGTGGTGCTAAACTTATCGCCCAAAGTTATGATGGGGCCGCTGTAATGGCTGGTGAATTGTGGGGCCTGCAGGCCAAAGTAAAAGAGACTTTTCAGAATGCAATATTTGTACATTGTTTTGCGCATCGATTAAATTTAGTTCTTGCTCAATCTGCAGCGTGTCTTAAAGAGTGCAAAGTATTTTTTTCAAGTATTAGTGGAATGGCTGCCTTTTTTCAAAATCATCAAAACGGACACGAGCTTTAGATTTGCAAGTACAGAAGAGACTACCCAGAGTTGCTCCAACACGATGGAATTACAATGGGAGGCTAGTACAAACTGTATCTGAATATCGACAGCCTCTAATTGATTTATTTGAAAATATTTTACAAAGCAAAGATGATTGGTACACTGAGACTTTGAATGGATCCAGAGGTTACTTAGATTCATTGAAAAGAGACTTTGATTTTAATTTCTTGTTAAATATATTCTCCGAAATATTCCCATTTATTGACAATTTATTCAATATTTTGCAAACTAAATCAAATGACGTTGGATTTTGTGTAAAGAAAATTGAAGAATTCAAAAATTTGATTTGTAACAAAAGAAATGAATTTGAAAAGTTCTGGGAGAAAACTAGTAATGACAATTTAGAGCCACAAAGAAGAAGAATACGAACTGAATTTATAGTGGATCGTAGAACTTCATATCGAAGACTTTTTATCGAAATTTTGGACAATATCACTGGGCAACTAAATAATAGATTTAAAAATTTTAGTGATATACAATTTTTAGAATTGTGTAATTTTAATGAATTTAAAAATAAACAGTTTCCACAAAACGCACTTCAGTCATTGAGTGATAACTACGGAAATTTTTTTGATATAGTTGGGTTGCGATCGGAACTTTCAGTTATTTATGCTACAGAAGATATTAGTCAGAAACATAACGCCAACGAACTGATTATCTTCATAAAAGAAAATAGTTTGGATCAGGCCTACTCTGAAGTGTTGAAATTGTGTGGTTTAGTGTTGACGATACCTGCAACTAGTGCTTCGGTTGAACGCAGTTTTTCGACCTTAAAAAGAATAAAAACTTTTTTCAAGAAATTCAACCAGTGAAGAGCGGCTTTCAAGATTGTCACTGTTGACAATAGAAAGTGACTTTGTGAAGGAGATTTCTCAAAATTCAAACTTTTACGACGAAGTTATTTCCGACTTCGCAAAAAAGGAGAGGCGGATTAAACTACATTATAAATAGGTAGGTATGTGCATGTTAACTACTTAACTAGCCGGCTCGATTTATAGTTGGCTAGAGAGTGCAACTGTGACTGAACAAACTCTCTATTTCGCTGTGGGTTCAATCCCCGCCACCGGCACTGGCAATGTCGGTGGGTATGGTTGTGTGTCTGCGTTTTTTTCATAAGTGTAACCCTCGCCCGTGCAGCTTCGGCTTTGGAATTGGGGGTTGTCTAATTTTTGTGGTGCTTTTATATTTTAAGTTTATTGAGTAGTGGCGGTCCTACAAGTGTACTTTTTTCTAGATATCATAACTTTGCGGCTTTCGACATTTGCTTTAAAATAAGTATACGGAAGCCATGCTTCTTTTCTTAACAAAAATTTTGCCTCGCTTCGCTCGGGGCTTCGCACTACCCATCACCCTATATCACAAACTGCTTCTCCTGTATCAAAACTCACCGCACGCCCCTGGATCTAATCAAAAATAAACTGAAAACATTTCCTCTAAAGGTGCGTATAAACTGAGCGAACGAACACCTAATACCGAACGAACGCCAATTACCAAAGGCCAATTTGGGCAATCTATATGATGCCACAAATGACAACGCCTTCGTTTGCGATCGCTCCGAGAGCGGTACATCAAAGAAATTTGTTGTTCGGGGTGGACGTAAACAAAATAAAATCGGTGCGAAGTCCGAATTATTTTATTAGCGATTTTACTTAATAAAAATAATCTATTGTATCGAAAAACAGTGCCAAGAATAGCGAACCCTGTACAAATCTTTCAATCCGCTGTTCGTTCGCTTGATTTATTGAGACTCCGAACAGTCAACAAACAAACCACAAATTTTCATAGTTCGGCATTCGGTGTTCGTTTGCTCGATGTATACGCACCTTAAGATACTTGTTTCTAAAGTCATACGGTTACTTAAGGGTTTTTCAGTTTTTCTCTTGAATGACTAGAGGAAATAATGATTGAAAAATGTGCATGACTAGGACACATTGTTATACCTTTTCGAATGATGCATTAGTTGTGATCAATAACTTAAATAGTCTAGGTGGAACGTAATTAAAGGCACAGTGTGCCAAAGAAAAAACAGTAAAATAAAAGAATTGGATTTTATTCAGGCAAACATTTTTAGCAACCTACTCCTACGGTAAATATTCGAAGACATTTCCATTAGCTCTTCGGCGGACAGACTGGCACGCACGAAGTATTTCGAAAATGTTTTGTTTAATTAGGGTAGTGTAATTTCAATAGGTTCCAATAGAACTTCTCTGATCGGCACCTGGTACACTTAATTTTTTCATGTAACCCCACAAGTGATAATCTAAGGATGTTTAGATCTGGCGAACGTGGTGGCCATGGAATTGGTCACCACGCCTAATTCACCTGCCAGGAAAATGCAAATCTAGAGAGTTTCCCACGATGATGCCAAAATGTGAGAGTGTCCCGTGGTACAGGAAAATCATATTATCACGTAAGTTGAGTGAAAGGTCGTCAAAAAAAAACAGGAAGATTATTTGTTAAGACATGTAAATGCCCAGTTTGCATCCGATCAGGTAATACAAATTGTCCTATCAGATGCCCTCCTATCAACCCAACCGTAAGAATTGACGCCTAGACGCCTTTGAAAATGATCCCACCGAACATTTCGAAGTTGTCTTCACCTCATGAGTATATATTGTGAATATTGAGGATTCCACAGCGCGTAACAGTTGTCATCAGTCCACAAAATGCATATAATTGACTGTAACTTTTTAAGAATCTATTAGCCAAATATTACACGTGATTTGTGGTCCGCCGGTTCAAGAACCTGAAATATCTGATTATGACAAGGGTTATGCCGTAATAGTTACTATATCTAAAAATAATTTAAAAATGTAATCCACCAAAACTTAGGCATCTACTCACCATTGTCCTGGGAACATTGATTCGTCCTATAATATCATTGATTGAGTAACCTGGGTATAGCTACATGAAGTTTAAAGTTTCTTCTTCATTAAAATTTCTCAATGGTCTACCTTGTCCACGAAGACATCGAAAATCCTCATTTTCCGTTAATTTAAAATGTAGCCCAGCAAAAACACCTCGATTTGCACTCTCCGATTGGGAAATCGGTTATGGTATTCTACAACAGCAGCACGGATATTATCATCGCAGAACCCATAATGCATATTTGCGTATTCTCGCTTCGAAAAACCATTTTCGCAGTAAAAAAAGAAATGCACAATTTTAATGTCAAAATAACGCGCGACAATTATATTGACAAGACTATTAAATTTAATGCATTTGCATTTAATTGTAATTATAGCATTGTCGGGGCATGGTAACCGGATGGGTAAATCGCTTATAACTATTTACTTGGCACTGAAGGTTGATTATTTGATTCCATCCATAGGCAAATTTTGTTTGTAATTTGTTTCGGACTAAGATGGGAGAGGAAACTCACGATGCCCTAGATGTGGTTCGGACTCCACAATAAACTGTAGAGCCTCGTGTCTCTTTACCCAACACAAAAATCCCAGGATTTTCCCAGAGTTATTTTGGCGACTTGAGAGGCAGTAGCGAAATAAAATATATTTAAGGATACCTAGACTATTTACGTCACTGACCATATGTTTAAAATAACTATTATATCATTCGAAAAAGAATAGTAAGGTGTATAGTCATGAACAATTTTCAATTATTATTTCTTCTAGTCATTCCTGAAACAAATTTAAAAAACATTGAGTTAAGCGCATCCTCTACACCGTATAACTTTGAAACAAAGCATCTTAGAGGAAATGTTTAAGAGCCATTTACAACGCACTTAATACAGTGGTCTTCTTAAAAATCATATCTGCCATATCAATTACATTTGAATTTCCAAATTTAGATTGATCCTAGATGAAATATTACTTGGGGGCGTGAGCATGCATAAGTTAAACTAGATGTAGAATGGATAGTTACTTTGATATAAAAAAAAATGGAAAAATTTCTCAACTTTAGAGTTGAATATTGTGGCTATTAAGAATATATTTGCTATAATCATATGCTCATGCTATAAAACAACTCTTTCAACATAAACTGTAAAAGTTATACTTAATAAATATAGTTTGAAAAAACTAAAAAACACGCTTTTAAAGCACATCAAACTAAAAAGTGAAAAATAATTATTAATATAAACTGAAAACAATAATGAACGAAAAATACTAGTATTATTGTGAAAAAAGCGTGGGTTGCTCGATATACGAAAAATATGGCACAAAGCGCCCCACGCTTTTTTCACAATAATACTAGTATTTTTTGTTTATTATTGTTTTCAGTTTATATTAATAATTATTTTTCACTTTTTAGTTTGATGTGCTTTAAAAGCGTGTTTTTTAGTTTTTTTAAACTATATTTATTTTTCACTTTTTAGTTTGATGTGCTATGAAAGCGTGTTTTTTTAGTTGTTTTAAACTATATTTATATTGCTTATTGATGCTGATATTATAACATATTACGATCCAACAGATATTTCTGAAAAAAAATATTTTTTTATTTCAGCCGTGGGATTTGAACTCACGCCCGAGGAGTCTGTTGTTTCGCGTCGACTGCCTTAGCCCGCTCGACCACCGCTACCTAGCTGACAATCGCGGAATGTACTTACATATTAAGCCTTTGCTCTCACCCAGAGGATACGTGAGGAAAGGACTGGCGATCCTGATCAGGATAATGATATAAACTTATCAAATTATTGTATTGTTACCGGTTCTTCGTAAGTGTACAAAGTTTCAATTAAATCTGTCCGTTTAAAGTGGGTCAAAATCGAGTCCAAAGAGTCGGTTACAAACAAACAAACAAACAAACAAGCAAACAAGCAAGCAAGCAAGCAAGCAAACATACAGGTGAAGCTAATAAAAGCGTGTTAGAAATGGTAATAAGTTTCCTGTTAAAACTTTCTAAGAAAACCTTATAATCAGAAATACTTGCACTGGAAGGTGCTGCGGCTCTACATAAAATTTACGAAAACTGTATAAATCCATATTTTACTACGTGTCCATTGTCCAATATGTATATGTATATAACACATTTAGATTTATTTCGCAAAAAAATGGGGAATTTGATGTAAATAAATTAAAGGACTCTTAAGAATTTTCTTATTATTTTTAACCAACGAATTAATGATTATTTTTTGACAGACTAATCTCCGGACATCCTGTATATTTGGTGTGCAACCTTCTTTTTGCTTTAATTTTACTTACCCTAAAATTTATATATACTTGTCCGTTGTATACTTTTTAAAGAAAAAAAATTGTAGTTAGTACAATATACATGGATCTATCTAATCAAATATATACGGTTGTACATTATTCCATCGCTATAACTTGTATAATTTTTATAAATTTTTTTACAGGATTGATTTTAATGTATTTTGTTGTTAGTGTTGACATCATATACTGTGTATCGTGGTCTATTTGAATAATAAATAAATACTGTTTATTATTTAAGACGGATCTCAACAATTTCAGATAAAGTGGAAAATATAAAACAAAGAAACTTCATGTATGCTATAACGTAGCTATTTCAGCAAATCACGGATTCCGGAATGTTAGCTGATAATCAACTAGTGTGCACTAAATTTATTATTGTGGGATGCAAGTTAAATTGATGTGGACCTGCGTTGCGATCTATTTAAAATCCAATTTTGCTGCATACCGGAAGGGGAACAATCGAAGCAAACGAAGGTGACATACCCTCTAGGGTGAGGGAAATCATATCACTCGGTCTTTGTTAGCCCAGGAAAACCACAAGTTCCCCTTAAGTAATTCCGGTGCACTTCTTTATATCTCCAACCGTTGTGTTCAGAAACACTGGCAACTGGCATGCTTTCAGATGTCTAAAGTATTCCTATTGCTTTGGGACACTTGACAGATCCTAATTCCCTTCAGAGAATTTGCGTAGGGATTTATTTATTGATTTATTAAAATAATCTTAAACAGACACAAACTTAAATCAATGGTTGTCAGAAGACTCCATTATGCAGTCAATTGTTTATTGTATGACTTTTTTTTTTGAAAGCTTGAATTAATAAGTAATATTCTATAGTAAAAGTGTTAACACAATATTATTCTTTCTATTACAAAATTGTATGGTATTTGTATAGACATATTCTAAATAGTGTATTATATACTGTGTCGGTACGTACATTCTCAGTTGTCTTATTTGCTTCGTATTTTGTTCAATAGAGAATAAAATTGACAGTGAAACATGTTTTAAATAAGAATATATTTTATTATTGTTTTATTCTTATACTCAAAAATATTTTTATTATGTGCCTTAAAATGTTGCATCAATATCGACTGCAAAATTATAGTTAACATAGAAAATTTTCACTATTAGATAATGAGAAGATAAATATAGGTGCCCTCCAGGGCAGTGTTCTGGGTCCTCTGGTATTCTTGTTGTATGTTAATGACTTATCACGTTAAGTAAACCCTGTCAATGTTTGTATGTATGCTGATGACACTTCATTATTACCGAAAATAAAGTGGACTGTTTTTGAAATTGTTGAATGACTAATATGTGAAAAATCTTTAATAGTAAATTATAAAAAGAAACAGAGTTTGCATCACATTAAAACTAAATAAAAAATGGAGTAAAAATATATCATATAATGCGTCAAATAGAAACTCAGTTTCTCGGAACTGTGATTAATGCGAATCTCTGCTTTACTTAACTTGACCTAAATGTTTATTAGGCCATTGCTTACTCAAAAATATCATATTATGTGTAAACAGTAAAGATCTACAAAGAGTATTGCTGATGCAAAAAAAGAATTATACGAGGCATATCGAATTTAGGATATATTGTATCATGTAAATGTATTTTTAAGAAAGAGATTGGATTGCAACTGAGTCGTTAAGGTCCTTAAGATCTATTGTGATAACCCTTATATCTATGTGTACTAATCAATTTTTAGGATTATGAAGAAGATTAAAACTGTAGTTACCATTCCAGCAGGTGTTGTGGATATTAGCTCCAAATGTCGTAACCTTTAGCAGAATAGAGTTTTACATGAGCAAAGTATGTCTTCCGCGGTTTCCATTTCATCTATACATCAGTGGGCAATGACCAGTGAGAGAACCTGTTAATATCCTTAACTCTGATTTGCTGAGGCCGAGTAGCTTACAATCTTCTTCGTATTTCTTTGACCTGTTATAGAGTCCTGCTCCTCGTGTATTTTTTTAACTGTAACATCTATATACATTAAATTATATATTTACTAATAAAAATAAACTGATGATTACCATTATCATTATTTGTTCAATACACAAGACCTTCAATTGCAATGGAAGCTATTTTTTAATAAATTGGTGATGTCTCTCAGTGGAAATATTCTTTTTTTTTTAAGTTGAAAACAGATCTAAAAGAAAATGATTTTTATTTTCAGCCAATTACCTCAATTAACATGTAACATTCGTTTGTTTTCCTTTGAAGTTAAAATAAAAAAACGCGCCTTAACTTTCCCTAATAAATAAACAAACATCTACAAGGTAGTCTACTCAAATTGCCATCCCTTATCACAGTTTTGTTCCAACGTACAATCCAGAATAATTCGAATATGATATTTTAGTTTGATTGGTTAAGTTGACAGTTCAAGGTCATTTTCACTAGCAGATTATGTTTTGATATCAAGTTATAAACCGTCTCGGATTATCTGTGGGAAGAGATCTTATTAAAAAAACAATATTTATATTTATGTGCTTTTCCAGATATTTTTATTTTGTTTTTAAAAAAAATTGAATAATATCCATAAGCCGAAAAAAACAGAAAGAGTATAAAAGTTATGGATTATCAGCATTTTTTTGAGAAATTTCATTGATTTCCTTAAATCATATACATTATCAACATTTTTGTTGTATATTTTTGACCATGGATAAAGATATGAATTCGTAGTGTAATTGGAGATTTGGAAAATAAATACATTTAGGGCTGCGTTTCCACTAGGTATCTAACTTAAATCGATAAATCGCTGTTAAAATTTGTCTGTCAGCAATGTCGAAAAACGAAAACAAATAAATTCATTCAATAGGTACCATATAAATTTTAAATATAAAATTATAGGGAATACTCTACTTTTTCATTAATAGGAGATACGATTATTTAGTTTCATAAAATGACACCAAATGAAACATTCGTATTTCATATTAATAAAAAAAGAATACTTATCAGTATTCCTTAATTTTATATATTAAATCTATATGGTATTTAAGATGAACTATTTCTTTTCATTTTTCGTTCTCATCAGTAGAACAATTTTAGAAGCTATTTAAGGTTTAATGTTGGCAATGCTGGCGACGACAGCATGCTAACGCCGCCTTAATCATCGACGAAACTGTTGTTGAAGATTGTGAAAGTTTATGAATCTATATATATTCTGTTCTGAGAATTCAACCCTCAAAATTAAATTATTTTTTTATATATAATCTGAAATTATTAACCTTTACTCAACTATGTCGTAAATTAAAGATATTTGTTGAAATTATAAGAAATTATTATGGAGGTTATAAACAATTATGTTCAGTGGCGTTTGTTAATAAATTCAAAACTTTGATTTTTATATTTCTCGAAACGTCAGGACGCTTATACCTTAAGTTGCTGTTTTCTGTTCTGCGACAAGATACAAGATAAATTTTTCACACCCTTTGTATATTTTTGGTCGTAGTAAATTTTAAAAGCCGAATACAAAGTATGCATTTTAAAATTTTCCATTATTTCTAAATTGTAAAAAGTAGGTGTGTACCTTTTCATGGACTACCCTATTCATTTGAATCATTATTTCAGAAACTTCAATGTGCTTCTTTGTAGCTGTATTTTCAAAGGTTCAGAAATTTACTTTTTTATAATGCTGCAACATAACATCTCCTGTTAATTATAAACAACGCAAAACAGGAATGAAAAGTCCTTTAAGGCATTATTAAACCGCTTGCAAAAAATACTATAAGGCAAATTTAACAACTCCCAAACAAAGTTAGCATAAAATTATAAGGTTGAAAATATTATTTGATGGCAGTGTACGATATAGTAAGTACTAAAGGTGCATTAAACTCAGGTACAGCAGCGTGAATTTTCACCTGTCACATCCCTCGTTAGCTGGAAATGCCATTTAAAGTCCTGCTTTTGTCGGGTTCAATTTTGAATTTACAGACTCCCTGCGCAAATTTTCATATCATCACGTACAGACGTTAAATTTTAACGTTTAGCTCCACTGATGATAACCGTTGTAACAAAACCCTGACACTGAGCTATAGTTAAAAGTAAAATCAACAACATATTACATTGCATTAAATGATTCCACTGCAGCATTTTAAATGGAACATAAAATAAAATCAACGAAAAGAAAAAAATCGCCTAAACATGTGAGACGTGACTTGTACCATATAAAGCATTTGTGATAATAAATAGCCTACATGATTTTTTTATATGTTTTAAAGTTTTTTTTATTATATTTCGATATTGTTGGTTACAAATTACATATTATATTAACCCTAGGACACAGATTTACTTAAAACTTTTATAATATCTCTATTATTTTTGAGAAAATCGATTTAAATTTTATTAATTAAAATAATGTTTTAGAGGCAGTATAATTAAAATTATTCATGTATTCTACAAATTTTGTAGGCCGTTGTTTTACATGAATAGATAAGAGATGAGACATTGTGACCACCGGAGGAAAGGCTGTTGATGTTTTATAAACAGCAAAAGAACCGTTACAATTTGCTGTAGATCATGATGTCCGGTCAAACCCAGGAACTATACGAGGATGATTCGATAGATGATTACAATTTTACGATCTAATGTTGGAAACCAGTAGTAATGATGAACATTTTAATCGCCAAATTCCGTTCTCCGACATAATTTCCTAAAAAACATACATACAGCATCCGCAAAAGGTAAATCTTTGGGGAGGCGGCATTAGACGTCATACCTACCATTGGGCCGTTTATTTTTATAGATAAAAATTGAACTGCTCAAGTATACTTTGACCTCTTACAAATCAACGTGGTACTTGCATGTGCTGCTTTATTCACCAATGAAAACAATGTAATTCAAATGGGGGTGCGGTTTCAGCAAGAGGGTGTCCCCTACACTACGCGTTCAACTTAAATCGGATGTTTCCCAATAAATTAATTAGCACACGAAGATTCATATAATGGACGACTTGATCTCCCGATCTAACACCTATCTATTTATTTTTATGAAGATATTTCAAAAGTAGGGTGTACAGAAACAGGCCACGAAGTTGAAGGATTTAAAAGGTCAAAAAAGCGACGATATAGAGCAATACTCCATACAGCACCTAATAACTACTTAAGGCGGCGTTTATACAGGGTGTCTCGCAAAAAACGCCTCATATCATAACTCTGTTATTTTTTGTCCAATTTAAAAAAAATAAATCATTGGTTCTACAGTTACTACAAACTGGCACTAATTTTGTTTTTTTCAACATCAACCGTATTGTCAGGCGATAGTAATTTTTTTTTTTCAAATGAAAGGTTATATATTTTTTTACCTAGTTTGATAGAGATTTTTTTCTGAATTCAACGATGTGAACTTGATTTTCGTGTAATGTTAGTTGGAGAAAAGAAGTAAGTAAATGTTTATCAGATATAATTTGGGCTTCTAATAAAATTACCAAGTGTGCCATGGAAAACGATGAAATCAACAAAGCGACAAATGTCATTTACAAATATGTTTAAGAAACATTAAAAATAATTAATGAGCATTCTAAACTTTCTTTAGAATGCTCATTAAACTATTAACATATTGTTTACAAATGAAAATTATGTAACACTTCCGAGTTTTCGTTTTGTATATAAACCCTCCGTCTTTTTCCGTATATTCATTAATTAAATACCTACACTTTGTTAAAACTGATTGTCTTATCTCTAAAATAGGAATATCGATCCAAATAATAATATACATATTATGTGTGGAATGTGATATCCAATTTTTATTCTGTAACGACAGTATTACGTAATTCGAGATCAAGTATAATAAACGGAAATTGATAGGAAGCTCTATGTTCGTATATATATCCGATGAAACATTAAAAGCTGTTGTTTTACTGGATTCATCTGGCTTAATTCGTTTTGACATCGAGAAAAGATACATGTAACGTATTAAAGTACCTCTAAACATAAACCAAATTTTCTTTTCTTGTAATCCTGGCAAACCAGAAAATGTCAATTCCGTTTTAAATGAAGAAGATTGTTACTTACTTACTGAAAAAGTCTAAAATAAATTTTCCTTAATTGAACCAATATGAATTACGTAAAACTAAATAACAAAGCAATAAATTAAATAAAGGTTTTGTAATGGGTCTGTTCTCAATTGATATCGCCTATAAAATATGTTGAAGTTCAAGTAAATAAACAAGCAGTCATACGTGTAAGACAACCCCTACCACCCACACACATAAAAATTGAAGACACGTGTTAGGTTGCGACCTCAACAATCAGCAGTTTACAATTGTATTTCTATAAATAGAATCTTAGGTATTTTATCGTGTTGTTGTGAAAAAATGTGTCGATGGGATCCCTCGCGAATAACTGTGGACCTGTGGATACAAAGAAACCCGAAACTTGAGTTTGATGGCACAGAACTTTATTGCAAATAATGTAAAAAAGTTATACGAAAATCAAACATTTTAAAACCTACAGTACCTATTTTAAATACGGTTCAATTACGACCATAGACGCGGAACGGTCGTTTTTGGACTACAAACTGATTTTTAATGATGGATGCCAGAATCTAACTCCAAATCATTTAGAACAATTATTAATAGCATGCTTTTATTCTAGTCCTAAAAAATAATTTTAGAGCACTAGTATTTTTTGATAAATGTTATCGTTCATCTATTTTTGAACATTACAAAAATCATCCGTTAAAATTATAAGGTAAGATATTATCCATTTTGACATCACTTTTACACATGAAAATAATGATTCCGTCACTGATATGCGCGAAATGACTTACCTCATATGTGGTCTTTAGTGATGTTTTACGAACGGCTAATCTAACACACATTTAGACTCATAATCGACAGTGCCAAAATCGACTTGAGCCGCACCTGCTCTAGCCACCATGTTTCGAAAACGTGTTACAACTGCAACCAAATTCAGCACCTAAAGTTTTAGAATATGTCCATGAAGGTACAACTATGTCGGTAGGCTAATAAATACAAAAGAAAATGTTTCTCGGCAATAAAAAAGGTTCTAATAATAAATTCTAATTATAAATGACTGATAGAGTTTAACATTCCGTTAAAAAAATTACCTAAATTTGTGAACGCCACAGAGCATAAGCAAACCTCAAATTATTTTACTTACAAATCTCAAATAGGCATAATTTTGTTAATGTCCCTTGAAATTATTTTAATATATTTGAATTATGTTAGAATAGGCTCATTCTGCAGTAAAGATTATGAACCAATAACATTAATGAATTTGGAGCTATCACAATGGGAATGTTTCTTAAAATTATTTAATTAATTTAAAGGAATATTAAATATATATACCAGTCTAATAGTACAATCTCTAGGAACTGGTCGCAGACCATGATTGAGTGGACCAATATCCAACCACATCTCTGACAGACTTCAGTTACTGTATGAAAAATGGCCGATATACACTGTTCACATTGTTATAAGGGTTATTCTTGATATATTTAAAATTACTTGTCTTTATTCTAAGCATCCTGCATAGGAGGAAGAGCTGAAACATGGATGCTGCAGAAATCGCCTAGCTATGGTTTTATCAGTAGGTATCATTCTTTATTAACACGCTTTTATTAGCTTCATTAACACGCTTTTATTAGCTTCACCTGTATGTATCTATCTATGTAGCGGAACCTTTCAAGGTAATTTTCACCAACTTTAAGACGTCTGATTAAATTGCAAATTTGCACACGTATTAAGGACCGATAACAATACAATAATTTGACTGCGTATCGACGCATTCCTCTTAAAAAAATTTTCTAAGCGGATGTCAAAGTTGTGTGATCGGCGCATTTGCCAAAATAACGGAACCTTTCAACGTGATTTTCACCAACTTCAAGACGTCTGATTAAATTGAAAATTTGCACACGTATTAAGGACAGTTGACAATACAATAATTTGATTGCGTATCGACGCATTTCTTAAAAAAATTTTCTAAGCGAATGTCAAAATTGTGTGATCGGCGCATTCGCCAAAATAACGGAATCTTTCAACGTAATTTTCACCAACTTCAAGACGTCTGATTAAATTGAAAATTTGCACACGTATTAAGGACCGTTGACAATACAATAATTTGAATGTGTATCGACGCATTTCTTAAAAAAAAATTCTAAGCGAATGTCGTTGTGTGATCGGCGCATTCGCCAAAATATCGCATTCATGTTAAGTTGGCAGAAAGTTAACCACTAATTGAATGAATACCGTTAAGGTACATTTACAACCAATTCGCTACAGGCCCAATTTACTAACGGATTGTGAATTGTGCCGAGATGAAACTTAGGTCATTTATAATGAGTTAGAAGCTACCATCCGTTAAGATTTTTTAATATTACGTGTGTGCAAATTCAGTTTGATTAAATAATTACAATTATTTAACATAACTTCTAAAACCATCATATTTTCTAATACTAAAAGATCTAATCTTCCAATTTCAAATCACAAACTGACTTTAAATATAAACAATAAATTTGTGTCGTAGTACGCATGAGCAATTTGAAATTCGTGCCTCAATTGAATTGAATATTTGCAGTTTGCAAGCATCCAATTCAAACCTAAAGTGCAATTCAAGGTCGTGCCGACTTAAAATTTTATTGTAAACAAATACATTCAACCAGATATGCTTAAAAGCCAATTTACAATCCATCAGCAGAATGTGCGCGTACCGAATTGGTTGTAAATGTACCCTTAGGTTACGAGAACATTAATGAAATAATTTTAGGTCTATTGTCACATATGATGTATTAAAAATCGAGTCTCTTGAAGATTATTATATTTGTAACGTAGATAGATTGATCCCATATGAGTAATTATTCATGATAAAGGAAACAGAAAAATTCTCATAAAATTCCTTTATTAATGTGACCGGTTTCGTGAACAAATTAATTACTTAGTATAGTAGTATATGTATGTGTTTAAAAGAAGCACGTTAAATTTTAGAAATTTTATTAAAAAGGTTAATTAGATACTAACAGAATTTATATCTTACATTTACTTATAATTTGACATGTTGCAAAACTATTTTAATTCTAATTTGACTACCCTGGTTTTATATTTATAAAAATTCCTGTGTCTGATGATGTGAAGTAATTAATTTGTTCACGAAACCGGTCACATTAATAAAGGAATTTTATGAGAATTTTTCTGTTTCCTTTATCATGTATTATATTTGTTTTCGTTTCATGACTAAAAAATAAAAAAATAAATTATAGT
Organism: Rhamnusium bicolor; assembly: GCA_029963845.1. NCBI lineage: Eukaryota > Metazoa > Arthropoda > Insecta > Coleoptera > Cerambycidae > Rhamnusium > Rhamnusium bicolor. Next base: position 1,012,878 of record JANEYF010005500.1, read on the forward strand.
TTAAAAAAACTAAAAAAAAACGCGCTTTAATAGCAAACCGAACTGAAAAGTAAAAAAATAATATTTAAATATTAAGATTTTGTTCAACAACGATAGAAAGTCCACTAACTCAATATAATTAAATGATTTTTAATAAGTTTAAAATAAGAATGAAGTGAATGACAAAAAAAATTCATTTTATTGTAAAAAAGTGTGGGGTGCTTGATATCAATTGTTATAAATATTTTATTGGTAGCTATTAATAAATAGAGCTGTCCGAGGTCACCTGGCCGACAGAGCCGTCATATGACTCATATGTTTACATCATATCATAATACTTGAATAAGTACAGTAAATGGAAATAAATTTTAACAATAATGTTACATTTTATAAAAATTTGTATAAAACTCACCCTTTTAAGCAGATTTATGAAGTAGTTTGGTTGTCGTCATCACAAAGTGGGGAAGATCTATAGTATAATAGCATCAGGTATGTTTCTACAGCTGTCTCCGTCAGCGATGTTCGCTTTGGTGAAAAAATATGTTTTGCATTTTGAAAATGACCATTCGACATCTACGGATATAATACAGGCATAAGTAAAACAATCTGTGAACTCACTTAACGAAGTTGTAGATGCACCATCACAAATTTGTCTTAATTTGCTAAAATCAGGATCTTTCTGTAATACACTCTCGAATATTTCACTAACGCGATTATTTTTTGCGTCATTTATAGCCTGTAGCTGTGTATTTACGTGCGTCATCCACTATTTGCAGCGATTCCACCAACGACAACGAACTATTTTGCAATTTTTCTATTGCGTCGTGTAGTCCTCTATAATTGTTATTAATAGTTTTTAAATCTGTTTCAAGGGAAACGTCTTGAAAGCTTGTCTGGCTTTCCCTAATAGCTGCAGCCTCGTTAGGGTTGAACTGTAGTATCACAGCTTTTATTTGTTGAAAATATTCAGCATAAAAAAAGCCGCTTTCAACCACGTTCTCCAACGTGTAAGAATCGGCTTTGGTGGTTCAGGGATACCAGGACACTGTCTGTGAAATGCTCGAAGCCGTTTAGGAGATTTGAGAAAATTTTTTTTTGTATTTGCTATTAATGCATCTACCTCTGGAAAACATTTTCGAATCGTTTCTGCCACAAGATGTAACGCATGCACTTTACACGTAACATGTAAAAACCTACAATTGTCTCTTTGAAAAAAACGGCCTACCATGCGCATTGTCGCAGCACCATCAGTCACAAACATCAATACTTGACTTGTTGAAAGTTCAAATTTTTCGAATGTCTCCAACACCCCGTAATTATTTCGCCAGTACACGCAGTTAGTCTTTTACTAGCTAGTAAAAGTGGAAATGTTAGTTTAAGAGGGCCCAGTACACGTACTATAATATTTAAAATAGAATTTTTTTTACAATCTATCGTCTCATCAATACATAACCAGAGCCGTGTATTTTTTAATCCACATTTAATCCTATTTACAATGTCTTCACGAACAGCTGGAATATATCTACGTAACGATGTACGACTTGGTAAGTTCACCTGGGGATTGTATTTATTCCAAAACTTCCGAAATGGTTGTTTATCCAGTATGTGTAGCGGAATATTACAGGTTATTAACATTAACAATAAATCAAACATAAACTGAGTTGTCAAAGGCATGCCATTTTTTTTTGATGTTGCACGGTGTTGATGACAACGACAATCTGTTTTGTGCCAGCACATTAAGTCTTGATTACAAACTTTACAAATTATTTTACATCCGTCATAGAATAAATCCGGAAATTCACCGATAAATTTATTCACTGTGTCCGCGTACGGTCGTTTTTTACCCTTTGGCGCGTTTGACATTATGTATAATTTATAGGTACAACCTCACGCATTAACCTTTCAAATAAGACTGCAGCGTAAATCACTTCTAAATCGGCACGTGTGACGCCATCGCAAGATCGTGGCTGTACTCCAGCCACCTCGGACAGCTCTATTAATAAAAGTAGAGTTATCATAAAAATATAGTAAAAAAGATCCCACGCTTTTTTCAATAAAATGAATTTTTTTGTCTACCACTTCATTCTTATTTTAAACTTATTAAAAATCATTTAATTATATGGAGTTAGTGGACTTCTATCGCTGTTGAACAAAATCTTAATATTTAAACATTATTTTTTACTTTTTAGTTCGGCTTGCTATTAAAGCGTGTTTTTTTTTAGTTTTTTTAAACTATAATTTATTCAGATTATAGAGCATTAGCATATACACTATGTTTCATCTTCATTCTGTGTGCCAGCTTCATACTGTTTATCCTTATATGTGATGGTGTCTTAAACTGGCTAGGAATATTCTAGACTTTCCTATTTAATATTGTACCAAAATTTGAAGTTGGGACGATGTATAGTTCCTTAAAATTAATCAGTTGCATTACTGGTTAGCCTTCGCCGTGGAAATTAGCCGATGTTGAATAATTTATACATATACAGATAGATCCGCGAGGGGCGAACATGGTCATTGGTATGCGCAATTTAGGTTTGATCGTTAGCAGTGGAGGCGGAGGGGGATCCATAGTCACCAATCGGTGAGCGGGTTCTGCACAGTTGATGCGGTATTGCTATCTAACTGGTTTTGCACGGTATTGTAGTCAAGTGGTTCAGTTATTCTGTGAGTGATTCGATAATTCTCGGTTGTAACTACTGACCCTTTGCCTTATTACATACATACATACATAGGCAGCTTTGGCATCAATGACTCAAATAATTTATTTGTTATCTCTGTTTTTTCTCAAAATGACCTATAGGAGACCATCGATCTTTATATCTGCATTTACGTTTGGTTGCTCCATAGATTAAATATGAATCTAAGGTTGCTCACATACTAATATAGTCCTTCACAAAGATGTATAGTTTTCTATAAGAGGGTAACAATATAATAAAAAAAATATTGCTAGTCTCGCACAAATTAAAAGAAGCTTCCACAATCTCTTCTGTAATACGTGCTGAATAAAGGGACTCTCCCAGCAGCAACGAACATGATTTTGAATCTATGACGGTATATCTGTAGATAATTTGGGGTAAGTTATAGGACACCATACAATACAGCTGTTGAAGAAAAAATCGAACTACATTAGGATTGTTGTTCGTTTGTGGTTGAAACATGATTTTGATTCTATGACGGAATACGTAAATTACTTGTGTCCAGTCATACGTCGCCATACATACAGTAAGTGAATGACTGTGCTGATTGCCGTTAAAGAAAAAAGCTACATTAGATTCGTTGGTAGTTGAAACATTATTGATATTTATTTAATTCATTCAAATATGTGGATATTATGAATAGTGGGTCTCATATTGCTTGTACATGTATATGGAAACATTCAAGATTTAAAAGTAAAAACGTTTGTACATATAATAAAGTATGTGTTTACAGCTATTGGAACAATATTGTACGAATAATCTTATTTAATATAAACCGTAGCTGAGATAAATAAATGAGTCATCACTCATCAGTTACCTTAATATTTTCTTACAACTATAAAAAAAACAATATATTATTGTGTCTATTATCGCGTTGCTGCATGAGACTGTGAAACTTTATAAAGCATAAATCGTCTTATGCTCTAGACAAAACAACGTCTTTCCCACAAACCCTGAAGCTATCTATTTCTGTTTAGGAATAATTTATGCCCTTTTGTAATATTGTTTTCAACTCTAGTAGTGCAGTAAATGAATTGATACATATATTTATTTGACGTTTTATTAGATGCTTATACAGGGTGAACCCGCGAAAATTCCCACCCCCTCTTCTCTCTGTTATTTTTGGAGTTAGAAAGACGTTTCAAAAAACGGATCGTAGAAAATTTTATGAATTTTTCTATGATATGACTTTTGTGAATATACATGGTGTTGCATAAATGTGTGATCGAACCAACGTATTTTTTTAAATGGAACACCATACATAATAGTTTTTTTGAAATCTACATTTTATTACAATTCCAATAATATATACGTGTTATATATTTGCATCATTTGTTTGGAAGATACAAGTGGTTAAAATATCGAATTAAAATGAAGTAGAAATTATAAAATGTCATATATCTAGGAGCCTATGGAAAAATAAATAAGCGTCTAAATAATTAAATATGTAATATAATTAAGTTGTCATTTTCTATTTCATAACGTGTGTGAAATATTTCTATTAAATGAACTCATGTATTATTCTGAAAATGAACGCAGGAATATACTCGAAGCATATTTTAACAGTTTGTATCTTCCAAACGTATAATGCAAATATATAACATGTATATATCACTGGAATCATAATAAAATGTAGTGGTGAGAGGTATGAAACTTCTCGTATGGTCTAACTGCTACTATCCGACCGACATCATAGATGTTTCGGATAGCGACTTGTGCAGCAAGTACCGAGAGCGGCGACCTCTAGCCCAGGTGGACTAAACTACTGTTATTTAATATGATTTGAAGGAAACAACTACTCAGCGGGCAAATACCCTTCCTTCAAATCATATTAAATAACAGTAGTTTAGTCCACATGGGCTAGAGGTCGCCGCTCTCGGTACTTGCTGCACAAGTCGCTATTCGAAACAGAGACATCTATGATGTCGGTCGGATAGTAGCATTTAGACCATACGAGAAGTTTCATACCTCTCACCACTATTCAATTTACCTTAGTTAGTATATGACTAGCAGATTGGCCACTATCATTTGTCTGTTCCATAACCTATTGCATACTGAGGAGAACAAATAAGTTCGAAACCGGTCTATGTCTGGTTAGGAATTGACAAATGATATTGGCTATCGATCTATCATGGTTTGAAGGTATAATCCAATGCAGGTCGGGGTATTTGCCCGCTGAGTAGTTGTTTCCTTCAAATCATATTAAGTAAAATGTAGACTTCAAAAATCAAAAATATATAGGGTGTTCTATTTACAAAAATATAAGTTGCGTTGGTCACACTTTCATGAAATACCATGTATATTCAATGAGGCCATTGTAAAAAATTCATAAAATTACCTACAATCTGTTTTTTGAAACATCTTTCCAACTCAAAAAAATAACAGAGAAAAAGGGGGTAGGAATTTTCGCGGGTTTGCCCTGTACATACTCATTTTACCTGTCCAAGTAATTTTAAGAAGTCTATCATTATTCTATCAGTATTATAAATAAGTAGTGTATTTTAAGACCTGTTAATTTATTTATCGATTTGTTATCTTGGGTTAAGGTCAGTTATAGAAAACTGTATTTTTAAAAAGCCATCGTTTCGGTGTTTTGTTACACCTTCTTCAGGATAATTCACTATTATTTTTCCATGTTAAAAAATAAGTAACTACTTAGTAACAGGTGTTCTAGATACATGTGTTAAACAGAAAAACAAGTTGCTTATTTCAAATAAATAGATCGAATGTCATTAAGGCGACAAAAAATATATCAAATTTATTACCAGGCAAATTGTTATTATTGCACGTTGTATATATATTGGAGAATGGTGAAGTATATTTGTGCACGTGGTGGAGAGATAAAAAGTTTTGTTTTCACGTGAGGATGTTCTAGGAATATGAAAATTTAATTATTTAGTAATGTTTTGACAGTCTATTTTATGATTTATTATTTTATACAGAAATACCTGACTGATACTCACGTCTGTACTTAAGACCATACATTGAATGCCTATCAAGCAATTTTTGTTGTGGAAAACCGATAGGTGGGTATACTCCATCAGATTTGAAGATAAGTAATTTGAGTAATCTAAGCTGAATGGATTCCAGATTTTCAGTATGTACATTATAGTGTGGATACCACACAATCGCAGCGTATTCAAGTTTGGATCTAACAAAACAATTATAAAGTATTTTTACGGTATTCGTATCCGCAAAGTCATGACTACAACGAACTATAAATCCATAAGTTTTGTATGCCTCAGATACAATGGTTTCAATCTGATTTACGAACAAGAGTTTACTATCAAAAGTTACACCAAGATCACGAAAGTTGTTAGGGCGCTCTAAAATCGCATTATTCAGTTTATATTCAAAATCCAAAGTAAGATATTACATTGCATTTTGGAGAATTGAGGGGTAAGTTGTTTAAGTAACACCAGTTCGAAATTTTATCTATGTTGTATTGGATTAGTTCACAGTCGCTCGTGCCTCGAACTACACCAAAAGTCATCTAAGTCATCCGCATAAGACAATTGACACCCAACTGATCAACTATGTCATTGATGAATATGTTAAATAACAGTGGCCCAAGTACAGATCCCTGCGGAACTCCTGATGTTGCAAAGTACTCGACAGACCTGAACCCATTGAAGGCTATATATTGCTTTCTATTAGATAAATAAGATGCAAAAAACATTAGTAATGCGTCAGAAAGACCAAACATTTTAAGCTTATTAAGTGGTATCACAGAGAAATCTGTGTAGATAACGTCAGTTTGAGCCTGCTTACATATTGATTCAGCAATGAGTTGCATGATACACACTAAGTTAGTTGTGGTGGATCGACCTTTCATGAAACCGTGTTGGTAAGGTGAGAGTCTGGTAGTAATGTTGCGGTAAATGTTACTATGCAGTAAAAATTCAAGAGCTTTGCAAAAATTACACAGTATGGAGATTGGACGAAAATTTGTGATAACGAGTCTGTCACCTTTTTCATATAAGGGAAAAATTTTGGAATATTTCCAGATTTCAGGAAAGGTACAAGTTTTCAAACACAGATTAAACAAGATTTTAAGTGGGGAAGCAAGAATGCAGGCATAGTCTCTTAGAATAAAACCAGGCACTGCATCCGGACCAGTTGTCATTTTGTGTTTAATTTGTTTCAATGCGACTAAAACTTCATTTTCGTCAAATTCACGAATATGGACAAACAACTGTGAACTAGACGTAGACTCTCCATTGCTCAAGGATGCATCAGATATAGGAGAAAAGGATTTACTAAAAAAATCGGAATAGGAGTTTAAAATATCTTCAGGGTTATCAAGTAATTGATCATTATAAAACATATTATTAGATATGCTAGTAGATCCTTTTTTATTTTTTATAAAAGCTCAGAATTTATTTGGATCATGCTTAATGCTATTTTCAGCTGAATGAGTGTAGTTCTTGTGTGAGATATCAATATCCGATTTTATTTATCTCTAAGATTTTTGAAGTCGTCGTTGCTTTAGTTTTGATATTTTTTATAATCTCAATTTACAACTTAAAGTAAACTTAGGAGCACAAAGATCAAACGTGCTGTATAACTTACCATAGAGATAGGTACTAGCATTCCCAACATTAATAAAAGTTGACAAAAAGCTCCAGTCAATATTAAAAATTTACTCATATAACAGTAAAAAATTTGCTTTTCTAAAATTGTAACATTGGCTATAATTCATAGGAAAGTTCTGCTTTAAATTAACACTAGTACTAAGTTTAAAGGAAATTTCTAATGCTGGGTGATGACTATATTCGCCAACGAGGGGATCAAGGAATTTTTCAACAACACAGTTTTTGTCAAATAGGACCAAGTCAAGTATTTTGTTATTGTCATTTAAGAAGCATATTTGGAAACATTAAAGTCACCAATAATGATAAATCATTATTGTGCAAATAATTCAGATATTCAATTGTTTCAAATAGTCATTGAAAATCCACTTTTAAAGCATTTGGAGGAACATAAATGTTAATAATAAATAGGGAGTGTGAATTGGCGACAATTTTTACGCCCACTATGTCAATCTGAGGCAGTTTATCGAATTGTGGAGTATTTAAGTCTAAAACCGAAGACGTAAAAGTATCACTAACAGCTAGTAGAACACCTCCACCCTTCGTCCATGTATTAACTGAAAAATTTCTGTCAGAGCGGTACACACATGAATAACGAGCAGTGAACAACTATGTTATGTTTGTTTATATTTAAACATTTTTATTGTTGTTTTATCTATAACAACCTATTAATTAGTGTTTAAACTATTCTAATATTATTTTTATTATATTTTGTATATTTTTTACTTGTGAAAACAATTGTTGAACCGGGGTGTCCGAAAATTATGAGCAAGAAATTCAGGAAGTAATTCTACTTATAAAAATAGTGATAAAACTTTATATAACATAACTTGTCTCTTTATGCGCGTTAGTTAAGATTTAACAGGATTTAAGGAATTTCGAAAAACTTTAAACTCGTTTTTCTCAAAAACGGTTTTAGAGACCTATAATTTTTGAAATTGTGAAAAAATTGCAAATATGTAAAACAGTTTTAGTCAAATTTGTGGCTAACAATGGCACTTTAAGCCTTTCAGGGCTTTCCAGTTTTTATGAATGTTTTTACATTGGTACAGTTTATTATGTGTAACAAGTTCGTCAAATTTGAAAAAAAATCACTTTACCAGCAAAAAAGTTATGACAAAATATTAATATGAAAGAATAAACTTTAAGGTTATGTAACACCGCTGATATTGAGATTTCGAAAAAAGTTTACATCAACTTATACTATTGTTTCTATGAGTAGAATCATCAGGCCCTTCCCTACCTGGGGTGCAAGGGGTGCCTCGCATACAGGCGGCAACGTGGCATAGGCGGCAAATATTTACAGCTCGAAAAAAATAAAGTAATTTAACTATTGCATCGTGCCGCTTCCAGCGGCATGTTGCTTTCAAGGTTTACAGAAATTCAGTTAACTTTGGCGTTATTAAAATAAGGTCACTGACAATGTCAAAGATTGATGTGATGTGCCGCTCAAAGTCGCAAAGGTGTACTTATCGCTTTTTTCGTGCACGTTCGCATGTTATTAGATCAACTAGATGATGAAACTTTTCTTTTAATAATTCGTAGTATGTTGCGCCAACTGTACTGTTCCTGATTACTAAACCTGTACAGTATACTGTACGTTAAGTTTAATTAAATTAACCGTTAATTTTTTAAGTTCCTAGTATCCAAAGTTGAAAATAATACATACACCATAAATACATGTTTTTTTTTAATTTGTATTAGTTGTTAAACGAAATATTTTGAATATATTTAATTGTTTTAGAAACATAAAAATTCACCCTTAAGTGTACAGTTGATTTCAATAAAAACTGGTACACTTTCTTTTAGCTATGTAAATCATTCGTTCTTTGATTGATATTAATAATCTTACAAATGTCACTTTGACGTTAATCAGTGGCGTCATTATTAAAAATGGTTCGACATCTAACAGATATTCAAAAATTCGAATTGTTTCTAAAATTGAAGATGGTTGGTCCATAGAGACTTGCTGCTGAATACAATGTGAGTAAAACCACGATAATGAGTGTTAAAAAACAATGGGAAACCAACCAAACGGTATCCCGTAAAGTTGGTTCCGGTAGGCTCAGAAAGAGCAATAATCAAGAGGATGAAAGTCTTATAAATTACCTAATAGAAAACCCTTTTCAGACTGCAGTAAATGCAATTTCAGAGACAAATTTCCCTGCTTCGGTATCTACTGCTTACAGAAGAATAAAACTACAAAGCGACTTGAAGAGTTGTTCAGCGGCTAAAAAATACAAACTTTCAGAAGAAAAGAAGCAGGGTAGGATTATTTTTGCACTCAACTATATAATCAATGATGAAAACTTCTGGGGACAAGTTGTCTTTTCTGATGAAAAGGTTTTTAAATCCTGTAACGATGGACATGTTCGCGTATATAGGCCTCCTTCCACTAGATACGACGAAAAATATACTTTCGATCCACAAATATCAGGAAGGTTTTCAGTCAATGTCTGGGCTTGGAGGAGCCTAAATGGGTTAGGTGTGTGTTGGAACAGTGGTGGTCATCTCAATTCCATTAAATATATTGAAATATTAGACAATATTATGTTGCCGTCAGTAATAGAGGTATTTCCGGAAAATAATTTTATTTTCCAACAAGACAATTGCTCCATGCCTGCAAGACTTCAGGCAGTTTTAGACGCTAATGGAGCAATGACAAAATATTAGTTATTTCTGTATTACGTAATTGAAGTTCATTTATTTTATTTTTTTTATTGTATTTTTATATTCAGTTTGCATTGTTTACATTTTTTTTTAAACTCAAGTGGTATTTTTGTGTTCTTATTTTAAAAATAGAATTATCATTATTCAGTTAGTATTTTAATTACAACCATTAGTAGAATTATCCGTAACAAATATAATTTTTTTAAACAATAATATGGCAGGCTTGAAAATGTTTTGAAAAAGTTATTTTCTAATTATTTTTTAAAATTCCATTTGAATAAAATAAAAGAGAAAGGTTTAATAAGTTTAAAAACACAGAGAAAACCGATCTCCTCCAAAAAACCCAGGTCCGGGGTAAATCACTTCTTCTCCACCCCCCTCTCGACATGCCTGGCCAGCCCTATTTACAGACATATGCACACAACTAAACTATTAAGATTTTCGATTACAAGAGTTGTACCAGTTTTTTTTTTAAATCAAGTGTACATGTGTATTTTGTATTTCTTTACCTTAGAAACCTTCATTATTCCCGTTCCTAAATTGTGTGAAAAAATAAATGTTTTTGATTTGGTAGAAGATAGGCGGCAAACTACATTTCTCACCCTAGCGGCGCAGTAGCTAGGGACGGCCCTGAAAATCACCCCATGAATTCCTTGTTCATAATTTCCGGACACCCTGTATATGACCAATAAAGATCTGTATATCTACTTATCTATCTGTATATCTATCAATCTATTAAGAATTTAGTCCTCTGTAATTTGTCATCGTTTAAAATTTCAAAGGAAGACGTTAATTTGTAGGATCACAGATACACATCTGACTCTTTTAAACCGTTGGATTATCTATACATACATTATGAACAGAGAAAAACAAACTTTGTCATCCAGCCAAAGCGAGGGCTGCTTTGCATTGTAACACCCTTTCTGTTATCTTTTAACGAAAACAATTAAGTTGAATTGTCTTCCTGCAATTGTACTTTAATTATTGGGACTAAAGATAACTAAATTACGAAATGTCCGCATTGCATCTCAAAGTACAATTGAATGGGGAGGAAAGCATTTCATTTGTTTAAGTGTTAGAAAACAAATGCTTCGTTCAAGTGTTTTTCCGTGGGCCCCCTTCATGTTGATGTGTGTTTCCCCTTAATAAAATATTCAACCGCGTTTAACTTGCCGGCAACACCTTGTTCCTATAAATTATTAATTCAGGACTAATATTCACTATAACCGCTTAAAATTACTTTTGGGAAAACACTTAATGCCATATAAATGTTAAATATAAAAGTGACTTTATTTTGCAGGGGTGTTGAGTATGACACGCAGATAATTAATTTTCTGTTTACATTTACAGGATTTCACGGCCATCTAGATTATCATTAGTTTTTGTAATGACAATTTATGTTTTATTTGATAATGTGTAACAAAAAACAAACTATAATTTATATTTACGTGTTAAAAAATTGAACAGAAACAGATTTTGCAAGTAATATTCGGATTTTATAATTTTCAGTCATTATTTCCTTTAATAGTGGAAAAAATCTTTTGAAAAATATAGCTTGCTGTTCAATTGAATCGAGTCACCTGAAATAATCATTCAACTTTAACATCCGATTGTTTGTTGATCGTTTGTTTTATTTCAAAGCAATTTCTTGCGTTTGAATTGAAATTTCTGTTTTAATCGAACAATCCGATATGTACTGAAATTATTTCTGTTTTAAGTTCTACAAAGTGATTTCTCAACCTCTCATATTTTTCACCGCTATCAAGGTTCTCAGAATTTTTTTAGATTTTTTTTTAGATTTTGTACAATGGTACTTTCTTGAATCGCCAACATTATTGTCGAAATGTTTTTGAAATTTTTTATATTCCTATTAATACTGGAGCAAATTACTGTCTGGTCGGGGTAAGAAGACCCGCGGAAAGAATGTGATTGATTTATGCATTCCATTGACAATTAGGCGTAAATGAAATAAACGAATTAGTGCATGGCAAATTTTTTTAATCGTTTGCATCCGCACCTACTCATTGGGACAGATATTATATTCCTAGTATACGGTTTCACAGAAAGCTGGCGACTTATCAGCAATACTCTTCCTTGCCGCCCGGGCCTTCTTTCGCTGGCTGGACAGTAGTAGTCCATCGTAAGTGAAGTTAACCGAGACATTCTAAAACAACAGATTTGTGATACTAGCATTTACAAACACATTTTGATATCGGTACAGAATGAACTCCAGGATGAAAAAAAGAATAATCATTTTAAAAAATGTCGGGTAAAAGTTTATGAATTTAAAATTACAGATTTTTAATTGAACATTTATGAAAATTATGCCGCGTATTTCTCTACACGAGAGAAAAGCTACGGCGGTGCTTTTATGTATGGTGGCTTGAGCGCCAGTTACTGTTTTACAGTGTAGGAACACCACTTTTCCCTATCAGATGGGCGATAGAGGTTTAGATAGTTGCAGTGAAGATACGGTACGTTCAGGAGAATCTTGAAATTAAGTCAAAAATGAAACTCCTGATTCAATTAGCATTAACAAAATATACTCTTATTATTAAGATGCTATTTACAGGGACATAAGTAATACTACTCCAAAATTCTACAGTTTGACAAAACGGAAACTAAAATAGGAGAAATATCAAGCAATCAAATAAATCTCTAAGCGAACAACTATTTATACTACACATTAAGCAGAATTATTAAAACTACGGGTAAGCGGCGGATAGTTAATAAGACAGAATGTGACAAAGTTAGTACTCAACCACATACCACATATAGGAAAAAGCTCAAACGGGGATTTATATATATATATTTATACAAATATGAATGTAAACACACCTTTTGCTGAACCCGATGTTCACGAAAAGGGGAAGACAGTAATACAACTTAGTGATCGAAAGGGCGTACGATCAAAAAGGATACTTGAAATAATAAAAGTTACCACTTGACGGCAGCCAACTAGTAGTCATAAATACTAATACGGCATCGCAGGAACATGGTATGGTAGGATGGGTCGACGGGCTATAAAAATATTTCGATTTTACAGCGAATACAGTTGACTTAATCAATTTCACTTACGGCTTTCGACTCATGAAGAATTTAAGCAGATAAATCTGGTTAGGATGAGACCTGTGAGAGATTTGAATTTCTCTTGTGCCTTAATAGGTAAACTTTTTTGCATGCAAAATGGAGGCCACGGCTGTAGATTAGAATGTGTCGCGGCACGCGCATATGCTTGAGTAGACTGATTAATTTGTACCAAAGTAATTTAAAATCAAAAAAATCTATGCATACAAGAAAATATCTTCGTTGCAAAATTTACTTTATTACCCAGTTTGGTTCAATAAAATAAATTTTTTTTTAACTCTTACAATACCGTCATACAAATTTTCTTGTCGTAACTCTATGATGGGTAATTCATTGCGACAATGTTTGATGTCACCCCTATCTATTGAAATTGTCGAAATTTTCAGCTATTTGTGCACTATATCGTTCAACCGACATCAAAAAGTATTTGTAAAAGCTACATCATTCAGTCGTAATTTTATTGATCTTTTTTAAGATGACTTGGATATTTCACGGTAGACTTAATTTGCGAAAATGATCATTTTCACAAAAAAAAATCAGTTATAAATAGGGGTATAAGAATAACTTCAAATGTTTCGACAATAATGTTCTCAATTCAATATAACGCCACTGTACAAGATCGAAATAAAAATTGAGGTTTCTAATATTTTTTTGTTATTTAGATATCTTTAGGGGAAATAGTTTAAATTTGAATATGTACGAACAAATAAGTGTCTATCTCTAATAGCTCACGAGCAAAAAACAGTGGTTTTATTTAGCTGCATATCTACAAACTGAGTTCATAATAATAACACAGATTTAGCAGCTGGAAACCTGAAATAAATATTAATTTAAAAAACATATTACATGTGTTCCAAATAATTCTAGTGAAATTAATTTTTATTTTCGACCTGCAGGACCTTTTAAATTTTGGCAATGTTTATAATTACGAAAAGTGTAGCTGAATTTTATTTTGATGGAATTTCCTGTTATTTAATATAGCTCCCCTATGACCTGGCTTGACAAATATCGCTGAATTGTGTGGCCGACACTCTGATAGGGTCTATAATATTGTCTCCTCTTTATACTACCTCAAAAGTAAAATGCGGTGCTTGGTATAAATTTGCTGTAAATGAAACACTCATCTTTATGGTTCATTTGTGAAAATATGCTTTTTATATGTACGCGTTGAATCTCAGGAGAATACAGGGTGTCGTCGAAAGGTCTGTACATATAAATCCACAACCTAAAGGCTCCCGTACTAACTGAGCAAACAATAGCTTATACTGTACTATATAATTTCAAAAGAAGACAAAAACATGGTACAAATATGTTTTTATTTTTCATAAATTGTAGTATTTCGAAATCGAATATTAACTTACCTGTTCAATTCAGATACCTAATACCTAGTATCATTTGAAACCTTAAGTAAAGAGCTTTTCGACTGTCTAATAAATAATACAGGGAGGTCCATTTAAGAAAGTTGCGTTAATTAAAATATTGCGTATGACGTCCTGTATTATTTGGGATTTTTTTTAATTTTTAAAAATTGTGAAAATTCAGTAGGACAAAAATATTCTTGTGCAAAAAGATCCCTACTCAATATTAACCAATAAAGATTTATTGGTTAACACTGAGTAGTATTACAAATTTTGGTCTGTTTTGGTGTAAAATATTGTATAACTTGATAATGCAACGGTAAGTTAGAGTCTTTGCCTTAAAGAGTGCTATACAAAATATAATAATATATCCCAGTTAAAAAACATGTTTATATTGTCACTTTTTTTAGGGAACATCCTGTATTATTGGGTAGAAATATAAATTATGCATCAAATAAGTGCCTACAAGTTTGTTTAGCAATAACTTTTTTTATCTTCAATAATAACACAGGTCTGCAAAAAAAAATTTTTGACAGATGTTTTGGTTCTGAGAAGTGATTTCTTATAATTTTGGTGAGCTAATTCCGAAAATCTCACGCATTTTTTTGTATCACGTAAGGTTTTTTTTACAAATAATAAAGGAAAAAAAACATTTTATAGAAATATAGGTATGCATTTATATTTAGTGCAAGAGTGGAATACAAATCTGAAAAATATATACTATATGTATTTACTGTTTCTTTGAATAAAATCTTCGCCGCTGAAAACTTCGTTGAGAGGACTTTCGGCTGGGTGTTTTATGGGGCATATCCCGTTGTAACATCCTTCAGTAGTCTGCCATTATTGACACGCTCCATCTACCTTGGTATCGCCTTTCCATTTCCTTTATATCTTGGTGAAATCTCTCACCCTGTTCTTCGCTAACTGCTCCAAGATTCTCTGGAAAATAGCCCAAGTGCGAAAACGAAGTGCAATTTTAAACTCATATTGCACCCTAGCCCCTGAAAATGTTACAACATATTTTTGACAATATTTTCATAGTCTTCGTCCTTACGATTTCAAAAAAAATTTTCAATTACTTCCTTAAATGAGGTCCAAGCATTCTTTTCATCATTGGTCATAATGTGTTCAAAAGCCTTGTCATTACACAATGTTCTTATCTGAGGCGCATTAAAAATACCTTCTTTCAGCTTGGCATCTGATAAGGCTGGAAATTTTGCGCACAAGTATTTAAAACACTGTCCGTTTTTGTCGAGAGCTTTTACGAACTGCTTCATCAAGCCCAGTTTGATATGAAGAGGAGGCAATAATACTCTTCTGGGGTCAACTAAGTTATTTCTCATTATGTTTTTACTACCAGGCTTGTTCTAGAGGGCCACTCTTTTTTAAGTCCAGTGTTTGTCTCGCGCACGACTATCCCACTCACAAATAAAGCAGGGGAACTTTGTATAACCTCCCTGTTGTCCCAGTAACATACAAAGCACCTTTAGGTCACCACAAAGCATCCACTGAAGTTCTTGGTAATTTATTTTTTTGTAAAAGAAGCTCTAAATTTTCGTACGTTTCTTTTAGATGTACCGAATGAGCAACAGGAACCGAGGCCAGTACGTTACCGTTGTGCAATAAAACGCCTTTTAGACTTCTTTTACTTGAGTCAATAAACAACCGCCACTCTTCTTTGATGTACAGGACATTTCCTAACTTTGTAACCAAGTCAGGAATATTGTTACAATATACCAACGATCCCTCTTGACTAAAGTATTGACTTAATTCCTTTTCTCGATTCCTGTAAAATGTCGCTGTGGTTCCAGGTGCCAACAAATTTTTCTCACGAAGTCTGGAGGCTAACAATTCCGACGCATTCTTTGGAAGGTGCAAATCTCTAATTAAATCATTTAGTTCGTTCTGATGAAACACTTCGGGCTAGTTGCCGTTTTCTGGATTAAACTCTGAGTCATTGAAGTCAGAAACCAACATCTCTGATGCTGACAAAGCGATGTTTTGTATATCTTTTAGTAGGGTAGGTATTGGTACATCCGGTCCATGAGGAACTGGTCGAATAGCAGAATCTACATTGGGGTAGGAAATTTTTTTTTATTTTTCCTGTTGAAACCTTCAACATCACACGAACAAAAATAACAATCGTCACTATGATGTTTGCGCTACCGCCATACCATAGGAATTCCAAAACTTAAACATTTTTTTCTACCTTTTGTCCAATTTCTTAATGCTTCTACAGAAATAGAACAAACAATATCGGGTGCCCAGGATTTGTCTTGGTCGCCAATTTTTACTTGAAAATAGGCATAATATGCGTTCTTCATAAAAGAAGTTATATTTTGCCTTTGCTTTGCCACGACATAACTACCACAGATATAACAAAAGTTGTTTGGAGTATTTGAACAATGCCTTCTTTGCATATTTATTTATTTTATAACTTTATAAAACCGCGAAATACAATAAAACACTCACCAGTAGGGTTAAACGACGACTGATCAATGTAACAATGATAAATGAACGTATATCGACAAGTTTCTGTGTCGACTCTGTTGTGTTGCTGAGAAAACTGCTGTAAAACAGTGTTGCCAGATCACAATTTTTAGTAATAAATTTAATTATAAGGAGCATGGGATAAAATAGGACGAAAAATTTCCCATTCGGTAACCTTTCAAAAGTATACCTGTGAAACAATAGATTTTAGGCATAATGCCGTGTTGTAAAAAAGCTGGACGTGCTGCAACAAAAATAACATTATTTTTGAGATCAGTGCCTCAAAATAAATCAAAAATAGCTGATAGCTCCTAAACATCAAAATTTTTGTTCTACTTCGACGGATTATTGGGATACCCTGTATGTATGTGTATATGCATACACACTTACGTAAAAGCTATCACAGTGTTACGGTAAAGTAATATGCGGTTTTACAGAACGAATACGCGGTTTATTTGAACGTTAGCTATATAGCAAACTAACATAGATTAAAGACTTTCCAGCCACTGGAGGTTTTTTACTTCTCTCATTTTAACTGCGGGAAAGGCGGGAATGGGAAATGTACGTGGATGCAACAAAAATTGATGTGAATAGAGGCGCCTTTAAGTCGCGACGCTCTTCGGCATCAACCACAGAATGGAGAAAATATCATCCCGAATCGCTCAACTTAGTCCAGGAAAAACCGATACTATTTACATTTTCAGTGCAAATAAATTTTCTGTTTTAATTAATAAAAAAGTGAAAGTTCACCCTTTTTATTGCTTTCCACCAGCTTAATGAAATAAGTAATGTAGTTTTTCAAAAATAAAGTAAAATTTAACATATACTAATATTAATTTGAAAATTAGTTGTTGAATAAATAAATTTTTCCTAAAATATACATTAATTTATACCGTTATTTTGTATATGTTATTACTTTTTTAGTTACATCACTTGTATGAAAAATATAATGTAATCTTCCAAAAATAAATATAACCTATGGTAATTTGAACCAACCAACACTAAGTATTTTTGACAATAAAGAAAACATTGAAAACACAATTTAGTACAGTCTGGGAATGATTACAATAATTTATATCTTTAGAAGATGCTAACTCGTTTGCCGAAACACCCATCAAATGTAATAAGTGGTATTTTGGCTTGAAAATTATTTCATTGTTAGTGTTACATAAAAAATTCTAAGGATCCATTTTAAAACCTATAAGAATGTTTTGGCATGGTGCTGAAAAATGTATTTGTATTAAGTTCATTGTTGTTGACTACTCACAGTCTCCTCTAAAGCTTTCAACTCGTAGCATCCTTTTAAAGACTGGTCTTTATATTCCTTTAATCAGTTTTTACAAAACATACACATAATAGAAATTAATTTGTGGGCGTATAACGGATATTATTTTTAAAGCAATCTCAAGTATGTCCCAAGGCTCCAATCTTGGACTATTCCTGTTTCAACTCTTAATTAGTGATCTTATACTTTATGATACATTCATAAGATTTACGTTTTCTGATGATCAAATTGTTACACATAATAAAAAATAATCGTGGCGTATAACAGATACTATCCTTAAAACAACCTAAGGTATGCCTCAAGGCTCGATTCATGGACTATTCATGTTTAGCTCTTTATTAGTAAATCCACACTTTATGATACATTAAAAAAATCAACGTTTCCTGACGAATTAAAATGGTTTATAAATATTAATGATTTAGAATATTGTGTAAAATGCCAAGGGAACTTCAAATTCAAGACCATATCTGAAGTATTTGTAACAAACCTGGGCTTTAATATTTAGACGTAAAATTTTTACATTTACGAGAAGACAGTCATTATGAGTTTTAATATGGACACTCATGTTCCTGAATTATTGTTACTTACCAGCACAGCGTAGCCGTTTGTTTAGTTTACCTTTGCTAGCTATGAATGAGAAGTGCCCCTAGGGCTGCTGTCACTAAGGGCTTAAATGGGCTACGTGTCAACACCAACACGATGACGCAATATGTACCGTAATATACTTTTCACAAATATTACATTATATTCATAAATAATATTTTAAAAATAGTTGATTTATTTATTAATTATATATATTCTATGTTGTTTGTTAAGTTTTTATTTCGTCCAAGTATATTTTAATACTACAGTTATTTTCATTATTCTATTTTTGTTACAGGTAACTGGTTACGTTTCTAAAAACATCAAATAAATGGTGGGTAAGATAATTTATCATCAACGTAGTTAATCCACTTAAGTTATTTTCATGAATGATGTGAATCCTTGTTGAAATATTCTTTCAATTTGCATAATGACAAGGAAATTTTACATTAAAATATTTTATGCGTTCCAACACTTTTATTTTTATACTTGGTTACTATTGTAGAAAGTTTTTTAAATAATCTCAGTAATTGAAATATAAATGGATAACTAGATAACTGTCGTTATTTTACATTTGTTTGGAGATTTTTTATTTTAAAACTATAGTTGGATTTTCTTGTGGTACACGTAACCTGGAAATTTTGCTTAGACTTGTTGCAGTTTGTGACATCCTATAATCTTACTTGGCATCTTTTTTGGGTATTAAGTCACTATCCTATAAATTATTTAACAAAGTTAAAACTTAAAAAACCGTCATGTTTGACATTCATACAAGAGCCAATCTATTACCAAAATTTTGGGGACGGAATCAGCGTGTATTCCGAAATTATAATTATAAATTCATTTTCAGGTTTATGTTCTATAGGTGTGGGAGATTTTTTGGATAGGCAAATACATTTTTCCAAAAAACCAACCTCTAACTAATCCTTTTGGCGCAGAGATTATTTTAAGAAATTTTTTATATAATTCATAGCACAGTGACTTAATACCCAAAGTGAAGGTGCGAGGAAATAATTATAGAATGCTATAAACTTAAGGTGCTGTTCATTTTTACCGGAAATTAATCTGTTTCATGTAACCCCACTATTATAATAAAGCCATATATTCTTAATCATATAAATACTTCATGAAAGTAATTTCTGAAGGCCCAACCACCCTCAATACGATTGCTAAACAATTTTACACCGTAAATTTAGAAAAGAAGCTTATTTAGATAGTAAAAGAAGCGGTACGTATTATAAACTTTATATTTGAATTATGTACACCCTAGGGATTTATTAGCCTTATTATACAATACATGTACACAGGCCTTTAAACCTTTAGTAGACTCTAGAGCAAACTGTAATATTAAACTGAAAAATATTAAGTTGCTTTATTAATAACTTTTAAATAAATCTTCATAAACCTGGAAAATTGCTTCGGGATATGATTTGCCCAACTTCCTGTTGGGCGCATTATTACTGGAAAATATATTACAATAAGTAAACTTTATACACGATGCTGACTGGATATTATAAATATTTAATTTACAGGATTGGTTTAAAAATTCTTTTTGTACGTTTAATATATCTAAGCTTCTTAAAGGCCATGGAACAATACAATGTATTATAAACATGTTACATATTTATAATTAATAACAAAAACCAACATGGGGATGTGTCCAAAACGTAACTTTATTTTATAGTAGCTGGAAATTGTTGTCTTAACTTTTTTTTAATGTATCGTTGCAAACGTATCATATAACAACGATTGTTGTTTATTAGTCTTCTACGATAGTTTGAACCATGTTGTAAAAATTCGATTATAGTAACCAGTGTCGTTGAGATGATTGTCGTTACTCAATTGTATAACGATTACCTTTTTTTTTTTTGGAGAATTGGTAGTACACTAGTAGCTAAGTTCTTGGGATTCTTTTTGTACTCAACGTGGTAAATTCCGATTTTGTTTGCTGTTTTTTGACTTCGATTGAGAACTATTTCATTTAGAGACAAAGATCAGCCATTTTTCATTAAAGTTTCAATAACAATAAAAAAATGTGTTCGATACTGTATAGTCATTACCTTATTATTATAACTCACTCATATAATATTTTATTCAACCGTGATAATCGACTTTGATAATCCGCGACGGTCTTTCTGTTACATCTAGGGGAAAAAAATTAAATTTGTAAGACATGAAAATCGACAAAGTTTTGTCAACTGTGTGCCATGATTTATATAAATATTTCTCGGTCATTTATTTTATTGCTATCTTTATTTTTTTTCAGGACTCCTCCTACGTGGGTCGTATAACAACGATTGTCGTTCACTAGTCTTCTAGCGATAGTTTGAACTATCTTGTAAAAAATTCGATTTCGGTAACCAGTGTCGTTGAGATGATTGTCGTTTCCCAATTTAATTATAATTACTGTTTTTTTTTTGTAGAATGGGTATTACATAATTAGCTAAATTCTTGGGACTCTTTTTGTACTCAACCTGGCAAATTCCGATTTTGTTTGTTGTTATTTGATTTCGATTGAGGTACCAAATCGGAGGTTAGTGTTTTTGGGCACCTTCTTTGGGTCTGTCTGTCCTGTAAATTGATTAAGAAATTTTTATGAGAAAATGTTTAAGCCTATCCAAAAAATGTCTCAGGCATAAGGAATATTGACTTGAAAATTAACCTAAAATGTCAAATATTTTAGATTATAAAAGTTGACGTTTCAGAATACTCTCCAGTTCTGTTTCAAAGTTAAACAGAAATAACTGATGTGGCCAGCCCATAACTTTCTTATACCAGTATATATCATCCTGATGTAAAAAAATCATTCTATTTAATTCTTCACTTACCTTAATTAAATTTTAATAACGTACCTTGAAATGTATCATTAAAATTTTTAAATAATTAATTATCAGCGTTATCGATACTGTCAATAATAATTCATGTCATATATTTTAATAATTTCTTCTTATTGACATTGACACTATTGTGACTAAATTAGATATTTCAAATGTCAAACTGTTAAATTTATCCTAACCCCATTTTATGAAGTCAAATGTATCAAAAATATAAGTTTACATCAGCTTTATTTAAGTAATAATTGGAAAATATATTTTATTGGCTTGATATAGTAGACATGATTTATAATATTTCATCAAGAATATATTTTTTTGTAAAGGCAAATATAAAAAAGTGTGAGTCCCATGGACCCCCTTTCAGCTGGCCAATTTTGCTCATCACCGAATTTATCATTGTCTTTGGCTTTTAAAACATGTGTATCAAATTTGAAAGCTTTATCTCAAAAACTGTAGCTGCTATCGCGATACTATAGACATGCCGACAGATTTTTTTCTGTAAGTTATATTTTTTCATTATAATTCGTCGAGATTTATCCAGAAATGCAATAAAAATTTTTAATTTTTTTCCCCAAAATTGTACCGTTTTTCTTCTTCCATTCATTATGTCTCTTCTGGTGGTACCATATTCACCAAATTTAATGTGTGACCTAAAATGTTGAAAATCATATCTGCCAAATTTGGGAAGTCTTCCATTAGTATTTTTTGAGCTATCGCGGATCCACACATACACACATCTACACACACGCACCGACAGACATTATTCGGAAAATAGTCAGAATGGATTCAGGAGGATTCAAAACGTATAGATTAATCAAAATCTCGAGAAAAAAAAATGACGATTACTATACTTCCTTATATTAGGTATAATAAATTAAAAATGAGTGGTAAAACCACCTCAGCAGTTTGCAGTATAGTTTAGAAGAGCTGGAAAATAATAATTCGTTCCGTATTAATAAATATGAATTGGCAAAGAGAAAGCTTGGGCACATTGTACTGAAATTGGATAGTGTCGGTGGCCCTTCAAGGACAATTCCTTCTCTGCAGATCATGTAAAAATGCTATTAATACATTTCTTCCCATACTTCTTGTTAATAATACAAATAAGGTTATGAAACACAAAATTGTCGCTCAAGTAATCAACGAAAGCTACAGACTCCTTGATATCTGTCGTCTCCAAACGGCATTCTCTTAACGATAAAACGCTTATTACCGTTAAAACTATTAATACTGAATACGGTTATCTGATTCCTCTGTTATTGTAGGGCAAGCCGTTTGCTAACGAGGGTTAAGTGCAGAAGAATGAGGGTTTTATTTAAAATCTAAAGTTTACAAAACTCCGCCAGAAGATATTCGTGATCTCAGGGCCTGGACGACTCCAGGATGTAAATAAATTTCCCGAAAAACGATTCGAAAATTTCGGCGCGAATCCGAAAACAAGCGTTATTATTGTCTAGCAAACAGTGGAGTACATTTTAAATATTTAATAAAATAATGTTCTGCATACGTAAGTGTAATATTATTATTCATTAAATGGTACAATTTTGGCTTTACCTTAGAAACGGATGAACCAATTTCATTTTAGGTATGCCCTGTAAAATGATGTGCCACATATGTTATTTGATATTCCAAAGTTGGGGTGGTTGGCAGTGAAGACGAAATTTAACCAACAATGTTTTTGAACTTCCTGTCGAAAACTAATTCGACGTGTTTTTTCAAAATCGTGTTTATTTCAGCTCCAGATTATTCTAAGTGGCTAGTTCTGAAATGAAAACATTGCACGTAAAAGGCTTCTAATAAATGCAATTACATATTTTATTTACTTGGAGTTTTCGCAATTTAACTGGACTGTAAATGTACAGAAGAGTCCGAGTAAAGGATTCATAGTTCAGTTTACAAAATAGAAAAGCAACGTCATGTAATAACTTCACGTAGAACTTGTGATTAATTGAGTTTTTTTAGAAAAGCGACTACGAAAAGTCCATTTTATGATCGCGGTTGTACGCAGACATGAAATATTATTATGTAATGAAACATTCCTTTTAAAGTACGTGCTTAGTGTCGCACACAGAACACTTTTTGTTATTTAATGTATTAAATTGCTGTCTAGCAAAAGATATGTATGTTTTTGTCATGTTAGCCTTTGGGAACCACACAGGGGATCTGGGTTAAAATCCGAGTTAACCTGAGATGTCGAGGTATTGTGGATGAGCACACCTGATAGAAAAACCGTATTTTGTGCAATATGTATTTTTCGATGTGATGCATGTTAATAACAGTGGGGTGTGGCGCACTTTTGAAAGGTAGTACTATGGGCGACTAGGTTATTTTCTGCGATACATGTGGTAGTGTTTTTAAAATTTTATCTATGTAAACAATATTAAAAGTACAGTAGCTACCACTTTAACTAGTTATTATATTTTAATTAAAGTTTTGCGCGATTGTAAAGATAAAACGTTTCAATATTTTACTTTCTTCATATTAATTTTAAAGATTACATTAACGTATTGGTATCAGAACAAATTATTATTCAATGCCATATTACAATGAATTTAGTTGAGGAACCAATCAAAACCAAATTTATTCAGTTAATATTTTCACATTGGAATCTACTATAATGTTAACGAGAATTAAAAATTAAAGTGGTATTAGGGATTTTGTATTTATTTACTAACTGATACTAACGAACAGTTATTGGGGTATATAGAACAAACATATTTTGATTCATTATTAAACAATCGTTTTTAAAACATAATACGAATACACGAAATTTAAAATTTTAATTGGAAGTGTGTTTCATTAGTGATTAGATAGACAAAAACAATATATGCTACGATATATAGGACGTTCCATTAAAAAATGTGCATGTTTTATATATTTTCTGCGTGTAGTAAATTTTAAATGATAAAATCAAATCTTTGGGAAAACCCATATACCTAATTAAAATTTTTGAAAACTGTACTGAGAGAGTGGAGTCAGTGGACTGTCAGATTATTTTTGACAAAGATCAAAAATTAATATTTCAATTTCTTACTTTTGTTTTAGCAAATAAAATAAAATAGACGAATTTAGACCTCAGTAAGCCGAGGTCTGAAAAAGAGAAAATATTGATTAAGAATGTTGCCATTTAATAGTTGTCCTGTAGTCCCTAATTGATAAAGTAATTGTGAAACCTTTCAAAATGAGAAAGATCAAAGTCTGCATCGGTTCCATGTAAACCCCGATAGGAATAAAACTGACAATAGACAACCGGATACATTCTTTTGAAAGCTTAGAAGTTACAAGATATAGAAACACTAGTGACAAAGGACCCACTCTAAATAGTCCGCCCTACACACTAAGTACAATGAAATCATATTTTACATGTAAATAAGCTCCAGCAAACTATTTCACGATCAAATTCTTAATGTGAAAAGTTTTGTATAATCGGCGCATTCGCCAAAAACTCGAAATTCGACAACTTATTTTTCATGAAATTTTTTAACAAATCAAGTGACTTCCTACGCTTTCTTTGAAAACATGAATGTTTTATGATATTGTTTACTTGAAACTTTAGTATGTTGTACATCATCTGTAAACTATTTTTTTAATATTTTTCAAATAATCCCTGAACTCTGTGTTGTAAAGCTCATTTTTTACATGTTATCAGCGGTTGGTTATTAATATATAATTATATGTTAATAATAATTAATACTATAAATCTGTGCGAAATCAATTCTCGTTCAAATTATTGCTGTTTTACGGTCGAAATTTATTTAGTTACTGTTACTATTTGCAAAAGTCTAGATTTATGCATAATTTTTTATTTTTGTTC
Organism: Rhamnusium bicolor; assembly: GCA_029963845.1. Lineage (NCBI taxonomy): Eukaryota > Metazoa > Arthropoda > Insecta > Coleoptera > Cerambycidae > Rhamnusium > Rhamnusium bicolor. Next base: position 1,038,268 of record JANEYF010005500.1, read on the forward strand.
ACAAAAATACAGCTGTTTTCTACATAAAGTGCATATTCCTGATTTTGTAATTCAGCGTTTATTTTGACACATAGCCTGGAAAATTATTAGTTGTTAGAAATAAATATTGAACCTCTCATTGTCTTTTTTTTATCACGGTAACAAATTATAGGCAATGTATTGCTAATTTTTTGTCAGAAAATTATATGAAGAACCTTTATGATCTGATAGGTTTACTTCTTTGTGTGACTAGTTTTGATGCATAAAAATAGTGTCTCTTCAGATATAACGTTGAAATAATTAAGTGAAGTTATACTGAACCTTCTAACAAAATAAAAATGATATAAAATCTGTCACTAACTTGTATTTTCTTTTTAACAATGTATGTATAAATGAATTAGGGATTTTAGAATTGTTTGTATTGTTAGATGGTTAATCATAAGTAAATATTGATTTCAAAGTCATTTTATTTGACCGTGCCTGAAGATGATACTATTTTTGTGAATAGAAACTTGTAACATTATAATGTCAAGTTGTAAGCTAACGAGGATTCTTTTTGTTTCTAATCGACACCCCATTGAGTTAGTACTTTATTGTTGTATAGTTTATGATAAGTGACTATTTTTGTTTGCTCCATAATATACTTAAAAAGTTAACTTCGTACGGGATATATTCATTTTCATTATTTTTGTTTGTATGTTATTATTACTTTTCGACCACTGAAATGATACAGGTAAAATGTTTTTTTTTTCATGAGTATAAAAATATTGTTTTTAAACAATATGAATAGGTGTGAAGTTATTTTTTTGTTTATAGTAGTTAAAATAGTGAATGATTTTGGCATCAAAATTACCTGATATACAGGGTGAGTAAATTTTTTCTGCAAGACTTCAAAAATTAATAGAACAAGTTGTAATAATGGCGGTTTACTGAAGAAACTTCTAAAACTTCACCGTTTTTTAGATTTCAGTTTGTTTCAGTTTATTTTTTATATCACCGACATGACTATCTGAAATTTGGTCCACATAGTATGTTTAACTTGACCAAATAACACCAGGACTATTTTATTGGAAAATATATCTGAGCATAATTTTTTTCGGGATCGTGCTCTGCTTCAGTCACTTAAATTTTTGTTTTACTACGCCACTGATCACATTTGGTCATCATATGAAATTTCTGATTTATTTCGTAACTTCTTTGTCAGTTGGTGTTCGATATCACAATAAATGTTGAAGATACAAAAAATAAATCGAAAATAAATAGAAATTTAAAAAATGGTAAAGATTATTTCGACTCGATTTTTTAAGTTTTGCGTAAAAAATTACTCTCCCTGTGTATAGTTTCCCTTAAAGATATGGACTTAATTATTTATTTTATTGAAAATAAAACTTTTACCAAAGAAGTTCTTGATTGCTACTACAAATCGTTTTAAATTGGGCTATTTTCAGTCACGAAATTTTTTATGAAAATTTATTATGTGGTATCCCGACAAATTAATATTATTCAATTTGTTCAAATGTTTTTTGCATAATTTTGACGATCGGGTGAGTAATAAATTACGTTTCATTTGTGTGGGCTTGTGAGGAATTTCAAATGTTTTTTTATTCAAATACGGAATATAGAGTCTCCGCTGAAAATGTGCAAATTATTCTGCCGCTTGGGAGTTTAGACTGTTTCCTAAAACTTAGGAAATAAGTAAATTTCTCCAAGCACTTTATTTTCTCTTTTCCTTCTCAGTTTTTAGAATTCAATAAACTATTTGCATCCAATTTTAGTGTCCCGCGATGTATTTAATCGATGATTTTTCAATTTATACACATGTCAATATTATATCATGTGTAAAATAAACAAAGAAATTAATTTAAAAATGACATGTTAAAGTTAAAAAAATATGATATTGACATTTAATTTGTTTTTACTAATTTGCTGGTATTGTATACCTAACGTTTGATCGTGGGTGAAAAAGAGCCCAGAAATAATTGGTTCAAAACGTTCCGGAATGAAATATAAATAAATTCAAGTTCTTCAGAGACTCTATTATTTATTTCTTTTTATTTGTTACTATTACATTTTTCCGTATCATTAGTGCCCATCTAAAGACTCCCCCCCTCTTAATAATATTCCTTTATTTTCCTTTAAAATACAAAAAACGATTAATTATGGATGGTCAATTGTCAGCTACAGATAAAAACACTTAAATCAAAGTTCAATTAAATTAAATTAGGTTTAAACAGATAAAAATCTGTTAATGTGTAAAAAAATCGCTCTAACAAAAGCAGTGTTAAATTATTTTTAAATAAATTTATGTTTTTACTGGATTTTATATAGTCAGGTATATGATTATGAATTCGGGCGGCAATATGAGAAGGTGAATTTTTGACGACTTTATATTTTGTATTAGGTCTTTCTGTCGTGTGTTAATATCACGGGTCTTTATTAACCTAAAAATCGCCTGTGTTGGAAAATACATACATAGACAGATATCTAAAATACATAAACAGGCAAAAGTTAAAATTTTATATTCATAGAATAAGTTTTTGCATGTGTGGATTTTAGGAATACACAACACATAACACGTTTTTGTGCCTTAAGGACGTCCTTGACCATGGTGGAGTTGTCCCACAAGCAGACACCCTTTTGTAACCTAGATTCGACCTGGGCGTAATATACGCTTATTTCAATTTCAATTTATTTTTATCCTTAAGAATATACAGTGAATATACATAATATATACCAGATATTTAGGGTGCTTCATTATAAAACGATAATTCCATCCATCCATCCATCCATCCACTCTCTCCTAACTCAATTTTAGAAGGTGGCGCCCGAGTGCGTAAGTTTTCCCTTTAAATAACATGGGAAAACTGTTTTTTTTATTATTAAAGCTTTTATTGCCGGACCCAAACGATTGCGACAGAATTTTTCAATAGATTTTTTATAGAGTGTTGTATGCTCTACAAAAGTCTATATAGTGTCCAATTTCTATATTCAACCCCGGCGACGAGTTATTGACATTCAAATGACATTCAAAATGAATTTTATATTAAAATTAACATTAAAATGAATTTTATGGACAAACTGTCATCGATATAGAAAAATGTTAAATAATAATTTTGTAGGGAATTGAATTTGCAATAAAAACAGTCTAAAAAACAGTTGTAAACCCAATAGATTTGGATATACATTCCATTGAAACATTTTTTTTTACTAAAATCTGCGTTTTAACACAAATTCATCGTAAATCGAGATTTTATTAAAAATAAATGTTTCAATGAAATGTATCTCCAAATCTATTGTGTTTACGACAACTGTTTTTTTAAACTTTTTTATTACAAATGCAATTCCCTACAAAATTATTACTTAACTTTTTTCTGTATCGATGTTAATTTTAATGTAAATTTTAATATAACATTCATTTTGAATGTCATTTGAATGTTAGTAACTCATCGCCAGTTGAATATAGAAATTTCACACCACATAGATTTTTGTAGAGCATAAAATACTGTATGAAAAAATCTATTAGAAAAATAGAGGCAATAAAAGCTTTAATAATAATAAACAGTTTTTCCATGTTATTTAAAGGAAAGAATTGTGCAATCGGGCGCCACCTTTTAAAATTGAGATAGGAGATGGACCTTTCGCCAGAATTTTTTTAATATCCTAAACTTCCCTTTTTCGCATCAGGACCATAAAAAAAAGATCATCGTTTTATCTGAAGCACCCTAAATATGCCTACATAAATTATATTTTATTTTAATTTGAGACATAATTTAAGCTTATTTTCAGCCTGTAGTCTACCACCTAGACACGAACTGCCTGTTTGTGGGTTTTACTACAGATTGAAAATACATATTTTAAATAAATATCTGATAAGGTCAGCACATAACTTTCTTATACCAGTATATATCATCCTGATCTAAAAAAATCATTCTTCATTTACCTCAATTAAATTTTAATAGCGTACCTTGAAATGTTTCATTAAAATTTTTAAATAATTAATTATTAGTGTCATTCGATACTGTCAATAATAATTCATGTCATATATTTTAATAATTTCTTGTTACTGACAATGACATTTTTGTAACTAAATTAGACCTTTCAAATGTCAAACTGTTAAATTTATCCTAACCCCATTTTATGTCTACTATATCAAGTGAATAAAATATATTTTCCAAGTACTTAAATAAAGCTGATGTAAACTGAAATATTTTACACATTCGACCTCATAAAATCGGGTTAGGATAAATCTGGCAG